>CM068300.1:15420590-15764201 GCA_034768395.1 Linum lewisii
AATTAATTATGTTACAAAGATGTTAGACGTGTATAAATTAGGAGTGGGATGAAGCATTTAATCACATTGGCTCAGTTGCCATTTGATTCCAAGTAATTCAAAAGTTTAATTTTTTGTTTAATAGGCTTAAATTTATTAAGTCTTCTTTTTTGTTGTTGTATAAGAAACAACCATGTGAGTAAATCATGTTAATGACTTTTGAAATCGAGTTAATAAAAATTATGAAGTTGGTTGATAGTTAATGAAATGATTGTGGTTAATAGCCTTGATAAATCCCCATGCCTCCTTCCATAGCTTTGAACAAATATGAAGAGGTAATACCTCATCGGTGGTTTAGATGTAGGCAGGAATCCATCAAGACTTATAAATAACAAGACCTAACCATGTCAATGAATAGTCTCACATAATGTAGAGACTTGGGTGGGCCCATGGATCATCCCATTTGACAAATGAGTTTGCATTGGGATGAACTCGTTTTAAGTAAATTGTTATGAGTTTTTGAGCTTGTTAAGGTTTTTAATGAATTTGCTTGGCTTGAGTTCGTCAAGAGTTTAAATTGAGCCAAACTTGAATCGAGTTTGAGTTGAGCTTGAGCTTAAAGTTTTTAGGCCGAGTAGTGTGAGCTTAGAATATTTGGCTCGAGCTGGTCAATTTTTAAACGAGTTGAGCTCGAGCTAAGTGAAATTTGGCTTCATTTGGTTTGTATGCAGCCCTATCAATAATGTTGGTATATAGTGTTGATATCTAGTCCTCAATACCACATTGAAAACTTTTTCAATTTCTTGGGAAGTTAGAGAGAATATAAGAGTTGTGTGTTTACATATTGAAAAAGTTCATTTTCTTGAGAAGATAGATGGAATATAAGAATTTGTGTTTGCATATAATACCACATCGAAAAAATTGAAGCAAAGGCTCTCTTTCATTGTCAGACGAGATGTTTAATTAAAGACTTCATATCAATTTTTCTTGCTAAGAGTGAAAATTTTGAATTGTAGGCACTAAGGATTTGAGTTAAAGTTTATATGTCCAAAATAAATTTCAAATTATGATTGAAAGATACAACATATCTACATATAACAATAAATTCATATATGAAAAAAAATCAATGTTGGATGAACCGAATTAGATTGGATGGTTCAACCAAAAAACCCACGAATCGAGGCTCAATCCGGTCTGAGTGGAAAACACAAACAGCCTAATTAGGTCTAAAAACAAGGTCAACCCGGAAAAAATGGAAAACTCGTTCAGACCGTCCACTTCGATTTTCAAATGTCTAAAAAATTAAGCTCATTTGGCTCAATCTTGGTTTGATTAATAACAACTCCAACTCATAATTCTTCATGCCTTAAAGCCCATTAAATTAATGAGAAAGATTGCGAACAAGGTAGAGCCCAAGTTTAATATTTTGTAATGGGAGAATTCTCTTTCATTCTTTCTACAAAGCAATGTGGTATAAAGAATAGTAGAAATTCACAGATTTTGAGAGGAACCCAAGTTCAATATTTATAACGGGAAGATCTTCTTTCATTCTTTCTACAAGCAATGCGGTATAAAAGACTTATAGAAATTCCCTCATTTTGAGAGGATCCCAAGTTCAATATTTATAATGAGAAGATCCTCTTTCATTCTTTCTACAAGCAATGTGGTATAAAGAATAATAGAAATTTCAAGGAGAAACCCAAGTTCATTATTTATAATGGGTGAATCCTCTTTCATTCTTTCTACAAGCAATGTGGTATAAAGAATAATAAAAATTCTCACACTTTGAGAGGAGCCCAAGTTCAATATTTATAACGGGAAGATCCTCTTTCAATCTTTTTACAAGCAATGTGGTATAAAGAATAATAGAAATTTCCACATTTTGAGAGGTGTCCAAGTTCAATATATTTTTTTTATTCATCAAAAACTTGGAATGCCAATACAAAGTTCAGAAAAACAACAAAACTCAAAAAAGCTATCAAGCTACAAAGAAAACAAGATAACTCTATATACCAATGTCTGTGCTACGAAACTTAGGATACTTAGCTATGTAAATCCTAATTTCCCTATCAATATACTGAATCATATCTCTCTCATCCTCATGCTTGAGGTCTCCAAAAATTCTCTTGCATCATTCTCTCCATATTTTAGAGATAGCTATCCTCCACCATCCCTCTATAACTAGGATGATTGATCCATCAAGAGTAAAATATGAAGTTTTTAGGGAAGGAAACCAGATTCGTATCATTATTCAGATAGAGAGCACAGTGATCAGAATCAACCGAAGGGATAACCTCAAGCTTACTAGAAGGAAAAATTGTTTGCCACTGAATGTTAACAAGGACTCTGTCAAGCTTCCTCGACACCAAACCATCACTCCTATTGTTAATCTAGGTAAAGTGGGGACCAAAAGAAACATGTTCCAAAAGTTCACAATCCATAACACAGCTTCTAAAATCATCCAAGCTATCAAAAGATGCAGGCAAAGGGAGAGCATCTGCCAAATCCAGGAAGGCATTAAAGTCTCCTACTACAAACCAATGATCATTGGTGATTTTCAAAGCTCTAAGAGAGTTGTAAATTTTGCACCTCTCCATATTATCATTAGCACCATAAACTATAGTTCCATAGAAAGCTTTTTGAAACTCAATTATGAAATGAATAAACCTACTAGAGCAATCCAACACTTTCAGGGGGATATCTCCCTTCCAGATTAACCAAATCTTCCCTAAATCACCTTCAAAAGCAAACTCAGCATACCACCCTGGAAACCTCTCTCTAAACAAATCCACAGTTCTAGCCATCTTCACTCTAGGCTCAATAATAGCAACTACATCTATGTTATAAAACTGAATATAATTACTAACAGCTTTATACTTACAACTTTTGTTAAAACCTCTTGTATTCCACACCAAGATTTTCATCTTCTATTGTGTTTGAATCGAGTCTAAACACCTGAGCCATGTTTAGCCTTCTGCTTAGCTGGCTTACTAAATTGCAAGAATTCATCAAATGTCGCCTTCTTCCTGACATTAGGGATCTCCAAACTCGCCTCCTCTTCTGAAGAGACCTTCCCACTTTCATTGCCATCACCCTGCATTCATGTGGAACCAAAACCCTCAGTCTTCTGATGGAGAATAGCATTGGTTGGTGAACCCATCCCTTTCATAAAAGGTTCAGGCTCATTGCCAGCAATGCTGTCAGCCACAAGTAAAACAGTTGACTGAGAGCTTCCCTCCCCAGTAACTAACTCCATATCCTGACCAAGACCTTTTTGAGCTTTTTTATTCTTCTTTTTCGACTTCTTTTTACCTGTCTGTGGAATAGAGGTGCTTTTCAGAAGCCATCTTCTCATCTCCTAGAGGGGTATTAACATCTCCCTCTTGCTGAGTGGTTTGCCTAATAACCCCTTCAATGTCCAACATAATTGGATCACCAACTGTATCATGCTTCTCCGGAGGAGCAGCCTTCCTCTTATCCTGAATAATCCTCCATACCCTCTTCTGCCCTACATTGTACTCTCTAGCTTTCATTTGAATCACTCCAACGTTAACAATTTCTCCATTCTCCACCTCCAGAGATAGAGTTTCCGGGCAAACACAAGGTTTATCACGTATGATGCACACCTTAACATCCAGTCCTTCCCTGATAAAATTCTTAACAGGTTTTCCAATGAGACTGCATAACCAACTCACACCTTCAACAGATATAATATCAGGCGGAACATTCTTAAAAATGATCCATTCTGGAGTTTGACTCTCAGAAAAAAACCTTAGGTTGAATTCCACTTTCCCATCTTCTCATGATCATACTTTTGTAATGGATGTGCCAAGATCTACTCAAAACCCAGTCACATAATCTCACAGACTTAAACTCAATAAGATAGAAATTGTCCTGAAGAGTAGAGACAATCACTTGCCCTTCATATCCCCATAATTGATTAACGAACCACGTTAAAATCGTGTGTGTGTGCTTCTCTTGATCCCATCGTTATTCCGACTCACCGCTCATACATTTATTGATATCGAAGAACATCTGCGTCTTTGTTCTTCGATCAGCAACACCATAGATTGAAAACGATTCAATCATTATTCAGGAACTGAGTATCAAGTTCCTGATCTAATCGATTCTTCTTTAATCTGCTGTTTCGATTATCATACTAAGTCTGCTTTTCGAGCGTATTTCATTTCATCTAACTCACAAACTGTTTCAATTTGTATCAGAGCTTGACTTCCGAGACGAGCTAGCCATTGCCGGAAGAGTCTGCATCTACAATGTCAGGAAGCTCGAGGCAAGGGGATTGAAGGTCTGTCACACTCAAGGCCACCTTAGTTTGACGGTGAGAACTATCAGTTTTGGAAAAATAGAATGAAGGTATTTTTCCAAGGTATGGACTTTGAAATATGGAAGATTGTTGATAAAGGAGGAATTGATTTAACCGTAAATTATGAAACATGGGATGAAGCAAGGAAAACTAAAGCTCAACTAAATGCAAAAGCCTTGAATGTGTTTTACTGTGCATTATGTAATGATGAGTATAATCGCATTTCTTCATGTGAAACTGCTCATGAAGTTTGGACTACTTTGGAAACTACTCATGAAGGAACTTCACAGGTTAAAGAAACTAAAATAAATGTTCTTATGCATGAGTATGAACTGTTCAAAATGAATGAAACTGAAACTATCTCTGCAATGTATGATAAATTCAATTTGATTGTTTCCAAGCTGAATCACTTAGGAAAGAAACTTAATCGAGCTGATCTTGTTAGGAAAATTCTTAGATCTTTACCTAGAGAATGGATGTCAAAGATTACTGCAATTGAAGAAGCTAAAGATCTTTCTATTTTAACATTAGAAAATCTTATCGAATCATTGAAAGCTCATGAAGTTGTTTTAAAACAAACTGATTTTGCAGAAGATAACTCACCTAACAGAAACTTGGCTCTTAAAGCGACTCAGAAAGTAAATTCTAGTGATGATGATGAACCTAATGATGATGAAATTGCTTTTATGACAAAACGGTTTCGACAATTTCTTAAACCAAAAAGGGATTCTAATAGAGATAAAGGACAAACTTCTTCAAAATCTAGATTTCAATCAAAAGGGAGAAAAGAAGATGATAAAATTTATGAAGAAAAGGATAATATCACTTGTTTTAAGTGTGGTAGACCAGGTCACATAAGGTCCGAGTGTCCACATGGAAATACATCACAAGAGAAGGCATTCAGGGTCACATGGAGCGACACAGAATCCGAAGATGAAGATGCACTTATGGCATATGAGGATGAGGCAGAAACTGACTCTGATCATAGTGAGGTGTGTATCACTGAACTCTCTGATTTTTCTACTAAAACTGTTATGAATGCTTATATCAAGTTGGCTGCTAGGTTTGAGAAACTTACACATGAGAATAATAGACTAAATGAGGAGTTCAGTAGGATTCAATGTGAATGCAGTACTGCTGTCATAACGCAAACTGAACAAATAATTCAGTTAAATAGAACAATTGCTATTCTGCAAAAACAGAACTACTACTGGCAACTCACTCAGAATCATGGGAACACACACTTTCTCTACTGGAAACCTGAAAAAGAAAGGTTGTATAACTTTCGTTATCATTCTTATGGAAATAGAAAATGGGCTTCTAAAACTCCTAAACATAAACTGTGCAATTTTTGCTTTCAGTATGGACATACAGATTGGAACTGCACATTTACTCCTAACAAAATCAAAAGGGTACCCAGCAAAAAATGGGTACCTAAGTCTACTAATCCTGTTACATGTGCAGAAAATTAACACGGAGTGGTTCCTCGGCAGTGGCTGTTCAAATCACATGACTGGAGATAAAAGCAATTTTAACAAGCTTACTGAAAATCGAGGAGAAAGCGTGTGTTGGGGGATAATAATAAGAGCCGGATAATGGGCAAAGGTATTGTTGGAAATTTTATTGATCCTACTTTCAATAATGTCTTATTCGTACCTGAGCTCAAACATAATCTGTTGTCAATTAGTCAATTATGTGGAAAAACGAATAGAGTTGTTCTTGAAGCACATTGCTTCAGAGTTGAACGTATTTCTGATAATAAGATTTTGCTGACTGGTCAAAGAAATGGAAATATCTATTCAATTAATCTTAAAGATCAAAATGCTTTCAATGAGAAATGCTTTAATGCTGTTAATCTTTCTACTGAACTCATCTGGCATAGAAAATTAGGTCACATCAGCTTAACTCGAGTTTCGAAACTGGCAGCTCTTGGTCTTGTTTCTGGCTTGCCAAAAATTAAATCAAAACAGGACTTCTTTCGCACTGCATGTGTTCAGGGCAAGCAAACAAAAACTTCCTTTAAGAGTGTCGATTTCATCTCCACTAACAAACCTCTTGAATTAATTCATCTTGATTTATTTGGTCCTTCAAATGTTCAAAGTCTGGGAGGGAAGAGCTATGCATTTGTTCTCGTTGATGATTTTTCATGATTTACGTGGGTCTACTTTCTTGGAAAGAAGGATGAGACTTTTACTGTTTCAAGAAGTTCGTTTTGCAAGAAACTATCTCTTCTAATCTTCCCATCAGAACTATTCGTAGTGATAATGGTGGGGAGTTCACTTCTTCAATCTTTTCCCAGTTCTGTGCTGACCAAGGCATTCGACATACTTTTTCTGCTCCACGAACTCCTCAACAAAATGGGGTGGTGGAGCGGAAGAATCGTGCACATCTCGATCTTTCTCGAACAATGCTTCAAGATCATGACACTCCCAAAAAATTCTGGGCAGAAGCAGTTTCTACAACTTGTTATATCTTGAATAGGACTATTATTAGAAAGACCTTGAACAAAACTCCTTACGAGTTGTTCAAAGGAAGAACTCCAAACATCAGCTATTTTCATCCTTTCGGCTGTAAATGTTTTGTTTTGAGTACCAAAGACTATAGAGGGAAGTTCGATGCAAAGTCAAATGAAGCCATCTTTCTTGGGTACTCACTTTCAAGCAAAGCCTTTCGTGTGTTGATGTGAACCGCTGCAACCGTGGGCAGACGACCCTTAAACACCTTAAGTTGAGACCGTGCAACGAGGTAGAACCGTCGGGAACCGAGGGCGGATAAGTACTTTGACCCGTCGGCTGTATATAGCCGGGAACCAGAAGTGTCCAGTCGATGACGCCACGCCAAGAGATGGATGCTCTTGATGATAAGTCGGGGCCTTCAGTATCGCAACATGCAGATACAATAAGGTTTCAGAACAAAGTTCTTTCAAAGGGGGTTTATTTCATAAAAGTTATGTTACAAGGGTGGCCGACGGCCTCCTTATATAGGTGAGGGAACAAGCTTTCCTCCCTAAAGACTACTTCCTAAATAATAATAAAATATAGACTCCTAACCTTAATTAGAATCCTAACACACCTAAACAATTCGACTAAAGAGGAATAAAACATAAAATAATAATTGGAGTCTTTAATGTAGAATAAAAGACCTAATTAGGTCAAAAACTCTAATTCGGCGGCGGCGGGCAGCTTTGGGCCGGTTGGGCTTCGGTAGCGTGGGCCGATTGGGATTTGGTGATGGCCCAGCGGGTTTGCTTGGTCGGGCTCCGGCTGGTCTTGAACCGCGGCTTTAGTGACTTGTTTTGGGCCTTGCTCCGTGTGGGCTCCAATGCCTTCTTGAACTTCTAGGAGGGTGTAGCCTTCTTTGACAAATCGATCAGCATCCTCTTCATATCCTTCTTTGCTCCAGGATTCCATGTAGGTATTAAGTTTCTCTCGGAAGGCCTTGGTCTGACTTCGGGTAAAAGGAGGCTCAGGTCGGGTCCAAGGTTTGCTGGGCTCATCATGTGTACAACATCAGGTCAAGCAAGGTTGAACTCCACAATTTGTATCTCAACATCATTCAGATGATGATGATATCATTACTTCTTCCGTTCAATTGTCTCACACACAACCTTCAACCTCGCTCTCTTCTTCTTTCTCTGGCTGCTCTACTGAGCCTTAAATTTCTTCGACCGAGCCCTTACTTGATTCTCCTTCATCCCCTTTGACTCCGTCTCCAATTGATCCTCCAACCAAGTTTCAACCACCACCTCATATTCAAAAGAGACACCCCACGTCTCTCCTTATTGGTGGACACAATGATCGGTTGGTCACTCGATCTAAAAGACCTCTTGGTTTTCTTCCTTCTGAAGACACAGCTCTAGTGTCCATTGATTGAACCAAAAACAGTGAAAGAGGCACTTTCTGATTCTCAATGGATCGGTGCTATGCAAGACGAGCTCCATCAGTTTGAGCGCGCACAAGTTTGGGATCTTGTTCCTCTTCCTTCTAATAAATCTATTATAGGGACAAAAATGGAATTTTAGGAACAAAACTGACGATAAAGGAGAAATTGTCATAAACAAAGCCCGACTTGTCGCTCAAGGATATTCCCAAGAAGAGGGAATAGACTTCGACGAAACCTTTGCTCCGGTTGCTCGTTTGGAAGCAATTAGGATGCTTTGTGCGTTCGCAAGTCACAAACAATTTCAACTATTCCAAATGGATGTGAAAAGCGCCTTTCTGAATGGCGTAATCAAAGAAGAAGTGTTTGTTAAACAACCACCGGGCTTTAAAGATTCCCAATTTCCCAATCATGTTTTTAAACTCCGAAAGGCACTCTACGGTCTTCGCCAAGCACCTAGAGCTTGGTATGATCGACTCACTTCCTTCCTTCTTTCTCGAAACTTCTCACGAGGAAAGGTTGACAATACTCTATTTTCAAAACTGAAGCCTCGGACATTCTGTTGGTACAAATCTATGTTGATGATATCATTTTCGGTTCCACAAATGTCTCTCTACATGAGGACTTTGCTAAAATGATGTCTACAACGTTTGAGATGAGTATGATGGGAGAAATGAAATTCTTCCTAGGATTGCAAGTTGTGCAACATTCAACAGGTATTTTCATTCACCAATCAAACTACACCAACAAACTTCTTCAACGGTTTGATTTTGTAAACGCTAAACCAGCCTTACTCGAATGGCCACTACTACAAAGCTATCGGCTGATGAGTCTAGAGAACCTACCGATTCAACTCACTATCGTGCTCTTATTGGGTCCCTTCTCTATCTCACGACAAGTAGGCCGGATATCCTTTTTGCTGTGTGCTTTTGTGCACGATTCCAAGCAAATCCTAAATAGAGTCATCTTACAGCACTCTGATGAGCATTGTGAAGCGTGCAATCAAATAACTACAGAGTTGGAAAGCTAAGTAGATCGCATTCCACACGTCTTCTAATAATTGTTTACTCAAATATAAAGGCAGATTACTCAGGTTTAACACTTTGTGCGTGGTGTGAGTTCCATGACTTTTATTCTAGAAAATGCAAGCAAATTTAAAACTAAACTGAAAGGTAGATTGGAAAATTGGTTCACTTAACAGAGATGACAAACAAGCTTAGACTTCGAATCCCTCTTCGTTCACTAGAGCATTGGCAATCAACAGATCAGTGGATTTCAATTCTCGTTCAATCAATTCTAAGACACCACCATAACTCCTGACCCTTAGGTTTAAGACTGGCGAACGTTCGCTCTATCCGATCTAGCTACCAAGATTAATTAGTCGCCCGGGTACGGTCGCCTCTTGCAACGACTTAACTAACTGGTGGAATTACTAACGATTTATGAGTTACTCTTGCAGTGGATTAACCCTAACTGGTTCCTACGAAAGGCACATTCCAATGAATAGGTTAATTGTTCGATTTGGTGTTTTAAAGTAAGGCGAGCGTTCGCTTCTATCCCTAGCTTAACAAGAATCTAATCTAGGTGATCAATCCAGACAAGAAACATAAACAACAAAGAACAAATCAAACATGAAAGAGAAACTGATTGAACTTTGAATCTAATCACCGCCGATCTGTGACCGCTTTAAAGCCCTGGGTCACTTAGCGTTCATCTAGTCTAAGCTCTACGAGTTTAGCTACTCATGTTCATAACGACAGAATCAAAGACAGAAACAGATTTCTGATGACACTCGAATTGACGTGATTATCAACCTCATTTAAGTGACATTTCATTGCTTAAGACATGGTTTTTAGGGTAGAATAGTGAATATTCAGTCAACCGATCCATCTCATGACTTTTGTGTTACCTTGGCCCATTTCTGGTCTATTTGATGGTTTTCTAGTATTTTCGTGCTAGCACAGGTGTTCGCCATCAAATATGGTAGCCAAGGACGTGTCTAAGGCACTGGAACCCCGAGGAATCACACCCGAATCAACCAGAAAAGTCATTCAACTCAAAAGGAATTCCTGCTCTATTTACACACAGATTTTCAGCGAAAATACCCTTGAGTATTCGCCGAAAATGCAAGAAAGAATCCACTGTCCCGATCAAGAAGAAGTTTTCGGCGAAAATACCCTTGAGTTTTCGCCGAAACTGCAAGAAAGAATCCACTGTCCCGATCAAGAAGAAGTTTTCGGCGAAAATCTTGGGAGTTTTTGCCGAAAACCCTAAGCCATTTCAGCCGAAAGAAACAGACGGATCAAGCCAACTTTTCAACAGGTATTTTCACCAAAAATCTCCTTGTATTTTTGGTGAAAATTCAAGCAAAAATTAGCAGTCGCTCGGTTAGGTTTAAATACAAAAGCAGCGGCTAAATTAAAAGGGGGATACAATTTACACTGGACAAAAAATCCAAAGACTGAGAGAGAGAGAGAACGAGTGGATAGATTCGAGGAGCCAGGAATGGATCGTGACACCATCCATCCATCTCGGAGAGCCAGTGCTAGGAGTTGAAGATCCAGCAGATTGAAGCTGCAAGGAGTCGTCGAAATTAGGTTTTGCAGTTCTTCTCTGTTTTCCCTACCTGAGATGTATTCTTTGTCTGTCTTCGATTCTTCTGTATTGAATATGAGTAGCTAAACTCGTAGAGATTAGATTAGATGAACCCTAACTGACCCAGGGCTTTAAAGCGGTCACGGATCGGCGGTGATTAGATTCGAAATTCATTCAGTTCTTCTTCATGTTTGATTTGTTCTTTGTTCTTTGTGTTTCTTGTCTGGTTTGGCCACCTAGATTAGATTCTTGTTAAGCTAAGGATAGAAGCGAAGGCTCGCCTTACTTTAGAACATCAAGTTGAACAATTAACCTTATAATTGGAGTGTGCCTTTCGTAGGAACCGATTAGGGTTAATCCACTACAAGAGTAACTCATAAGTCGTTAGAATTTGCACCAGTTAGTTAAGTCGTTGCGAGAGGTGACCGTACCCGGGCGGCTAATTAATCGTGGTAGGTAGATCGGATAGAGCGAACGTTCGTCAGTCTTAAACCTAAGGGTCAGGAGTTACGGTGGTGTCTGAGAACTGAATGAACTAGAATCGGAAAGCGCTGATCTGTTGATTGTTGTTGCTCGGTGATCTAAGGGGGATTCGAAATCTAAGCTTGTCTGTCGTCCGTCTTAGTATTTCAATCAACCTTTCTTCGCCTTAATTTCATTTCAATTAATCGTTGCATTTTAGTATAGAAGTCGTGGAACTCACCCCACACACTAAGTGTTTAACCTTGAATTTAATTGCCAACATATTTGAGTAAGGAATTAGGGGAGACCCGTGGAATACGATCTACCCTAGCTTCACAGCTTGGTAGTTATTTGATTGACCGCTATTCTGCAGCTCATCAAGTTCATCATCAAAAGATAGAACAGATAGAAACTGTAAAACCTAATTAAGACGACTTTGGCAAAGCTTTGTTCTCCGGTAATCTTCAATCCTAGCTCCGAGTCTCCGAGGTGAAGGGATGGCGTCACGATCTCTTCCTGGCTCTTCGAACTCTAAACTCTGCTCCAGAACTCGTGAGAATTCTGAAATTATGATTGATTATGAGGTATATCTTTATACTTAACCCTAGAATCGCCAGTTTTAGCCTGGAGTTTTCACCGAAAACTTGTTCAGTTTTCGCCAAAAACTTCAGTGTAAATGAAGGCTTTTGTCGGCTGATTCTCCTGTGATTTTCGGACCCAGAGTTTTCGCCGAGAACTTTGGGGCTTTCGCCAAAAACTTCCTCTTGTGATGCTCAGCCGATTTCTTCTGGAGTTTTTGTCGAAAACTCTAAGGGTTTTCGTCGAAAACTCAAGTGTAAATTGGGGCAGGATTTGAGTTTGCTTGATCGACTCCTAGGAATGGTTCCGGTGCGGTTCCTCGAGGTTCCAATGCCTTAGACACGTCCTTGGCTACTATATTTGACGGCAAAAACCTGTGCTAACATGAAAACACTAGAAAACCATCAAATAGACCCAAAATGGGCCAAAGTAACGCAAATGGCACGAGATAGAGCAGTTGAGTGAATATTCGCTATTCTACCCTAAAAACCATGTCTTAAGCAAGGAAATGTCGCTTAAATGAGGCTGATAATCATGTTAAATCGAGTGTCATCAAAATACCCCATATTTAAGCTTTTGCTTGTCCTCAAGCAAACTGAATAGAACACGCTCATGTTCACAAATGATAAGATCGATTAAATTGAAGTTCAAGCATACACAATGAATTACTAGACAGATAATCCCTAGAACAAGAAACCTAACATGCATACCGATCAACCTGGTCTCACCAAAAACTGCACATGACAAGTAATAGTAACCAATTATGCACGAATTTGACCTGACCGACCAGACTCCTCACACAGGAAATATTTAGTACAAGGGGAACTCTCACTCTCTGTGTTTAAGGACGTGTTTATGCTCTCAATCATTTTATGTCACTGAATTCTGTCATAAGTTTGCAATTCGACCACATCTCCACCACTGTGACAACACGAGGAGCTAGTCAAAAAGGACTTCCCTGCTAGGACTGTAACGAATTCTACACTACAAGGGTTTATAATGAGATGGATGATGGGAATGTATGATGATGGCTTTGGTGCGGTGTAGCTGATGACACGCTTTTGGCGCGCGTGTAGTCAAATACTACCAAGTTGGAAAGCTAGGGTAGATTGTATTCCACGGGTCTTCTAACAATTGACTACTCAAAGAAGCTGACAATTTATTCAAGTTTAACACTTTGTGCGTGGTGTGAGTTCCACAACTTCTAATTCTAAGAAATGCACGGGAATTAAAAATTAAAACTGAAAACAGATCGAAAGATTGGTTGGTTAAACAATGATGACAGACAAGCTTAGACTTTGAATCCCCCTTCGTTCACCAGAGCATTGGCAATCAACTGATCAGCAGATTTCGATTCTCGTTCAATTAATTCTAAGACACCACCATAACTCCTTACCCTTAGGTTTAAGACTGGCGAACGTTCGCTTTATCCAATCTAGCTACCAAGATTAATTAGCCGCCCGGGTACGGTCGCCTCTCGCAATGACTTAACTAACTGGTGCAATTACTAACGATTTATGAGTTACTCTTGCAGTGGATTAACCCTAACTGGTTCCTACGAAAGGCACACTCCAATGAATAAGTTAATTGTTCGATTTGGTGTTTTAAAGTAAGGCGAGCGTTCGCTTCTATCCTTAGCTTAACAAGAATCTAATCTAGGTGATCAATCCAGACAAGAAACATAAACAACGAAGAACAAATCAAACATGATAGAGAAACTGATTGAACTTTGAATCTAATCACCGCCGAGCCGTGACCGCTTTAAAGCCCTGGGTCACTTAGGGTTCATCTAGTCTAAGCTCTACGAGTTTAGCTACTCATGTTCATAACAAAAGAATCAAAGGCAAAGACAGAGTTCATCTTGAACAGAGGAAGAACAGAAAAGGATCTGAAAAACGTAATTAAGACAACTCTGGCAGAACTTCGATATCCGGTAATCTTCAATCCTAGCTCTGAGTCTCCGAAGGGATGGCGTCACGATCTCTTCCTGGCTCTTCGAACTCTAAACTCTACTCCAGACCTCTTGAGAATTCTCGAAGTAATTGGTATTATGTGGTATATTTAGATCTTCTCTTATGTTGGCCCACCGGTTAAATATTTATACTTAACCCTAATACCGCCGGATTTTGCCTGGAATTTTCGCCGAAAACCTATGAAGTTTTCGCCAAAAATTCCTTTGTAAATGGCTTGACTGTTCGGCTGTATCTCCTGTGATTTTCAGACCGCCGGGTTCTCGGCAAAAACTTGGAGTTTTCGCCGAAAACTCTCTTTGTTGAACTCAGTCGATTCCTTCTTGAGTTTTCCCGAAAACCTAGGGGATTTTCGCCAAAAACTTCAGTGTAAATGGGAGCAGGATTTGGTTCGACTTGATTGACTCATTGGATCGATTTCGGTGCGATTCCTCGAGTTTCCAACGCCTTAGACACGTCCTTGGCTACTTTATTTGACGGCAAAAACCTGTGCTAACATGAAAACACTAGAAAACCATCAAATAGACCTGAAACGGGCCAAAGTAACACAAATGGCACGAGATAGAGTAGTTGAGTGAATATTCACTATTCTACCCTAAAAACCATGTCTTAAGCAAGGAAATGTCGCTTAAATGAGGCTGATAATCACGTCAAATCGAGTGTCATCAGTAGCTTTCGACTAACTTCCCTCGAATCTAGCCTATGGTTTCCTACCGTCTAACCAGACACGAGTGGAATAGTGTACGCTCGTCCTATGAAACCCTCAAGCAACCTAGCACTTTATTTTCTTTACACATTTTTTTTTCTGAATTTTCTTTTGACTTCGTTCTTCCATATGTAAAGAGAAGAACGTTTATTGAATCTAAAAACTTTGAAACTTTTGAACTTTTCTGAACTCTTTATTCTTTTCTTTTTCGAAATTTTCTTCTTTTCTTCTTTTTCTAATTTTTTTTCTTTTTGTGCCGTTCTTTCTTTTTAGTTGCTAGAGGGGTTTACACGTCTGGACATAATAGCTAAGACCACATGTTTAATGGCTATAGGCAAGTTACCACAAACCGACTTCCGGTAGGCTAATCTAGAACTACAACCATAGGGGATCAACGGGGAATGAAAGAGTGGGAATTGGTTGTAATGTATATCGAACCGAAAGAACAGGCCAAGCTCAAGGGTTTAAACCTAATGGATTTATCGTTAGGTAGGCTATCTGGCTTAGTAGCTGAATCTAGGTGCCCCTATCATTCTAGAACTCGTGTCATCGTGTGGTCTCGAGTAGGTCTCATGCAAATTCTAACTCATTCAAGCAAACAGAAAACCACTCAAAAAGAATTGAAATTGCATATTACGTGCAATGGATCAAAAGCTCACATTTGGTTTGCTAGTCGGATTTGGTCATTTTCATGCAATCAAGGCTACAAACTATAAGTGTGATTTTAAAAATTCTGTTCTGACTAGGCAATTTAGCATCAAAGTATACACATTGGTTCTCAGGTTTTAGGTTAAGCAGTCTAAGCATCATTATGAAAGATTGAACAACAACTTAACATCAAAAATCAAGAACCGAGCAATTCTAATGCTAGAGAAACTGGAAAGGAAGCACGGAACACACAAAAATACAATCAAAGGCAATCAAGTTCATGCAAGGTTCTCTAGCATCCTACCCCACACTTAAATCGTTCTGTGTCTTCATAGAACTAAAATTAGAGTTGAGAGTGGAATAGAAGAACCCGGACCGAGATGGTTGATGTAGGGGATGAACACGGGTCCTTAGAGCGGAGCGAATCTACCAAAGCGAAGTAGAATGAGGTAGACCCTAAGCAAAGGGAATCAAAACAAAAACAAATGAAAGATAAAATGGAAACCGGGACAAGTGTCCCGGATCCACACAGAAAAAAGTTGGATCGAATCCGAAAAGAAGAAATAAAAAGAAAGGACAAGAAAAGGTATACAACCCGATCACTGCTGGTCAGGTGCATCGGGAGGGGGAATGTGGAGGGCGTCGCCAACCTGCCGCTGCCATGCCGGCTGTGCCTCATACCTCTCGTCAGTGCGGAGCATGTGCTGCTGCATAATAATCCATCTGGCATCCTGAGTGGCGGTATTGTGATCCGCCACTCCTAGATTCGCTCGTACAGCTCTCCAATGTCCGCAGGATGCGGTCGGTGCTGAGGTTGAGGCGCCCGAAATGGCTCCGGAATGGTTGGCGGGGACTGGTAGTCGATGATGTGGCGAGGGTATATGATCATGAAATTCCGGCTCTGGCTGAGGTTGTGGCTCCTCAGAATCATCTTCGTCCTCTGACTCTTCCTCGTCCTGGAGAGGGGGAGCTGCTGCCTCCTGAGGACCAACGTCCAGCTAGAGGGCGTACTCGACCGCTAACTCTCCACCAACGATGTATACTATGCGTCGTGGGACGTTCGGGCCATATTCCTGGCTGAGACCGAGGGAGATGATGAGTCGGCCAACAAAGTTGCCTCCCAGGAGTGAGTTAGGCGGCCTCGGCTTCTGAGTCTTCTGGCGGAATATGCGTGCAAGCACCCATCCGGGATGAAGAGGATAACCTTCCCAGATGGTGCGAAAAAGAATGAGCTCCTCTCTGCTGATGTGGTGGCGGCTCTTATCAGGAGCAAATAATAGAGAACGACGCCAAACCATATGTATAAAGTGATAAAGAGGGTGAGAGAGGGACTTAACTGAGTTATGAGTCGTTGTCCGATCGTCTGGCACTCCAGTCATGTGGCTCCATAGCGCGTCGTACTCCTCTCCGTTGCCGGAGTTGTCCTCCCAGCCGAGGTGATGTCCCTCGTAATTCTCCCAGGGGATGCCAAGGTGAACTGCAAACTCATCATAGGTGAACTCCTTGTACACCCCGCCAAGATAGAAGGAGACGACCTTCTTGAGCTGCCTCTTCTTGTGCTTGTCCAGATCGAACGTCACCCAGAACTCCTGGAGTGCAACGTCTGGGAAGTCAGCAGCTAGCGTGGTCAGCTCCAGCAGTCCTAAGTGCGTCAGTGAGGTGAGCACATTCTGGTGCCAGTCCTCATCGTGCTCGAAGAGTGAGTCCATGGATAATGGACGAACGTCAGCTCCAGGAACATGCTCGAGCCTCTGGCAGCGCTCGAAGTAGTGCACAGGCAGGCGGGCAACAGTGTCGTGGTACCCGACACGGCCAGGGAAATCTGGTGGAGGACCGTGGACGGCGGGTGTGACGGGGGCGTGAGCTCGGGAGCTAGAGCTGGTATCAAGTCGTGCCTTCGTCCTGCGCTCATGAGTGACATTCCTATAGCCAGAAACGAAATCAGATTAATTAACTAATAACCCACCCCACACTTAGTAGAAAAACTCAATTTCACAAAGGAATGAGGAAAACCGAGTGGGGGTAAGCGAAGTAAGTATCCGATAATCGCAATAAATCATAGGGCATGCATATGTCTAGCCGGAATGGTCATATCATAATTAGAGATCAGAAGTCAAACCGACATTCAAAAAGTCAACATCATAGCACATTAACCCTAATCATGGAAATTACTAGCTCAAAGCGGGAAATGACGACATAGTTATAAACTCAGATGGCAAGCACGGTAATATGAACATGAATGAACACACATGGCAGCCAAACAAGCATAGACAATTCATGGTCAAACCGACATTTCTCAAAAGTCAACACCGCAAAGAATCGATCTTTAAGCATATCAACACACGATCAAATGGTATTATAATTCAGCACAATTCTCCCTAAGCATGCTAGATTAGGTCAAACAATCAACTAACCTAGTTCACACGAAACAGTCGACACGCAAATGGAAGTAGACCAAAAAGTCAACCAAAGTCAACCCCGATGAAATTCAGCATTCAACATATCAAAAGATTCGGAATGAAAAGTTCTACAACTTACCTTGAAGCCATGAGTGCTGAAAATGAACGGAGAGAGAGAAATCGGTGAAAATTGGAAAAATAGGGTTTGGCAGATCGGGAGCTCTAGAGCTCCGATTCGACTGACCTACGGCTCGAAATGATCGGAAAAGGGAGGGGAGAGGTGCGGTGGCGGGCATGGGCGGCGGCGGTGAAAGAGTGGCGGCGGCGGCGAAGGTTTTTTTAAAAACAGGGGGAGAGTTTTTTTTTTTTTCGGTCGAAAAAATGAGAAGTGAGGGGAGAGAGAGAGAAAAGAGACCGGGAAATAGGGGGAAAATTTTGTGAATTTTGTCTCGGGTTTTCGGCGAAAATTTGTGAAATTTTTCGCCGAAAACTCAAGTTAAAATCGTCTGCCGGTTTTCAAAAGAGTTTTCGCCGAAAACTCATTGAGTTTTCGCCGAAAAGTTTAACTAAAATTGATCAGAAAACACAGTGGGATTTAAAGGGAAGTTTTCGCCCAAAAAGGGGACAGTTTTCGCCGAAAAGTTTGACCTGTACGATTGAAAATATTTTCGCAATCCTGACAAACTTCAGAAAATCACAATTAAATCGACAAAAATCGGAACAACCTCAAACAACTTGCGATTGCAACGATGACACACTGACTACACACGAAAAATAAGAAATCATGCAAACTGACACTTTTGGCTCCCCCGAACTGACTCTAAAACACTAAGTTTGACACAAATGAAAATCTGACTCCAGCCGTGGGTTGCCTCCCACGAAGCGCTCTTTTATTAACGTCCTGGAGCTGGACGATACCTGGACGGTATTAGGAGACATCCCAACTCAGGATCTCCTTAACGCTAGCATCGAAGTTCATGAAGTAGAGCTTCGGGGCATCTCCGTCAAGCATAAATTTCTTCCCGTTAGCGTGTATGAGCTTGGTACGTCCATCGGGAAGGTGATCAGTGATCTTGAACGGACCAAAAAGTTCTTTCGAGGGATCATACTCTACAAGGAAGACGGTGGAAGGAACGAGAATGATCGGCTTCATCTTCTTGTTAACCTCCGGCTTCATATCACCAGGATCGGTGATCGTCGGTATTTCCTTAGGAGATGCTTTTGGCTTCTCCTTCAATACTTGCTCCGGCGCCGGTAGCTCGGAAATAATTGGTGGTGCGGCTGGCTCAGAAGATGGTGGCGGGACAACTGGTCTCCATACCATTTGAGTCTTCTTCTTCTGATTCTTCCTCAGCGACCTGCCAGGTTCCTTGCTTGGCGGTGAATAAGAGGCTTTCAGTTCCTTCTTCTTTGGCGGCTTTTGAGCAGAAGATTTTGGTTTCTGCTTGGTAGTCTGTTCAACACCTGCAACAACAATTGATCTAGGAACACTAGAAGAGACGTCAGTAACGGAGTTGACCGGAGTCAACTCCACAGTTTCAACAGCGAGACAATGAGATTCTTCATTCAAAGGAGTATATTTCATTCCGTCTTTAAGGTGGAACATTATCGTGTCCTTACCAACCCTCAAGGTCAAGGAACCATTTGGAACGTTAATTTGCATTCCAGTTGTTGCCATGAAGGGTCGTCCTATGAGAATAGTAGAATCATCCTTACTAGTATCTATGATCACATAGTCAGCTAAGAACGTGAAAGGACCACATTTAGTAACAACGTCTTTTATCTCTCCTCTCGGAGTTTTCAGTGATCTACCAGCAAAGACAAGTTGTATGCTAGTTGGTTCAAGTTCTCCTAGGTTCAATTTTTCAAATAAACTCATAGGCATAACATTGGCAGACGCGCCTAGATCAACCAAACTACGTTCTATCTCAACATCATTAATAACTAGAGGAAGAGTGAAAGAACCAGGATCAGAACACTTAGCTGGATATGGCGATGAAGGCTTCTTGCTATGAGCGGCAGGATATCCTTCTTTACCTCCCCACATGCCAGTCTCGATCCTTGCGTTCGGTAGCAATGCTCTTGGAAAAGGAGGCTTAACGTAGTGCGGAGCAAGAGGAGGATCATACTCCTTGGGCGCCTCCTTCGGTGCTTCCTTCTTCTCCGGAGCTTCATCAGTCCTGCATAAATTAGAAGAAGCATTAGTAGATGAGTTTGTCAGTTCTTGAACAGATACCATCTTAGCTTGCTCCTTTCTCAGATTTGGCTCGGTTTGGCTTGGAAGTTGGCCAAATGGTCGACCAGATGCTAGCATGCTAGAGATGTACAGCCTGCTCAATTCTTTGACAGGATGCCATCTGTTCTTGGTTGAGAAGGGCTTGGGCCTTGAACTGACTGTCGTGATCGTCAAGTCTGGTGATGATCTGACTAAGCTTCTTGTCTAGTTCACTGACATTGTTGTCCCTCTAATGTTGCTGCCCTGTATAGGTATTATTCAGATATTGATTCTGGCGATTGCCAGGAGCAGTTCCATAGTTACCCGGATTGCGGTGCGGTGGCTGGTAGATACCTGCCAGCGGATAGTTCGGCTTCTGATCCAGAGCTAGACCAGTTGGTCGGCTGTTCTGGTTCTGGCCTTGGTTCTGGTTGGCACCGGCATTGTAGAGGGGTCTATCTCGATAATTCCCTTGTTGCCTGAAATTGCGGTAGCCAACATAACCGTTCTGATTGTTGCTGAAGCCTTGTTGAATGAAATTGACTTCTTCGGCAGACCAGACTTCGGTTTTACAAAAATTCTGGCATCGGCCTCCATTATACGCACAAGCTCCACACCACTCACAATCGGCAACGTAGACAGCGGCTGACGGCCCTTGATTGGTGTAGTAGACTTCTTCAGATGCTTCCCTACTTCTGCCTTGATGGTTGCTTCGAGATCGAGCTTGCTTCTTGATCCTTCAGATTGTCGCTCCCAGTTCCTCGACTTGGAAGCACAGTTTACAAAATGAAGAAGAGCAGCTTCAAGTGTAAGTGTAGTGCAATCCCCTTCAGCTAGGGAATTGACCCATTTGGCAGATTCTTCACGAAGACCTCGAGCAAAGATTTCAGCTAACTGCCTTTGCTCGAGACCGTGGTGAGGACAGTTGTAGAGAAGTTCTTGAATTCATTCCAAGTATCATATAAGCTCGCTCCTTCCTTTTGAGAGAATCAGGCGATGCTGTCCTTGAAGGCTGTTGTCCTGGAAGGAGGAAAGTACTCTTCGACGAAGTCTTGAGCAAGAGTCTCTCAGTTGGTGTAGTAGCCAGGTGGTTTGCCAGTAAGCCACCTCTTAGCTGCGCCTTTCAGAGAGAACGGGAAAGCTCTCAAGCAAAGAGTGTTCTTGTCGAGATTCCCGCTCTTGAAAGTGCTACAGAGATCAAGGAAATCTGCCAGATGCGTGCACGGATTGTCTAGTGGCCTGTCTTCAAACTGTAGATCCCTAGAGATCATAGTCAAGAATGGAATCTTGATCTCATAGTCAGGATCTCCTTCAATGCGCGGCACGGCACGGTAATAGAAGATCGAACGCTAGTCGCGCTCGGCTTGTTGTAGTCATCTAGACTCTTCTGTGCACCGCCTGGTGGTGGAAGTGGTAACTCGTCGTCCATCCTAGGAGATGGAGGAGGTGAAAGTGATTCTGTGTATGAAACGGCTGAAGATGACGGTGAAGATGAAGATGAGGAACTCTTCTTCAGTTCCTCGATCTTAATTGGAGTGACTGATGGAGGTGGATTGGTTATGCCTCTCTTTGGAATTCATGATTGTCTTGGCAGAGCAGAACTGCCTGGTCTCTCTACACTCTTAGCCTTGTCATTCTTGGCGGCTTGAGAGCGCGTGAGAGGGCGACGGTGCATAAACCTGTGAACAACCTACAAATGACAAAAACAAACAAAACCAGTGTAAAATCGAAGTGGATGTAAGAATGAAAATGGAAAGTAGAAGAATAAAATGCCAGTTCTTCTTTCAAACAATTAAAAGAAGCCCCCGACAACGGCCCCAATTTGATGAGCGTTGTGAAGCGTGCAATCAAATAACTTCAGACCTGGAAAGCTAAGTAGATCGTATTCCACGGGTCTTCTAATAATCGTTTACTCAAATATAAAGGCAGATTACTCAGGTTTAACACTTTGTGCGTGGTGTGAGTTCCACGACTTCTATTCTAGAAAATGCAAGCAAATTTAAAACTAAACTGAAAGGCAGATTGGAAATTGGTTGACTTAACAGAGATGATAGACAAGCTTAGACTTTGAATCCCCCTTCGTTCACTAGAGCATTGGCAATCAACAGATCAGCGGATTTCAATTATCGTTCAATCAATTCTAAGACACCACCATAACTCCTGACCCTTAGGTTTAAGACTGGTGAACGTTCGCTCTATCCGATCTAGCTACCAAGATTAATTATTCGCCTGGGTACGGTCGCCTCTCGCAACGACTTAACTAACTGGTGGAATTACTAACGATTTATGAGTTACTCTTGCAGTGGATTAACCCTAACTGGTTCCTACGAAAGGCACACTCCAATGAATAAGTTAATTGTTCGATTTGGTGTTTTAAAGTAAGGCGAGCGTTCGCTTCTATCCTTAGCTTAACAAGAATCTAATCTAGGTGATCAATCCAGACAAGAAACATCAACGAAGAACAAATCAAACATGATAGAGAAACTGATTGAACTTTGAATCTAATCACCGCCGATCCGTGACCGCTTTAAAGCCCTGGGTCACTTAGGGTTCATCTAGTCTAAGCTCTACGAGTTTAGCTACTCATGTTCATAATGACAGAATCAAAGACAGAAACAGAGTTCATCATCAAAAGATAGAACATATAGAAACTGTAAAACCTAACTAAGACGACTCTGGCAAAGCTTCGTTCCGGTAATCTTCAATCCTAGCTCCGAGTCTCCGAGGTGAAGGGATGGCGTCACGATCTCTTCCTGGCTCTTCGAACTCTAAACTCTGCTCCAGAACTCATGAGAATTCTGAAATTATGATGTATTATGAGGTATATCTTTATTTGGGCCGCTGGTTAAGTATTTATACTTAACCCTAGAATCGCCGGTTTTTGCCGGGAGTTTTCGCCGAAAACTTCAGTGTAAATAAAGGCTTTCGTCGACTGTTTCTCCTGTGATTTTCGAACTTAGATTTTTCGCCGAGAACTTTGGGTTTTTCACCGAAAACTTACTCTTGTGATGCTCAGCCGATTTCTTCTGGAGTTTTCGCGAAAACTCTAAGGGTTTTTGTCGAAAACTCAAGTGTAAATTGGGGCAGGATTTGAGTTGGCTTGATCGAGTCCTTGGAATGGTTCCGGTGAAGTTCCTCGAGGTTCCAATGCCTTAGACACTCCTTAGCTACTATATTTGATGGCAAAAACCTGCTAACATGAAAACACTAGAAAACCATCAAATAGACCCGAAACGGGCCATAATGAATAACACTAAAAACCATCAAATAGACCCAAACGGCCAAGTAACACAAATGGCACGAGATAGAGCAGTTGAGTGAATATTCGCTATTCTACCCTAAAAACCATGTCTTAAGCAAGGAAATGTCGCTTAAATGTGGTTGATAATCACGTTAAATCGAGTGTCATCACACTCAAAAGGATTCTTCGCTATCTTATCTCGACAAAGGACGTTGGTCTCTGGTATCCAAGTTCGGATCAGTTCGACCATGTCGGGTATAGTGACTCAGACTTTACAGGATCTATTTCCGACAGAAAAAGCACGACCGGGTCGTGTCAATTTCTTGGCCCATCTCTTGTGTCTTGGTCAAGCAAGAATCAAGCCTCAGTTGCCTTGTCCACAGCCGACGTAGAGTATGTTGCAGCCGGATGCAGCACAACTCAAATTCTTTGGATACAGTCTCAACTTACCGATTATGGTCTTTCTCTTCCAAGAACACCTCTTCTTTGTGATAACACTAGTGCCATTAACATTTCGAGAAATCCGGTTCATCATTCTCGAACCAAACATATCGACATTAAATTTCACTTTCTTCGAGAGTTAGTAGGCCAGAAGATCATAGATATTAAATTCATCCCCACTCATCTTCAACTCGTTGATGTGTTCACTAAGCCACTTAAGGAAGATCAATTTAATGTGATTTTTCTAAATCTTGGACTTATCTCTGAATCGCAACTTACCTTAAATTAATCCTTGGAATGATCTTCTACATTCTGTTTTTGGAAATAAACCGATCTGTTTTCCCTTCTTTACAGTTTGTTTTTCCTTCCTTCTTTTCACCTTCCTTTTGTTTCAACCCTTTTTCTGTATTTAACTCTCTCTTTTCCTTACATCGTTTCACCACTGTCCATCTTCTCTGCAACCCTACTCTGTCTCTCTCTCACCCCGAACAAATCAATGGCTGAATCTTGCTGTGTCTCTCTCAATGGACTGATGGAACGCAAGGTAGCTGATCGACGGAGGTAAATAGCTCTCTTTCGGAACCGTCCACTCCTACCAAACCTCTGTCACTTTCCACAGGGGTTCTCCAAATACGACATCAACATTTACGAACCTCTGTTCCATCTTTTGGCTAGTCAAACTCTATTCCTAGCATTCCCTTTTCGTGTTACCCCTTTCCGGTACGCATGTTCTACAGTAATATCCTTGTACTGTCCTCTTCTCCGCTTGAATTGGAAACTCAGGTGTTAGGACACTCCATTCATCTAACCCCTCAGCTTCTCGCCAGAACACAAGGTGGAAGGATTTATGGTCACACCATTCACACTGAGACCCAGCTAAACCTATCGGAGTTCAACATTCAGGCTGCTCTATCTCAGATGAACATCTTTGTTCCCCCATCTGTTCGACCGATTCCCATTAGGTATCTCCCTGCTGCTCTCCGTATTCTTCATTTCTTAATCACACGACACTTTGTCCCTCAGTTTTACGATCAAGATGTCCTTCTTCCTCTTGATCTTTGGATCCCTTACAATGCTGTCGTTACCAAACACCCAATACGCTTATCTCACTTAAGGCTGCAAGTCATCAGAGAGGCTGCTAATCCTCAGTACAAAGGCCCCCTGCCTCTTGGGGCACTTATCACCACCCTTCTGACTGACTTGGAGATTGACATTCAGTTCACAGTTCCAGATCCAACTGTTTGGTCAATCCGAGCTCAGCATGTACTTCACAAGTTGGCTCTTCCGCAAGCTCCTCAACGTCCAAAGTTGGCCATCTCCAAAAGGGGGAGAACAGGGAACGTCTTTTTGCTGTGACAAAGGGCAGATAATTTCTAAACTCTTTCCTCTGACACCCTCGATCGAAAAGAAGAACGATTGGAATATTCCAATCAAAACTCATCTGAAGTTTACTCTTGGGAATTCCATTGAGAACTTTGTTCATGCTCTCAAAGAAAGAGGAGACTGGGAAATGGAGGATATTGAAAATCTTAATCTCGGAGGCTCTCAGTGTGCGGAAGATATCAAAGGAATCATTGCCGACAAATACAAGAAGGAACCAGAAAGCAACTATGCCTCGGATTATGAGAGCGACCCAGAGGTGGATTTTTTATGCAGAAAAAGAAGTTCGAAGAAGTGATGCTAGAGGAACACTCTGTTTTGATTTCATTCGTTGTGTCGGTTTTGCTTTAAACTTGAGACTGTTTCTTTTCATCAGTTGTGTTGTTTTGTTTTCTTCTGGACTTGCTGGTTGGTTTCTTTTTAGTTATCTTGTTTGCTGGAAAATGATTCACGTTTTGAGTTTGATAATTAACTACTTAAGCTTAAAAGAAAATGTTGGAGATGTCCAACTTAGGGGGAGAATGTTGGATCGCACGGTCCAACTAGGGTGAGTTGTGCATTTATCGGTTTGGTCTCTAAACCGAGTAATCCCTTAACTATACTTACCATGATCTTTTCGAAAAGAAAGATTGGTACTTTCATTTGTGCAGACTGCAATATGGAAAAAAGAAGAAAGGGAAAGTCGATGTCAGAAGGAGGCGATCAAGGAATTCAGGTGAATCACGGCGGAACTCATGCAAGAAGAAATCTGTGAGATCGACGATATATACTCACTGAAGAAACAGGACTGCGGCAACGAAATCGGTTCAGGGAGAAGGGATTTCAGGTGTCACTCACATTGAGAGTTTGTGAGGTTTCAGTGCAGTGTGTTGCTGTTGTAATTTCAAGATTCGGAGTGAATCTTGGTGTGGTTTTTTTTTCTAATCAAAGTGACTCTCTCGAGCATTGCTCGAGACGTGGAGGTAGATAAGCACAGCTTATCGAACCCCGTTAAAATCGCGGTGTGTGCTTCTCTTGATCCCATCGTTATTCTGACTCACCGCTCATACATTCATCGATATCGAAGAACAGGTGTGTCTCTATTCTTCAATCAGCAACACCATAGATCGAAATGATTCAATCATTATTCAGGAACTGAGTATCAAGTTGCTGATCTGATCGATTCCTCTTTACTCTGCTGTTTCGATTATCATACTAAGTCTGCTTTTCGAGCGTGTTTCATTTCATCTCACTCACAAACTGTTTCAAAACCAAATCAAACTACTAACAAGCAAAAACCTACCACTACTAGAAAAGCTTGGAGACTTAGCCGTTATCGAACACCAGCCGCCAATGTAGTTAAAATCGTGATTCCACGTAAAATCGAAAACTTAGGTGAAATCAGAATCGTAAAATCGAATCGTAAAATCGTAAGATTTTATGTCCCAACTAAAAAAAATATAAATACTTATTAATAAATATAATATGTTAATAAACTTAGAATTATACACTCTTATAACAATTAATATGGATGGCTTATAACAAAGAATTATAACAATGAGTTAATAATATGCTCAGAGGGATGCGTACATTGATGGCTTAGTTAAAATGAAACTACTATTTTGGTGAGAAGTGAGAGAACCGTAGGAAATGGGACAGAGGGATGAGGATTGCGGAGTACAAAGTAATTACTTGAAGCAGGTAGAACCGTAGATGAAATGAACTGTTATAGTTTGGTGAGTTGAAGTTTTGAACTTCTGATGTAGCCTCCGCCCTCCTTGCTTCAATTTCTGGGAAAGAGGAAGGTATGAATGAGTCAATTCTGGAAAAGAGGAAGGTATGAATGAGTCAATTTATGGGAAAGATGAAGGTATGAATGAGTCTATGATTTAATTAGACCTGCAGCTTGCAGGGAAGGAGGGAATCGACAGGAAGGACAAAGAAGGTTGACTTACTGACTTGAAGCAGTGGAGAAGGAAGATGATGTTGATGACCTTGTGTCCGAGTGAGGGAAGATGCTAGATGGTGAGGGAGGCCGACGAAGGAGGGACTGAGGGGAGAAGGAAGTCTCGAGTCGGCGGTGAAGGGACGAGACGACGACAAAACTGGAGAAGAATCACCGACGCAGAGAACGAACGACGACGAAGCTGGAGAAGAATTGGAGTATCGGATGAAGACGAAGGGGCGAATAGAAGGAAGTCATCGACGCAAAAGCGACGTTGGTGACTTGCAGCCGAGGAGAAGCACTGCCGGCGAGAAACGGAGAAAAATCAAGGAGAAGCAACGCCGGCGAGAGTTGTAGAAGAATCAAACTTTCGATTTTGCGAAATTAGGGTTCAGCGAGTTATTTTGGGAAAAGAGGGATTTGGGAAAATGGGTTAGATTCTCAGGTTGAACCAAAAAACCGAACCAACCCATTGAGATTTTGGTCTAGTCAGGAAAATTACAAAAATCGTATAAAATCGTTGATTTTACGATTTTAACGATTTTTCTCTCGATTTCACCCGATTTTGAAGGCCCACGATTTTGTAGTGAAATCAGGATCGTTTCTCATAGGTGAGATCGTAAAATCGTATGATTTTAAGATTAAAATCACGATTTTGACTACACTGCCAGCCGCCTCCAAACAGCACAAAATGCCAATGTCAGTCTCCCATCAGCTAATAACCAATCCCCAACCGAAAACCAAATCTTGCAAAGCGTGAAACGGGAGTGTTCGACAAGTCTTTAAAAACTCTATCATTGTGTTCTTTCCAAATAACCAAAACATCGCATGCATGATAATATATGGTTATAGAGTTTTGGATACAAGAGGGAAACCCCCTCTTTGTGTTTAGCTTCTTTACTGACAAATAAAAAATCAACTTCTTTTGTAGTGACTAACTGTTTTATATTATTCTGTAGTAAAAAGGTTGAATGGTCTGAAAGGTTGAATGTCTTGTGGGCTATGTGGTAGTGGATGAGTTTTTAACATCATCTAAATCCCAAACATCGAATGAGTTTCTACTTTCTAATCCTCAAGTCGAGTTTATAGATTTCTAACAAAAAAATATGTAAACTGGCACTTATTCACCCTGTTATATTGGTGGACCAATAAAGGTTCAACTAGAGGTTTGAAGGGGAGAGGATGAACCTTTATACGTCTTGGGTTCCTTGAGGGCGGTTCCTTACAAGGAGGAATCCAAGAGTATAGTTATAATGTGTTTACGTTGTTTATTAGTATACGCAAGTCTATGAGCGGGTAACAGAGAAGTATCAGAAGTGAGCACTATGTGCATATGACCAAGACCTTTAGCGTGCAGGGGCCTGCAATATTGGGTGTTTTGTCTAATATTTTTGCACTGTGTTCTTTGTTCAATGGATTACCCAGTATATATAGAGCCACAATGGCATGAGCCAGGCTCCACAATCTATTACCTAGTGCATCTAGGTAGCATGATCTAGATCGTTGGATACATCCCTATTCATAGGTGAGTGGTTGGTGTCAGGGCATGTTGAGGGGAAATGCCTGAATTCGGATGCTGATAACCATGAACATATCAGTCATGTGTTGAACGCTTTAATGCTCATCATGGACGGCTCAACTTGAATCTTACGCACTGATTGAACAACGACATTCCTTGATACATATTTTTATTATTAAATAACAATAAGTGTCCAATTGTAGGAGTTTAACTTTTTTGAGAAGGAGGTCATGGTTTCAAGTCCCACCATTACCCATTTGTACATTTTATTATTACTAAAGAGGCGGACCGACAACCGACGGGGTGGTAAGACACTTTTGTAACTTCTCTTGCAATCTCAGTCGTTAGATTAAAGTGATAAGATCTAATGGCTGATATTATTTCTTGATGTCGTCAATAAACCTTGGTCCTTGATGGTAAGCCGGTTCTAATGTTGGAAGGAGTTGAATTATAAAAAGTTATAAAAATGTGTATTTGATTTGTTCTTGATGTTATTATGATGGTCATAAGTTAATTTGATGATTATAAATCTTAATAGGAACATAAAAATAAAAATATGATTATTTATTAATATAAATAAAGATGAATGATTTTTAGTTATTTTTATTTTAATTAATTTAAATTCCAATAATTAATTAGTTAAGGCTAAGATTAGATCTTAAAAATGAATGAATGAGATTTGTTTTGATTGGTTCAAATAAAGGGGAGCATCTGGTACCCACGGGGTATCGGTATCCTAGCTGATGACACTCGATTTGACGTGATTATCAGCCTCATTTAAGCGACATTTCCTTACTTGAAACGTGGTTTTAGGGGTAAAATAGCGAATATTCACTCAACTACCCTATTTCCTACCGATTTGGTTACTTTGGCCCTTTTTGGGTCAATTTGATGGTTTTCTAGTGTTTTTGTGATAGCACAGATTTTTGCCATCATTTACGTAGCCATGGACGTATTCAAGACCTCAATGAGTGAACCAGAATCGAACCAGAAATCAAACCGGATTCAGAACCGAAGATCCAACTGCCCAGCACAATATTTTCGCCGAAAATACTACACAGTTTTCGGCGAAAATTACCTTCAGAAACTCACAGGCTGATTTACACTGAAGTTTTCGGTGAAAACTTCCTTAAGTTTTCGCCGAAAATCCTAGAAGAAATCACACAGGGGATTTTAACTAAAGATTTCGCCGAAAATTATTTAATATTTTCGGCGAAAATTCCTTCCAAATCCGGCGCTGTATTGGAAACCTAATCGTACCTATTTAAATAGAGGCAGCCGGCAGACAGAGGGACACAAATCATTATTCATCTTTTCAAAATCAGACTTTTGAGAGTCAGCCAACTCTAGGGTCAATAGATAGAGTTTAGAGAGTTCGAAGATCCGTGGAGAGATCGTGACACCATCTGATGTGATCCTGGCCACCCTCGGGTTAACCCTGAGCCAAGAGCCTGAACAAGATCCTCTGGAGACATTCCAGAAGATGTGGCCGAAGCAGAATGAAGAAAGTCTTGCGAGAAGAAGCTGGCACCCGAAGATAGACCACGGTACGAGCCCCGGACCGGGCCAAATACTAGAACTAAGCTTAAGGATCGAAGCCACGATCCCTGGACCAGCACCAGCCCTTGAAGACCCCCTGATAGCATTCCTGAACACTTGGCCAAAGCAGAACTCAAAGGGCCCGAACATATTTGAAGAAGGCCAAGAGTTAGATGTGTCCTTGGGCCTGGATACCACAGAGGAGAACTTCTGGCCCATACAACAATTGGCTCGTGCCTTTCATGAACTACCAGCAGCCCTGGATAGCTTAAAGACTCAGGAGCACCCTCCAACAAACGGATCCCAATTCGGAGGAGTATTGAAGAAGTTAGGGCTAAAGCAAGTCCTAGTGATGCATGGCCTGAGCATCACTAAATGGAGCCCGGATGCTGATCCGAGGAAGGCCAAGCCAGGAGCCACGATTAGGCCACCCCTGAGCCTGATCCAAGAGGAGAGAAGAAAGGAGAATCCAACCCAGGAGAAGGGCCAAGAGGCCAACTCATGGTCAAGCAGCTTCGGGCCAACACTAAAGTCATAGGAGGCCAAATCCGGATTTCTGGACAGATTCCTAGCCCGGCAAGGATTGACAAATATGGGCTACTTGGAGATAGAATTTGGACTGAAGTCCAACACGAAAGTTGTAGCTCATGGAGTCTTCTAGGGGTCTACAAAAGGGCTTAATTTTCAGAATTAATTTACTATTTATTAGGTCGAATATTCCAGAATCCATTTAGCTGTTTTTAGGATTTTCTAGCCTCCTTTTTAGGAGTTCTTGTTTAGGTAGGATTCTCTTCCCTTGTAGGGTTGGAGTCCGAATTTTCCCTTCTTTTAGTCTAGATTAGGATTAGTTAAAGTCTTCTTTAGGTTCTCTAATTAGGACTCTTTTTATTTCTTTATTTTATTATTATTTAGGAAGTAGTGTTTAAGGAGGAAAGCTTGTTCCCTCACCTATATAAGGAGGCCGCCGGCCACCTCTTGTACTCAGAACCCCCTTTTGATTAAATATATATTTCAGAACTTATGTTCTTTTCCCTTCAAGTTAATGTGAGAAGCATTGCTTAAGGTTGACTTATCATCAAGAGCATCCATCTCTTGGCGTGGCGTCTTCGACTGGACACTTCTGGTTCCCGGCTGTTATATAGCCGACGGGTCAAAGTACTATTCGCCCCGGTTCCCGAAGGTTTCTACCTCGTTGCACGTTCCAACTTGCGGTGGTTAGGGTCGTCTGCCCACGGTTACAGCGGTTCACATCAGTTGGTATCAGAGCACGGTTCAAACACACGGACCACAATCTATCCCAGTCTCCAGGTTTGAAACCCTGGATTCATATCCCTTTACTTTTGTTGTTTAGAAAATATTTTGAAAATCTCCATCTATTTTAGTTCTTGTTTTGAGTCTCTATTGTAAGGCAAAGAAAAGCTGGTGGCCATCAAAATCCATCAAAGAAAAATATCAAAGAGAGTCAGAAAACAGAAAATCAAACAAGGCCACCCTTGCCAAGTTCTTTATTTTCGTGTAATAGTGTGTTTAAGAAGAGGGGATAGATTAGCTTCTGTTGCTTGTGTTAAACCGAGCCACGACCCTACTTTTAACCACCAAGTTGTACTTTGCATCGAGTCCTGGAAAAAGAGCATTAGAAAATTATATTAGAAAAAGTATTGGTGTTCGTTTGTTCCACTAACCATGGCAGGAGTAGATCTATGTCTGTTGAAGCTTCAGTGCCTGATAGCACGCTTACAACTAGACAACATAGAATATTCGTTCAAGAGGTTAATCGAAGACAGGAGAGCCAGCACCGTGCCCAGCACCAGCCCAGCGCCTGCCCAGCACCAGCCCAGCGCCAGCACCAGCGCCCGAGCAGCGCCCAGCGCACGAGCGGAGCCCAGCGCCCGAGCGGAGCCCAGCACCCGACCGGCGCCCAGCGCCCGACCGGAGTCCAGTGCCGACCGGGGCCCAGCGCCCGACCGGCACCCAGCGCCCGAGCAGCGCCCAGCGCCCGAGCGCCCAGCACTAGCGCCCCCGCGCCCAGCCCCGGCCCCAGCCCCGACACCAGCCTTGGCCCCTGTCCCGGCACCAGCCCTGGCCCCAGCCCCGGTACCAGCCCTGGCCCAGCCCTGGCCTCAGCCCCAGCACCAGCCCTGGCCTCAGCCCCAGCACCAGCCCTGGCCCCAGCCCGGCACCAGCCCCGACCCTAACCCCGGCACCAGCCCTGGCCCCAGCCCCGACATCAACCCCGGCCCCAGCCCCGGCACTAGTCCCAGCCCCAGCCCTGGCGCCCGACCAGTCCCAGAGCCCGAGCAGCCCCCGGCGCCGCCTGACCCCGACGCCGCCCTGACAGACCCCCGGCCCAACGCCGCCTGATCCGGCCCGACGCCGCCTGACCATGGCGCCACACTGTCCACCCCCGGCCCGACGCCGCCCTACCCTGGCGCCACCCTGTCCACCCCGGGTCCGACGCCACCCGACCCCAACGCGGCACTGGCCTACCCCGAATCACCAGTACCAGCCCCGTTGCGGCCCAAACCCCTGAGGAGCGCCCATGAACTACCAGGTGCAGTCCTGTATACTCCTGTGATTATTTTTGTTATTTCTAGCGGATTATCAGGCAAGGATTCGAGGACGAATCCTCTTCAAGACTCTTCAAGAAGAGGGGGATGATGTGATCCTGGCCACCCTCGGGTTAACCCCGAGCCAAGAGCCTGAATAAGACCCTCTGGAGACATTCCAGAAGATGTGGCCGAAGCAGAATGAAGAAAGTCTGGCCAGAAGAAGCTGGCACCCGAAGATAGACCCCGGTACGAGCCCCGGACCGGGCCAAATACTAGAACTAAGCTTAAGGATCGAAGCCACGATCCCTGGACCAGCACCAGCCCTTGAAGACCTCCTGATAGCATTCCTGAACACTTGGCCGAAGCAGAACTCAAACGGCCCGAACATATTTGAAGAAGGCCAAGAGTTAGATGTGTCCTTGGGCCTGGATACCACAGAGGAGAACTTCTGGCCCATACAACAATTGGCTCGTTCCTTTCATGAACTACGAGCAGCCCTGGATAGCTTAAAGACTCAGGAGCACCCTCCAACAAACGGATCCCAATTCGGAGGAGTATTGAAGAAGTTAGGGCTAAAGCAAGTCCTAGTGATGCATGGCCTGAGCATCACTAAATGGAGCCCGGATGCTGATCCGAGGAAGGCCAAGCCAGGAGCCACAATTAGGCCACCCCCTGAGCCTGATCCAAGAGGAGAGAAGAAAGGAGACTCCAACCCAGGAGAAGGGCCAAGAGGCCAACTCATGGTCAAGCAGCTTCGGGCCAACACTAAAGTCATAGGAGGCCAAATCCGGATTTCTGGACAGATTCCTAGCCCGGCAAGGATTGACGAATATGGGCTACTTGGAGATAGAATTTGTACTGAAGTCCAACACGAAATTTGTAGCTCATGGAGTCTTCTAGGGGTCTACAAAAGGGCTTAATTTTCAGAATTAATTTGGTATTTATTAGGTCGAATATTCCAGAATCCATTTAGCTGTTTTTAGGATTTTCCAGCCTCCTTTTTAGGAGTTCTTGTTTAGGTAGGATTCTCTTCCCTTGTAGGGTTGGAGTCCGAATTTTCCCTTCTTTTAGTCTAGATTAGGATTAGTTAAAGTCTTCTTTAGGTTCTCTAATTAGGACTCTTTTTATTTCTTTATTTTATTATTATTTAGGAAGTAGTGTTTAGGGAGGAGAGCTTGTTCCCTCACCTATATAAGGAGGCCGCCGGCCACCTCTTGTACTCAGAACCCCCTTTTGATTAAATATATATTTCAGAACTTATGTTCTTTTCCCTTCAAGTTAATGTGAGGAGCATTGCTTAAGGTTGACTTATCATCAAGAGCATCCATCTCTTGGCGTGGCGTCTTCGACTGGACACTTCTGGTTCCCGGCTGTTATATAGCCGAAAGGTCAAAGTACTATTCCGCCCCGGTTCCCGAAGGTTTCTACCTCGTTGCACGTTCCAACTTGCGGTGGTTAGGGTCGTCTGCCCACGGTTGCAGCGGTTCACATCACCATCCTTCACCTCGGAGAACTCGAAGCTTAAAGTTGAAGATCCGGGAGATTGAAGCTTCGCGGGAGTCGTCAGAATTAGGTTTTTCAGTTCTTATCTGTTCTTCCTCTGTATGATGATCTTCATTGTTGCCTTTGATTCTCTTGTTTCTGATATGAGTAACTGAACTTGTAGAGCTTAGATTAGATGAACCCTAAGTGACCCAGGGCTTTAAAGCGGTCACGGATCGGCGGTAATTAGATTCGAAGTTCAATTAGTTTCTCTTTGCATGGTTGTTTTGTTCTTGATTGTTCATGTTTCTTTTCTGGTTGATCGCCTAGATTATGTTTTTGCAAGCTAGGGTTAGTCGATAGACATCTCCCTGCTTTGGCGCTTAAACTTGTCTTTCATGATCACTTAGTTTAGATTCTTGTTAAGCTGAGGATAGAAGCGAACGCTCGCCTCTCTTTAAAACATCAATTCAACTAGTTAACCTTATAATTGGAGTGTGCCTTTCGTAGGAACCGATTAGGGTTAATCCGCTTCAAGAGTAACTCATAAATCATTAGTAATTGCACTAGTTAGTTAAGTCGTTGCGAGAGGCGACCGTACCCGGGCGACTAGTTAATCTTGGTAGTTAGATCGGATAGAGCGAACGTTCGCCAGTCTTAAACCTAAGGGTCAGGAGTTATGGTGGTGTATAGAAATTGATTGAATTAGAATTGAAAATCGCTGATCTGTTGATTGCCTATGCTCTGGTGAACGAAGGGGGATTCGAAATCTAAGCTCGTCTATCTTCTCGTTAGTCAACCTTTTAATCTTTCTGTCTTTTATTTTCCTGCTTTATTAGATTAGAAGTCGTGGAACTCACACCACGCACAACCTGTTTAAACCTGAGTAATTTGCCAGCTTCTTTGAGTAGTCGATTAGTAGAAACCCTGTGGAATACGATCTAGTCTACTTCGGTAGGTTAGTTATTTGATACCGCTAAAACTGCAGCATCACTAGCACTCTAAATGCACATTTTTAAATGCTTTGTAATCCATTGTAATAAAGCATGAGCACTAGTGAATAATGCTTACCCCCTAAACAACGAATTCTGACCCTCAAATACTTATTTTCCCTCCATATTTCCATGATTTACCTGGGTAGTGCTTCTTAGTTTTGATCATGCAGGATTACAGGTGGGATGACCGGTACCGAGAGTGGCACATCAATGAAGCACCATATCTCGAAAACTCCCAAGAGATGGATTTACACACTTATGAGCATCAACAATGGATGGCAAGCACCCAAGCCGCGATCGACAACCTCCAATCAATGGACGATGACGTTGATGCATGGAACGCCGCGCTCAAGCGACTAGGGCAATTGAAGGGAGAAGATGCCCCAGAACATTTCGAAGAAGAGCCTGAAGCTACACACCACCAACAAAATCACCAAGAGGTGTATATACCGGTTCATCAGCATCGACAACAGACGGCAAGAGTAGAATCCGCCTTGGATGATCTCGTTTCGAAGCTACAAGCTCGTAACATGGTGGATGTCGAGCTCGAGCAACCAAATCCACTAATGGAAGAAGACGCTCAAGAGTCGTACGAAGATGAACATGACAATCTCACCCATGACTATTGCGAGTTAGAAGCATCTGATGAAGAATCCTTGGTGGTGGTGGTTGATGAATACAAAGAGCCAATCCATCTTGAAGTCGAAGCCGAAGAGGAGCACAAAGAAATTGAGGAGATATCCTCAATCGAGCTTCCGCCGAGCCAACCTATAGATCAAGCCAGAGACGAGCACGTGGGAAGCAAAGACGTCAAGGATTTGGAAGTATACACACTCGATCCCGAGAGACCTCTTGATGAGCATCAGGTGGAGAAGATGGAGCTCATTGATCATGCCGCGCCGTACTACCTCTTTCTTCCTCCAGAAGGAGAATTCAAGAAGAATTGGTCATCCAACCAGAACCACGATCTACTGGAACACTACCGGTTACATCACCCTGCTGGAGTGCTACATGGCACTCAACCGCACACCTTGAAGAAGATGATTGACTTCAAGGAGCTTCTGAGTTGGGGTCCCTAACAGGTACCGTCTGGCTCACGGACGTTCAACAAGAGCGCTTCGTGGGAGGCAACCCACGGCTGGAGTCTGTTTTTAATTTTTTGTCGAACTTAGTATTTTAGAGTCGGTTCAGGGGAGCCAAAAGTGTCAGTTTGTTTGATTTATTATTTTTCGTGTAGAATCTGTGTGTCAAAGAGTCAGTCGCAAGTTGATTGAGGCCGTTCCAATTTTTGTGGATTTAACTGTGATTTTCTGAAGTTGGCCGGATTTGCGAAAATATTTTCAATCGTAGTGTTCAAAATTTTCGGCGAATTTTCAATATCATTTTCGGCGAAATCGCCTTTTGGTTTTCACTGAACCTCCTTGTTTCATATTTTCGGTCTGAAATTTATAATGTTTTCGGTGAAATTGAACTTGAAAACCAGGCAGTGATTTTAACGCTTATTTTCGGCGAAAACATATGGTTACTTTCGGCGAAAACACACTTGAAAAACCGGCAGTGCATTTGAACTAAAATTTTCGGCGAAAACACCCTCTTATTTTGCCGAAAAACTATTTTGAAAACCACCCAATCCTCCACTTAAAGATAGTCAAAATATTTTCAAAATTCCCCTAACCGTCTTTGTTTGACTTTTATTATGTGTGGATCCGGGACACTTGTCCCGGTATCCTTTTGATCTTTTTGTTGTTTTTGTTTTGTAGGAACTTGAGTAGCTACTCCGCTCCGCTCCGGGCTATCCGTGTTCATCCACTACACAGACCATCACCTTCCAGGTTCTTCGTATCTCTCTACTCTAGATTAGTTCTGTGAGGACACAGAACCGTTTAAGTGTGGGGTAGGAGTCTAGGATTATGCATGATCTTGCTTGCTATCTGTGATTCTGTGGTTCAAATTTGAAATTTCTCTAGCATAGAATTGCTCAATTCTTGACTTGTGATGTTAAATTGACTTCAATTTTGAACAGTGACGTCTAGACTGTTCCACTAAGAACCTATAACCAACGTGTTGGCACTGATATTAAATGAGTCTAGGTCAGAACAGATCATAAATCACTTCTGTAGTTGAAACTTGAATTAATTGAATTAATTGGTTTGTTAATAACAAAGCTCGATAACACCGTTCTAAGATGATAAATGCTAGTTTCTCCCATGTTTTTCACTCCATATTTGTTCACCTGTGATTGTGGCTTGAGATTAGGCGGAAATCCAATTCGAAATCTTGTGTAAAAAGTTATAACTAGCTGGGATCAAATGGCTAAATTGTTAAATCAAGTAATCAAGTTGTGCTAATAAATGCTAAGTTCTTAAAAGTGCTAAAAATAAAGCTAGGCAAGCCCGACACCTAAGTGAAGTGTTCGGGTTGAGCACTAGCATAAGCACAAATACTGTGAGCTAGGCAGGTCCAACACCTAAGTGAAGTGTTTGGTATCGAGCACTAGTATGCAGTAAATAAATTAAAGGAAGAAGTCGAAACTTGAAATTAATTGTTGTTTAAATCGGTCCTAGCTAGAACATGTAACGTACAAATCTAGAAACGGATGAAGTCGAATCGATAGCCACGTCACTTTTCCTACCTCCGCATCCACATCATGGCTAGAGCTTAAAGTTTTTGTGATTAGAATTGGTGTTATCGTAGTCAGTTAATTATGATTAATTATTTTGCCAAGAAACGAGCTTTGTTAAAACCACTACTTGAAGTGTGCAGAAATTAGTGAGATCGAAAACTTGTTTGGTTGATGTTCTTGCATGTGTAGGTCACTCTTTCTACGTGGAACAGTCTAAACCAAATTGTTAGAATTGAATCTCGGTTTAATCTCGTGTCATTTGTGAATTTGAGTGTGTTCTAGTTCAGTTTGCTTGAGGACAAGCAAAAGCTTAACTGTGGGGTATTGATGACACTCGATTTGACGTGATTATCAGCCTCATTTAAGCGCCATTTCCTTAGTTGAAACGTGGTTTTAGGGGTAAAATAGCGAATATTCACTCAACTACCCTATTTCCTACCGATTTGGTTACTTTGGCCCTTTTTGGGTCAATTTGATGGTTTTCTAGTGTTTTTGTGATAGCACAGATTTTTGCCATCATTTACGTAGCCATGGACGTATTCAAGACCTCATGGAGTGAACCAGAATCGAACCAGAAATCAAACCAGATTCAGAACCGAAGATCCAACTGCCCAGCACAATATTTTCGCCGAAAATACTACACAGTTTTCGGCGAAAATTACCTTCAGAAACTCACAGGCTGATTTACACTGAAGTTTTCGGTGAAAACTTCCTTAAGTTTTCGCCGAAAATCCTAGAAGAAATCACACAGGGGATTTTAACTAAAGATTTCGCCAAAATTTTTTGATATTTTCGGCGAAAATTCCTTCCAAATCCGGCGCTTTATTGGAAACCTAATCGTACCTATTTAAATAGAGGTAGCCGACAGACAGAGGGACACAAACATTATTCATCTTTTCAAAATCAGACTTTTGAGAGTCAGCTGACTCTAGGGTCGATAGATAGAGTTTAGAGAGTTCGAAGATCCGTGGAGAGATCGTGATGCCATCCTTCACCTTGGAGAACTCGGAGCTTAAAGTTGAAGATCCAGGAGATTGAAGCTTCGCGGGAGTCGTCAGAATTAGGTTTTTCAGTTCTTATCTGTTCTTCCTCTGTATGATGATCTTCATTGTTGCCTTTGATTCTCTTGTTTCTGACATGAGTAACTGAACTTGTAGAGCTTAGATTAGATGAACCCTAAGTGACCCAGGGCTTTAAAGCGGTCATGGATCGGCGGTAATTAGATTCGAAGTTCAATCAGTTTCTCTTTGCATGGTTGTTTTGTTCTTGATTGTTCATGTTTCTTTTCTGGTTGATCGCCTAGATTAGGTTTTTGCAAGCTAGGGTTAGTCGCTAGACATCTCCCTGCTTTGGCGCTTAAACTTGTCTTTCATGATCACTTAGTTTAGATTCTTGTTAAGCTGAGGATAGAAGCAAAAGCTCGCCTCTCTTTAAAACATCAGTTCAACCAGTTAACCTTATAATTGGAGTGTGCCTTTTGTAGGAACCGATTAGGGTTAATCCGCTTCAAGAGTAACTCATAAATCATTAGTAATTGCACCAGTTAGTTAAGTCGTTGCGAGAGGCGACCGTACCCGGGCGGCTAGTTAATCTTGGTAGTTAGATCGGATAGAGCGAACGTTCGCCAGTCTTAAACCTAAGGGTCAGGAGTTATGGTGGTGTATAGAAATTGATTGAATTAGAATTGAAAACCGCTGATCTATTGATTGCCTATGCTCTGGTGAATGAAGGGGGATTCGAAATTTAAGCTCGTCTATCTTCTCGTTAGTCAACCTTTTAATCTTTCTGTCTTTTATTTTCCTGCTTTATTAGATTAGAAGTCGTGGAACTCACACCACGCACAACCTGTTTAAACCTGAGTAATTTGCCAGCTTCTTTGAGTAGTCGATTAGTAGAAACCCTGTGGAATACGATATAGTCTACTTCGGTAGGTTAGTTATTTGATACCGCTAAAACTACAGCATCACTAGCACTCTAAATGCACATTTTTAAATGCTTTGTAATCCATTGTAATAAAGCATGAGCACTAGTGAATAATGCTTACCCCCTAAACACCGAATTCTGACCCTCAAATACTACTTCATAAGCTCATATCCTAAATCGTATGTAGAACTCTAACTTTTGACAAAAAGTTCAAATTAAAATATCATAAACCCCAAAATAAACTCAAAATCCCAAACACTATATCCTAAACCCTGAACACTAAACTAAGACTCTCAAACTTTAAAATTCAAACATAACTGTGATGAAACTTTAGTGATAGGGTATCGGCACCCAGTGAGTACCAGAGCGTTCACCTTATATAAGTTAACTTAAGTAAAATGCTCAAATGTTATAACATTAACTAGCTATCATGTTGTAGCTAATAATATACTAGTAACTAGTGTTTGTACAAAATTACCATTAAGTAGCTAGCAATATACTAAGTTCATACAAACCCCAACTCAACCAATTAATTCTAAAATTAATCACATTCTAACAATTAACAAACAATTCTACTGATTAATCTCATTTTCCAACTAATTATAACTACCACATAATTCGTAGTGAAAACAAATAACACACTCATCATATAATTTTAATCGCATTAAACCAAATTGATCAATATCTAGGAATTATAGACAATGTAAGAAATCATTATTGTAAATTGAATATAACTTTTATTAGACTTAAATAATAATTTTAATCTCAAATATTAGATTAATCATGACAACGTACATATTACTATACTAGTTAATCATTTTTATGAGACATACATATTACATTCAATTAATTTCCATGTAAGAAAAAACGCTAAGAAATGCATACCTTACACCAAGCTGAGTGACAAACAGGCAGAAGACACAACAACTAGTCGATACGGGCACTGATAAAATAATCACAACATATAAAATTAGAACTATTCAAAATAACTATTTCAATTCACTACAATTCTAATAACATAGAAACCCTAACTTTATATTATCTAATTCTCTAAAACCTAAACGAAATTTAAATTACAATCTAGAAATTAAAAATTAAATAACTTACACCGTTACAGAGGAGGAGATGTGAAGGAAGTACGGGTGATGAGAACGGTGTCACAGTAGCTCCTAGCTGGAATGCTGGTGGTTTCAAAGAATTTCAGAGGTTTTGGGGACTTGAGAGAGTTTCAAGTTGTGGGGAGAACTGCATAATGATTTATGTCGCTGGGCTGGTGTTTTCATATGTTCGGGATTTAGCGTTGGTCGATGATCGACGCTAAAACGCGACACAACCAACGCTATATACACGCGTTTTAGTGTCGGTTGTAACCGACACTATTTTGATTCTGTTGACCGACACCAGGCTTCCCGTTCGGTCAACCAAAAAACCAAACCAGGACCGCAATTTGCCGTCGGTTTAACGTCCCAATTTAGTGTCGGTCGAACTTCGATCGACGCCAAAACACGAAGTCAACTATTATTTTGCTTTGACGTCAGTCATTTGACCGACCGATGCTAAATTCCGACGTTTCAACCGACACTAAAGTGTGTTTTTTTGTAGTGCATGTCATATTTCTACACCATAAACCACATACACACTTATTACGGGTGGACTACTAGCCTTATCGACCACCCCACCTGTAATAGAAAAATTGAAGGGGTGATGATGTCACAAGGTCTAAGGCCACCCTTCTATTCATCGTTTATAGGATTATCCCACATTGGCGAGGTCATCCTCCTACAACCAACATTGTACAGTTCCAATAATATATATATTGCACAAACAGGAATTAAACTCTCATTTCTAACCACCTAGCCATCCATATAGTCAAACAAGTCAACCAAACATTCACATAGTCAAATCAAGCATCGCATATAATAATCATTCACAACATCATAAATTAACCATTTTAGCTCTCCAATTCATGCATCCCTACTAATCACTATGTCGAATTATAATTTCTCACGTCTCTACCTATCGACACTAAGCCCTCATCTTAGCCTAAAAGCAGACTCTGAGTTTTGTCCTAGAACGTCCGTCTCGTCGCCCTTATTCCACCAATCTTGATGGTTTGTCGAACGAAACTCTAACGAGGAAGTTATGGCCGAATCTCTTATTCTCAGACAATATTCTCCCAAACAACGCCTTAGACAAAACTTCTAAACACACCACAACTTTACATCAAATGCAGAATAGTCACTTAACTTTCTTTGATGGCAGAACGACCACTGAACTTCCCCAAAACCTTCAGTTCGCCCCTCTTTCTTCTCCGACAAGCTCTTTGTCGCCGACGAGGCTATGGTCGCCGCCACCGATGCTCTCAACACCTCGAAACGTGGCTGAATCACAACCACCACCTCTTCCCAAACTCGCGCAACACGACTGATGACACTCGATTTGACGTGATTATCAGCCTCGTTTAAGTGACATTTCTTTGCTTAAGACATGGTTTTTAGGGTAGAATAACGAATATTCAATCGATTGCCCTATCTCGTGCCATTTGTGTTACCTTGGCCCGTTTCGGGTCTATTTGATGGTTTTCTAGTGTTTTTGTGTTAGCACAGGTTTTTGCCGTCAAATAGAGTAGCCATGGACGTGTCTAAGGCGTTGGAACCTCGAGGAATCAAACTGGAATCGATCCAAGGAACCGATCAAGTCAAACCGAAAAGTCTGCCCATTCACACTTGCATTTTTGGCGAAAACAGGCTTTCATCTTCGGCGAAAATATTAATGCAAATCAACTGATGCCGAGTGAAGGATGGTTTCGGCGAAAAGAATCAACTGTTCGGACCGAAAATACAAGGCAGAGAGATCACGGCAATTTACACAAGGATTTTCGCCGAAAATTCCTTAAGAATTTCGGCAAAAATATCAGGCCAATCCGGATCAGTTAGGGTTAAGTATAAATACTTAACCCGGCGGCCCAAATCAAAAGATACAATCAGAATTCGCAAAACACAAATTTTTGAATCAGAATCCTCTCAAGTTCTGGAGCGAAGAGTTGGAGTTCGAGGAGCCGGATAGAGATCGTGACGCCATCCCTTCCATCTCGGAGAACCGGAGCTAGGAGTGTTATCTACCGAAGATCGAAGTCTGTCAGAGTCGTCTAATTAGGTTTTTCAGATTCTTTTCTGTTCTTCCTTTGAATGATGAACTCTTTCTTTATCTTTGTTTCTTTTGTAATAATCATGAGTAGCTAAACTCGTTAGAGCTTAGACTAGATGAACCCTAAGTGACCCAGGGCTTTAAAGCAGTCACGGATCGGCGGTGATTAGATTCGAAATTCAATCAGTTCTTTTTCATGTTTGATTCGTTCTTCATTGTTCATGTTTCTTGTCTGGATTGATCACCTAGATTAGATTCTGGTTAAGCTAAGGATAGAAGCGAACGCTCGCCTTACTTTAGAACATCGAATTAAACAATTAACCTTATAATTGGAGCGTGCCTTTCGTAGGAACCGGTTAGGGTTAATTCACTGCAAGAGTAACTCATTATTCATTAGTAATTACACCAATTAATTAAGTCGTTGCGAGAGGCGACCGTACCCGGGCGGCTAGTTAATCTTAGTAGTTAGAACGGATAGAGCGAACGTTCGCCGGTCTTAAACCTAAGGGTAAGGAGTTATGGTGGTGTCTTAGTAATTGATTGAATGAGAATCGAAATCCGATGATCTGTTGATTGCCAATGCTCTGGGAACGAAGGGGGATTCAAAGTCTAAGTTCGTCTGTCATCCTTGTTTTCAAACCCTAATTCCCAATCTGCTTTAGTTTAATCATTTTAATTTTTCTGCATTTCTTAGAAGTAGAAGTCGTGGAACTCACACCACGCACAACGTGTTTACCTTTGAGTATTTTGCTAGTTCTGAAGTAACCAATCATAGAAAGCCCTCGGAATACGATCTGCTATACGCTTTTTAGCATTAGTAGTTTTTATTTGGCTGAACCCTTAACGACAGGTGGTTCACCAACGACGGAAACTCCACTGCTAATTTCTGATGTCGCCTCCGTGTCATGACGAGGGTTATTCATGACACGCTTTTGGCGTGCTTCAAATAACTAATCTACCAAGGTAGACTTCGTATTCTACTTGAGGTCTCTTCTTCTTGTCTACTCAAATATGTTGGCAAATTACTCGATTTAAACAAGTTGTGCGTGGTGTGAGTTCCACGACTTCTAATCTAGTAAAGCAGGAAAATAAAAGACAGAAAGATTAAAAAGTTGACTAACAGGAAGATAGACGAGCTTAGATTTCGAATCCCCCTTAGATCACCAAGGCAACGGCAATCACAAGACCAACGGTTTTCAATTCTAATTCAATCGGTTTCTATACAACACCATAACTCCTGACCCTTAGGTTTAAGACTGGCGAACGTTCGCTCTATCCGATCTAGCTACCAAGATTAATTAGTCGCCCGGGTACGGTCGCCTCTTGCGACGACTAAACTAACTGGTGGAATTACTAACGATTTATGAGTTACTCTAGCGACAACATCTGGCGACTAACCCTAACTTGCAAAAACCTAATCTAGGCGATCAACCAGAGAAGAAACATAAACAATCAAGAACAAAACAACCATGCAAAGAGAAGCTGATTGAACTTCGAATCTAATTACCGCCGATCCGTGACCGCTTTAAAGCCCTAGGTCACTTAGGGTTCATCTAGTCTAAGCTCTACAAGTTTAGCTACTCATGTTCATAACAAAAGAATCAAAGACAAAGACATATTTCATCTTAAACAGAGGAATAACAGAAAAGGATCTGAAAACCTAATTAAGACGACTCCGGGGAAGCTTCGATCTCCGGCAATCTTCAATCCTAGCTCCGAGTCTCCGAGATGAAGGGATGGCGTCACGATCTCTTCATGGCTCTTCGAACTCTAAACTTTTCTCCAGAACTCGTGAGAATTCTGAAATTAATTGGTATTATCTGGTATATCTCATTATGGGCCGCCGGTTAAGTATTTATACTTAACCCTAATACTGCCGATTTTGCCTAGAATTTTCGCCAAAAATGTGCTTGAGTTTTCGCCGAAAATTCCTTTGTAAATGGGTTGGGTTCTCGGCTGCATTCTCCTGTGATTTTCCGACCGCCGGGTTCTCGGCGAAAACTTCAAATTTTCGCTGAAAACTTGCCTTTGTGATCTCAGCCGATTTCTTCATGAGTTTTCGGCGAAAACTCCAAGGGATTTTCGCCGAAAACTTCAGTGTAAATGGGAGCAGGATTTGGTTCGACTTGATTGACTCCTTGGATCGATTCCGGTGCGATTCCTCGAGGTTCCAACGCCTTAGACACGTCCTTGGCTACTTTATTTGACGGCAAAAACCTGTGCTATCATGAAAACACTAGAAAACCATCAAATAGACCCGAAACGGCCAAAGTAACACAAATGGCACGAGATAGAGTAGTTGAGTGAATATTCGTTATTCTACCCTAAAAACCATGTCTTAAGCAAGGAAATGTCGCTTAAATGAGGCTGATAATCACGTCAAATCGAGTGTCAACAGTTATTTAGTATGTTTTAATATTTCCAGTGACCAAATAGTTATAGTAACGGTGAGGATTGTTTTGTAAGTTGGCTGTGTCTATTAACACTGTACCAACGGTCAGCAACAGACAGCTTTCGGCTGTTGGCCTATTTTGTTTCATTTTGCTGTTTCCTCTTTAAGAGAGGCAGCCACAGCCCTCTAAGGCATTATGAAAAGCATAGTTCAATTATTCCCTCTCAACTTCTCCTTCATCTATCCCCTTTCTCTCTTCTCTTCTCCCTCTATCTCTTTTCTAAACCCTACCTCACCGGAGCACCGATCACAGGTCACTACAACTGGTATTAGAACTCTGCTCCGGAAATGTCTAACCAACAACGTTTGCTAGACTTGGAGGTGGTTGTCACAACCATCAACGCCACCTTAGCCACCATTCATGAACGCCACGCCACTAGAGAAGCCAACACCAACGAATGGTTCAACCAAATCCAAGCTATGTGCCAACGAATCATCAAGGCCAGGCCATCCAACCATCACCAGCACAACAACAACCACCTCTGCTTCCAAACCCAAACCTAAGACCACATCTTCATAACCATTATCCCAGATTTGACTTCCCTTACTTCTCTAGCTCTGAACCCACTTCGTGGGGTGAGGAAATGCTCCAAGTTATTCACCATACATTCCATCCCAGCTGAGGAGTAGGTGGGGTTAGTCTCTTTGTACCTAGAAGACAAAGCTCATGTCTGGTTCCAAGGATGGATTGTTGGGAGACCACAACCTGACTGGAACGAGTTTTCTACTGAGCCGATTCGTCGCTTTGGAGACACCACCAACATCAATGTAGTGGGAGCCTTCAACAAGCTCAAGAATATAGGTATAGTGATCGAATACCAAGAGAGATTTGAAGACTTACGCTCCAGAATGTTAAGCTTGAACCCTGCTTTGGATGAACCTTATTTTATTCAGAGTTTTATCAGTGGCTTAGAAGAATAAATATAGTCGGTACTACTGATGCTGAAACCTCCAGACCTTACCATTTCCTTCCTGCAAGCAAGGATGGAGGAGGCTTCAATAGAAGCCAGGAAGAAAAAAGGCACGAAGCTAGCAAAGGTGGACCTCTGAACCACCTAAATGGACCCCTAACCAAACAGGAAAACCCTTTGTTCCTATGAATCGTACACCGGGTTTGTATTTCAATGTGGTGACAAATACCACTATGGCCACATCTTCACAAAGAAGAGACTCCAGGTGATGCAAGAGAATGAAGAGGAAGGCCAGAAGCTTGATGAACACACCCGTTGGATGACACCCCTGTAGAAGCTGGTGAGACGGAGGAGACACCTCCAGAGGAAGAAGAGGAGGTGTTGCTTCAAATGGGAAGCCCCTCCACTGGATCCTCTATTAAACTAAGAGGAAGAACGGGGAAATCTCCAATCCTCATACTTATCGACTCAGGCAGCAGTCATACCTTCTTGAGCTCCAAATGTGCCAAGGAACTCAACTGCAGAACTGAACCAACAATCCATATGAGAGTGAAAGTTGCTAATGGTGAGTCACTCCTTAGCTCTCATACTTGCCCTGAATTTACATGGTTTATGCAGGGTAAGTAGTTCATGTTTAATGCTAGGTTTTTACCTCTAAAGGAAAATGACCTGGTCCTTGGCTGCAACTGGTTGGGAACCATTACTCCCATAGAAATGTACATTAACAATCTCATCCTGGCATTCTCTTGGGAGGGTAAACCATTGGTACTGCAAGGAATTCCAGAAAATGGCCACTGTAAACTGATGAAGGGCAGTGAATTCTTAAAATGCATTTCCAACTCCCACCACTACTCTATGGTAGGATATCTAGCAGCTGTCAATCCTAAACCCTCTATTGATTTTCTTCCAAGTTTTTTGGAACCTATCTTAGATGAGTTCAATGATGTTTTTTCAACACCAACTAAACTGCCTCCTCCTAGGGATTGTGATCACCCAATTCCTTTAATACCTGGCCACAAGGCTATCAATCTCAGGCCCTACAGATACTCTCCATCTCAGAAGGATGAGATAGAAAGGTTGGTAACTAAGATGCTTACTACAGAAGTTATCCAACCTAGCCATATCCCCTTTGCATCACCAGCACTACTGGTTAAGAAAAAAGATGGCACTTGGAGGTTTTGTGTCGACTACAGGTAGTTGAATGTTATCACTATCAAGCATAAATTTCCCATTCCAATGATAGATGAACTACTGGATGAATTACATGGATCCACTAACTTAACTAAGCTGGATTTGAGGGCAGGATACCATCAAATCAGGATGCAGACAAAGGACCAACCAAAGACATCATTCAGGACACACAATGGCCATTATGAGTTCAAAGTAATGCCTTTTGGCCTTACGAATGCACCAACTACATTCCAAGCATCGATGAACACGATTCTGGCTCCTTACTTGAGGAAATTTGTGCTGGTATTTTTCGATGACATCCTCATATACAGCTCAACTCATTCACAGCACAAGAAACATCTGTCTTTAACCCTCCAGTTGCTAAGGGATCATCAGCTATATGCCAAGAAATCGAAACGCAGCTTTGGACAACAACAGATTGAGTATTTGGTACACATTGTCACCAACAAAGGAGTTTCTACAGACAGCACTAAGATCAGTGCCATGATTCAGTGGCCACAACTTCACAACATCAGGTCCCTAAGAGGTTTTCTGGGGCTTACTGGCTATTACATCAGCAAGCCATTGACTGCACTCCTCAAGAAAGACAATTTTCAATGGTCTGAGGCAGCAATTGAGGCCTTTAACACCCTCAAGCAATCCATGGGTAGAAGCTCAAGTGCTAACACTACCTAACTTCTCTATTCCTTTCACACCGGAAACTGATGCATCAGGATTAGGGATTGGTGTTGTGCTGTCACAACAGGGCAGGCCTGTAGCTTACCTCAGCGAAGCCTTGAGCCCTCAAAACCAAGGCCTCTCCACATACGAGAAGGAATACTTGGCTGTAATCATGGCTGTCAACAAGTGGAGACACTACCTGGAAGGCAGGTCATTCACAATAGTTACAGAACATGAAAGTCTCAGGCACTTGCTTGACCAGAAGGTTCATACTCACATTCAGAAGAAAGGTTTGGTAAAGCTGTTGGGATTAGATTTCTCAATCAAATACAGGCAGGGAAAGTTCAACAAAGTGGCATATGCCCTCTCAAGAGTTGTGGAGGACAACATCACAACGGGAAGCTGCCACAAAATCACTTCACACCTCCCTGAATGGATCACTGAGGTAGAGGCCAGCTACCTTGAGGATGATGAGGCTCAAGAAATAATCACAGCCCTAGCAGCCAACCCTGGATGTCCAAACTATTACTCATACTCTAGAGGGGTTTTAAAATACAAAGGAAGCATTTACATTGGTAGTACAGGTGATATGAGAACAAAGGTTCTGCAACTGTTTCATGATTCTCCAGTTGGAGGTCACTCTGGTAGCCATGGAACTTACATTCGACTTAAGAAGTTCTTCTACTGGCCTGGAATGAAGACAATAGTGACTGAATGGGTATCGGCTTGTCACATCTGCAAACAATGCAAGGCTGAGAATGTTCCCTACCCTGGTCTCTTGCAACCATTGCCAATTCTAGATCAAGCATGGCAACATATCAGCATGGATTTCATTGAAGTGTTACCAAAATCCGGAGGGAAATAAGTGATTCTGGTGGTCATTGATCGGTTGACTAAATATGGCCACTTCTGAGCTCTCTCACACCCTTATAAAGTAATGGTGGTGGCACAGATCTTCATGGACAACATATTCAAGGTCCATGGCATGCCAACTACCATTGTGTCTGACAGAGATGCAATATTCACAAGCAATTTCTGGAAGAAGCTGTTCAAACTGCAGGGTACCAAGTTGCATTACTCTACAGATCCTCAGACAGATGGACAAACAGAAAGGTTGAACAGGTGTTTGGAAGATTACTTAAGGTGCATGGTGCAAGGGAAAACAAATGAGTGGCATTCATGGCTGTCAATGGCTGAGTGGTGGTATAACACAAACTACCACACCAGCTTACAACTCACACCCTTTGAAGGCTTGTATGGCTACCCCCTTCATAGTTTTCTCTCCAGAATCCAGTTTCTACATCAATAACTCTAGTGGCTGATAAGCTTCAGCATCAACAGAGGCTCATTGCACTCCTATGCACCAATTTGGCCAAGGCTCAAAACACTAAAAAGCAATATGCAGATAAGAGTAGGACTGAACGATCATTTTAGGTGGGTGACTGGGTTTATCTAAAACTCCAACCCTACATGCAATCCACAGCTGCTCCAAAATCCAACCAAAAACTATCCCCAAAGTATTATGGCCCTTACCAAGTGCTGTAGAAGATAGGGGAGATGGCTTACAAACTAGACTTGCCTGCTGGAACCACAATCCATCATGTGTTCCATGTTTCTTTGCTCAAAAGAAGCACCAAGCCAACTGCAGTGGTAATGCCTGCACTGCCAATCACGGACCAGGCAGGGGAATCAAAGTTCGAGCTACTTGCCATTCTTGCAAGACGATTTGTGAAACATAACAATACTGAAGTCACTCAAGTTTTAGTGCAGTGGCCACATCAGAATGAGGAGGATGTCAGCTGGGAGGATTGGAGTAAATCCAAACTCAAGTTTCCGGATTTTAAGGCTTGAGGCAAGCCTTTTTGAACCATGGGGGATTGTCATGACGAGGGTTATTTAGTATGTTTTAATATTTCCAGTGACAAATAGTTATAGTAACGGGGAGGACTATTTTGTAAGTTGGCAGTGTCTATTAACACTGTACAAATGGTCAGCAACGGATAGCTTTTGGCTGCTAGCCTATTTTGTTTCCTTCTATTGTTTCCTCTTAAAGAGAGGCAGCCACAACCCTCTAAGGCATTATGAAAAGCATAGTACAATTATTCCCTCTCAACTTCTCCTTCATCTTTCCCCTTCTCTCTTCTCGTCTCCCTCGATCTCTGTTCTAAACCTCACCTCGTCGGAGCACCGATCACAGGTCACTACACTCTGTTGTCGGGGTCTCCCGCTGCTGCTCCAATCTTCTTAGAACCTTGATCTAACCGCCACCGACCGATCTCCAGCGTTTGACCCGCTGTCCATACTTCGTTCATCGTCGTCGTTTGTTCGGTTCCAAGCCTCCATGTGACATCATCGTAGCTCCATGTTTCTCTTTCAATTTCGAACGCCGCCAACCACTTATTTTGTTTTTTTCGTTCGTCCTCGGTTTGTGTGCCAAAAAGGCGCCACAGAAAACCGCACTTCCCTTTTCTAATTCCCCAAGCTGAACGAAACCCCAAAACCCTTGTGCAACACTTGGGCTTCGGCCCCACCTTCTCTCCTCTTTAGCTCGAACGGGCCTAAGGCCCACACCGCCCATCTCCTTTTATTGCTCTCCACTTTCTACTACTTCACAAAACCAGCTGGGCCTTGGGGCCCAGCTTCTTCCATCCCTCTCTCGGCTGAACCAAGCATGCCAGGCCCAAATGAAGACTCCCCTCTTCTTCCTCTTGTTACCATGAACGAGCTCAATGCCCTCCCTTACCTTTCTCTTCCAAGCCCAACCTAAAACCCTTCTCCACTTCTGCTTTACATGAAGGTTGGGCTGAAACCAAGCCCCAAACACTAAACATTCTTCTTGTTCCATTTAACTAACATAACCGCCCAAGCCTTTTTCCTTGAATTAATGAATGCCACCTTCCACTAAACCACAACCAATAGCTCTTAAATAATCATTTCAGTCGTGGGCCAAGTGTTGGGTTGGTTTAACTGGTCTGACAAGATGGTTAGGAACCTCGACCCGATGGTTAACTCGAAACCCCTTAACTTGAAAAGTCTGATTCTCATCGATTGGGGTAAAATAAACTAGCAGATTAAATAATTTAATTTGAATTAAATTCTACCAAGCTTTAACCAACAGGGAACCAACCAACTTTTTAAATCAAATTGGTTAATCAGAACCGGGATGTTACAATGAAATTGCTAAAAGAAAGCTTACGGGCGACAAGAAACTCAGTAAGACCTACGGGCATGAAATCGCTAAAAGAAAGCTTTTGGCGACAAGCAACTCAGTAAGACCTACGTGCATGAAATTGCTAAAAGAAAGCCTATGGGCGACAAGAAACTTAGTAAGACCTATGGGCACTGAAACAATTAAGACCTAAGGGTTCTAACCGCTCTTAAAGCATATCTCCTCACATGAAGGATAACTCATTGAAGGATAAACACTCAAAACAAATGCTCTGATAAAGTCCACCTCAGAAGTAAGGTCCTAATTCATTTCTAAGTCGCACTTGTGGGCAATTAGTGAGTCCATTAAGACCATGGCATTGAAAACCCGTCGCCTAGACAAGCAATATAACGAGTTTGGGGGTAACTGATGAGCCCTAGCCGTAATTGATAAATCCACTGAAGAATTGTCAACTTGGAAAGCTCGTTGCCTCGACAAGAAAGATAACAAGTTTGGGGGGATTTGATGGACCCTACCCACTTTGGCCCAAACTACAACGAAACTAAATAATGCCCAACTACCAAACTACCCAAGGCTCAACTTAAGGCATACTAAGGTTGGTTTCTAAGATCTAATCTCAACTGTTGATTGTATCCAACGGTGGCTGTTTCTCCTAAGATACTATAAATACTAAGCTTCCTCCAGCATAAGAGGGGGCTCTCCCTTCTATACACTTTCTCTCTCTATAAGGACCTAGACTATTAGATCCAGACTATCAGAACTTGACTATCATATCCTGACTATTGGATCCAGATTATCGGATCCTGACTATCAGATCCCAGTGATCAGCCTACCAGACTATTGGCTACCCGACGATCAGCCTACCATACTATTGGCAATCAACTCCAAACTATTGGACACCTCAGACTATCAAATATTTGCCAGACTATTGGGCAACAAACCAACGAGCCTCTTAGCGGCTATCGCTGAGGTTTGTCATACTCCCCATCTCATTCCCTTCACTTTATATGCCTTAGAATATTCAGACTATGGTGACTCATACACATCTACCGGTCACCAAGTGAGATCCTATCGAGGTTGTCCGGACGTGCAGGTTGTCAATCGGAATCCCTTGTCAAAGCCTATATAAATACTATTGTACCCCCCCCCCCCATCGAATGGGCCGGAACAGGTTATGTAACTTGGTTCTCAGCCGATCTTGGCATATTCACAACTCTGGGATGTTTTTGTGATGGTGGGAGAAAGGTACCTAGCCCTTAGCCTATCGACTAAGAATGCTCCAGAGTGGTTAACTTTTAAGAATGTCCCCCAAAACGTAATTACAGTGGATGGTATCAGTTGGATCTCCAGCTTGATTGGTAAGCCAATTAAACGATTTGTGAGGGAAGGATTGAAAGTGAAAGTTTGTGTTCTCCGGGATAGAGCTAGTCCTTGCCCTACTGTGATTTGTATTGAGCTTGATGATGGTGAGATGTGTTCAATCGAGATTGAGCAGGGGAAGGCTAGGGAGTATTCTGGTAAACAAAGAACTATATGGCTACCTAAGGTTACTGGAGCAAAGTAATGGAATCCGTGTAGAGACAGACAATGGGGACAAAGCTATTGTGGCAGAGAACCCACTTGCCTCGACTGAACCCTTGGTCAATGCCCAGGTCTAACAGGGCACAACATTTGGAGGGAATACAATGCTTGATTATAGCAAGACAAGTAAGAGGAGGGGGAACAGACAAAACAAGAAATCAAATCAAAAGGCCTTAGCCCTAGAAGGCATTCAGTTCCAAGACAATTACATGTCCTAGTGTAGGGACAGGGGCACCTAAGGAGTTGAATGCAAATGATTTTGCCTATGTGCCCCAGTCTGAAAATGATACTAGGAGCGTCCTCAGACCTGGCAATATGTTCACAACCTCCTTCGAAGAGATGGACACACCAAAGCTTGAGGATGATTCTCATTTGATTGAAATGCACCAACTATATGTTCTATGACTGCTGAGGTTGGTAAATGGACTTCTAAGGATGAGCGTGACTACCTGGATGGTAAGGAGGTAAGTTGGAAGGCTGTTTTGGGTTTTGTTGGTCCAAGTAAGTCAGTAAAGCTGATGACACTCGATTTGACGTAATTATCAGCCCCATTTGAGCGACATTTCTTTGCTTAGGGCATGGTTTTTAGGGTATAACAACGAATATTCAATCGATTGTCCTATCTCGTGCCATTTGTGTTACCTTGACCCGTTTCGGGTCTATTTGATGGTTTTCTAGTGTTTTTATGATAGCATAGGTTTTGCCATCGAATACGGTAGCCGAGGACGTGTCTTAGACGTTGGAACCCCGAAGAATCACACATAAATCAACCGGAGAGATCGCTCAAGTCAAAGAAAATGCCTGCCCCATTTACACATGTATTTTCGGCGAAAATACCCTTGGGTTTTCGCCGAAAACGAAAGAAGGAATCCACTGCCCCGAGTAGGAAGAAGTTTTCGCCGAAATTCCTCTATTATTTTCGGCAAAAATCCCAGTTGAAATCAGAAAATCTCGGGTAGGTATAAATACAGAATTCGGCGGCTAATGAAAGGGGACAAAGAAATCAATTAACACACAGACAAACCAAGACGGAGAGAGAGACAGGGCAAGTGGATAGAGTTCGAGGAGCCAGGAACGGATCGTGACGCCATCCATCCACCTCGGAAAGCCAGTGCTAGGAGTTGAAGATCCAGCAGATTGAAGCTGCCAGGAAACATCGAAATTAGGTTTTACAGTTCTTCTCTGTCTTCCTACCTGAGATGTATTCTTTGTTTGTCTTCGGTTCTTCTGTATTGAATATGAGTAGCTAAACTCGTGTAGCTTAGATTAGATGAACCCAAAGTGACCCAGGCTTAAAGCGGTCACGGATCGGTGGTGATTAGATTCGAAGTTCATTCAGTTTCATCTTTCATGTTAGATTTGTTCCTCGTTATCTGTGTTTCTTGTCTGGTTTGGCCACCTAGATTAGATTCTTGTTAAGCTAAGGATAGAAGTGAACGCTCGCCTTACTTTAAAACACCAAATCGAACAATCAACCTTATAATTGGAGTGTGCCTTTCGTAGGAACCGATTAGGGTTGATCCATTGCTAGAGTAACTCATTAATCATTAGAATTTGCACCAGTTAAGTTAAGTCGTTGCGAGAGGCGACCGTACCCGGGCGGCTAATTAATCGTGGTAGCTAGATCGGATAGAGCGAACGTTCGCCAGTCTTAAACCTAAGGGTCAGGAGTTATGATGGTGTCTATGAACTGAATGAACTAGAATCGAAAACTACTGGTCTGTTGACTGCTGTTGTTCTGGTGATCTAGGGGGGATTCAAAGTCTAAGCTTGTCTGTCATCTTTCTAGTCAATCAATCAATCTTCAATGTTTCTTCGCTTTAATTCTCATTTCAAATTACCTTTGCATTTTTAGTATAGAAGTCGTGGAACTCACACCACGCATAACCTGTGTTTAAACTTGAATTAAATTGCCAACACCTTTGAGTAAGGAAGTAGAGGAAACCCCTGGAATACGATCTACCCTAGCTTTTGTTGGCTTTGTTAGTTATTTGTTTGAGCGCATCACAACGACTGCGTTCATCAAATTGGCGCCGTTGCCGGGGAACTCTTCTATTTCGTTGAAAGAAGAGTTGGCATTTTTATTCTTCTACCCTTCCATCTTTCATTTTCCATCACACTTCGATTTTACACTGGTTGTGTTTGTTTTTATCTCTTGCAATCATAGCAGGTATAGAAGCAGATCACTTCCGTTCCATCTTCCTTTACCGCAATGGTTACTATTAAAAGTGTTGCGGACTACAGTAAGCCGCGTGCATCCAACTTTTGATCCCCCATCACTGTGCTTTCTAATGACGATGATCCTGACTATGAGATTAAGATTCCTCTCCTAGAACTGATCTCTAAGGACGTGCAATTCGAAGGGAGGCCAGATGATAACCCCTATACCCATCTAGATGACTTTTTGGCTGTCTGTAACACCTTCAAGTCTGGGAACCTCAACAAGAACGTTTTATATCTCCGAGTCTTTCCTTTCTCTCTCAGAGGTGCAGCTAAGCAGTGGCTTGGAAGCAAGCCGCCGGGTCATTACACTAACTGGGACACATTAGCTCAAGATTTTTTGAGGAATACTTTCCTCCCGCAAGGACAACTGCTTATAAAGACCGCATCTCCAGATTCACTCAGATAGAGGATGCAAACCTGTATGACACTTGGAATGAATTCCAGTCTCTTCTCTTCGACTGCCCTCACCATGGGTATGAACAACGTTAGCTGGCTGAATTCTTTACTCGTGGTATGCGCAAAGAATCTGCAAACTGGGTCAACTCTCTAGCTGGCGGAGATTGCACCGCCCTTACTCCTCAGGATGCTCTTCTGCATTTTGCTGACTGTGCTTCAAAGTCTAGAAACTAGGAGAGACAAATAGAAGGAAACAAGAGTCAGAGTCAGATGAGTGTTGCAGAGCAGATTAAGGCAGAGTTTCAGAGACATCTACAAGCAGCTGGTATTCCCCTAGATTCCCCGTCAGCCACCATCTTTTCAGTTGATTGTGGATGGTGTGGGTCCTGTGCTCATAACGGTGGAAGCTGCCTCAACTTTGGCACAACAGAAGTCTGGTCTACAGAAGAGATCAACTTCATCGATCAGGGTTTCGCTAATAATCAGAAAGGCTATGCCGGTTACAGAAACTACGTGCCACGGAACCAGAGCAACCGGTTAGTAGATCCTTATTATAGACCTCCGGGATTCATTGGAGGACAACACCAGTCTCAAGCTAAGTCGTACTACAATAGAGACATGGATTATGAGAAGAAATTCGATCAGATTATGAGCAGACTTGACGACCACGACATTCAACTAAAAGCTCAAGCTGCACTCAATCAAGGACAGAGAGCTCAGAGCCAGAGGATAGAGGATGCTATAAGTAATATGACTAAACTCTTTACTAGCAATCCTCTCCTTAATCCAGAAGCATTTCAGGCAGACTCTGGCACAAAGAGCGAACACGCTCAAGCCATTACCACCAGGAGCGGCAAGCAAACAACTGATCCCAAGGCTCCATAACCTGAAGTAATACCAGATACCAGTGCCGCCATGGATATGCCAGAAATTGAGGATATCACAGAAGAGGAAGAAGAAGCATCTGCTCCTCCTCCTAATCCGCCCAGGACAGCTCCTGAGCCTGTTTTGGCGCCATATGTTCCTCGGATTCCCTTCCCAAAAGCTGCAAGGAGCAAGGCTAAGGATCACGACACTCAGTACAAGAAGTGGTACAATGTTCTTAAGACTGCAGAGATCAAGATACCAGTGACTGAAGCTGTGGAAATCATACCACCACTTGGGAAATTCTTTAAAGATCTCGTGAAGAAAGTGAATAACAGGGAGGCGTACTCTATCACGCTTACTAATGAATGTGTATCTATTCTCGGTGCGTGATGCGCAAATTAATGCACACTAGTTTTAACTCAATGGATTTCTCCAAAGAGATCGTTTTTCCCTAGGGTCTTTCTTTTTCTATTACTCAACAGTTGTGGAATAAGCAATTCGGGTTTTCGTGCTGGGTTTGAAATGGTTTAAAAATGAACTAAGTAAACTAAGAATGCAAATTGAACAAGCAAACAAGTGAAGCAGATTGGAGATTTGAATATAGACTAAGGCGTTTGTCCAGACTCGAATCCGCTCTAGCTCGATTAAGACGGATGATGCAATGCAATTTCAGTTTATCAGACTTGATGACTCGACACTTCCTTGGGTAATCTCTACTCCATGGTCAGGACGCAGAGAAACTATCCTATCAAACCTACAAGTTCCTATGGTCAAGATAACTCGCAAATCCTCAAGAACGCACGAAGAACAGTGAAATGCCACAAAGATATGTAAAGAGATTAGTTTCACCGGCCCTATGGTCAAGACACCGGCAACCCTAACGACCTCCTAAACTCTAGAATGATCTACGTCCATGGTCAGAACCGCAAATCAAAGATGAAACAAAATCCTACGATATGGTCAATCAACGGATTCTTAGAGCTTCAAATTAGGGTTTAAGAGAAAACTCATCACATGTCTGAATAAACTTCAATTAACATTAACGGGTTAGAAACCCGACATCATCCATACAAAATCTCACTAGAGTTTCATCTAATCTGAACAAACTAAAGAGTTTAGCTCGACATCGCTACAGAAGAAATCGCAGAAACAAAGAAGAAGAGAACTGGGGAAGAAGACATCTTACTCCGAGTAAACCTAATCCTGTCGAATCCTAGAAACTCCTGAGCTAATCCTCGCTTCTCCTCGCTTAATCGTCACTTCAAAGCTTCAAAATCCCCCTCCGAGAGTGTCTGGTTCGTCGAAATTAGAATGAAGAATGAAGTCTGTCCGTCTCTCCCTCGAAAACCCTGTTTTATTCTCCGAAATCCGTCCTGGGAAAAAGTGCGCCCGACGGCACTTAAAAAGTGCGCCGGCGCACTTTTCCATGAAAATGGCGCACTTTTGTGGCCGATGGAAAAAATTCCAGGAGACTAAAAATAAAGTGCGCCTGGCAGCACCAGAAAAGTGCGCCGGCGCACTTTTAATGGATTTAGGCGCACTTTTGCCCCTGGAAATGACCTTCAGCTCTTTTGATGATTCCCGCTCCGTTTGAACTCCAAATTGATCCCCGTTTGAAGTGCCGAGCTTGTAGAAAAGTCATCCACAACGTGGTAACCTGAAATCTCAACAAAAACAACTCGAAACAACATCAAATTGCCCAAAAGAGGGCCAACGGGAGATAAAACATATTTTTCATAAAAGTCATTCAAGTTCATCACAATTCGGAGACAAATAAGGGGAATGTCGTTCAAATGTGGCGATATAAACGCGGTAAATCTAACGTCATCAAATCACCCCACACTTAAACGTTTGTTTGTCCTCAAACAAGAATTTTACCACAACAATGCACCAACTTGAATGAGCAAACCGAAAACCTCTTGGTTCCTAGAAAGATGTATACGGTGCTTCAACCAAACAAGAGGATTACCCAACTAACCACACAATTAGGAACCAAACTTTTGCCAGAGTGAAAGAGGAACAAGACTTTAACGAACTAGTGAACAACCTGACTTGGTAAAGGCAAGACAACGCTTACTTCCGCTACACTTACTCTAGGACGCAACCGGACACTAGCTAGATAAGGGAACACGACTAGAACAAAATTAAAGAGAATTTCATTTTTTCTCTTCATCTTTTTTTTTTTTTTTTTTTCTTTTTTTTTTTTTTTTTTTTTCAAATGGGCGGTACAGTGTGGATACTACCGGGTACGGAGCAGCCGGAAACCTTTGGAATTCCGCGTTATCCTAGACCCCAGCCACGATCGGGAGTAGGTTAGAAGAAGAATGCCACATTGAGACTTCCCTTTGGGACTACAGCAATGGGCAGGCACGTATGCCAGCTCGTGAATCGACCCACAACTTCAATACCAAACCATTTATTTTTCAGATTTTTTTTTTTTTTTTTTGATCGGGAAAAATCAATAACAACTTAAAGCACGAAATTAACAGATCCCTTATCTAGACTCGATCCAGGCATTGAACTAGAGAATTCGAGCGTCAGACAAACCAAGTCTTACACATTAACAAGTCAACTGTTCACTAACACGATAAGGACAAGCTCCTAGACTACTAAGAGCAAGAAGAATGGGAGATGGTCATAATTCAGGTTCTCACACACACATTTGGTTAAAGCCGAAACACCACATCAATCTCACCATATGGAAGACAGTAGGCAATCCAAGAAGTTATTAAGCAATGTGAAAATTACTTGCTACCGAGAATGGGAAGCTGTGAAAGAGTGACAAAACAAGGCACAATCACCGCCCATTACTTGGCAAAACGTGTAAACAAAAACCCCACCCCACACTTAAATTTGGACATTGTCCTCAATGGACTGCACAACAGTGAAGAAAAGTGTAAAGGGGTACCGGGAAACAGACCATGAGGGTGCAAGAGATGGCATGAATGAACAACCAGAGCGCATGTCTTGATCAGAGCCGGGGTCACAGGAAGGGGAACAATAAACCTGAGGAACAGGGAAAGAGAAGAAACATAACACGATTAGATCATTCAGAATACACGGGTTTAACTGACTCGACCCACATAACAGTTGAACAAAGACTCAAACACAAACCACTCAAAATCCGACACAAGTGAAAAGAAAATACAAGTCTGAAAGTGGAAAATAAAGAAATCCTGAAGTCGAGTCCGGATCCCTAGCCCCGTCGTCCGCGGCTCCGCTGAGTCCCCTGTCGAGCCGTAAGTGGTGGCTGGCGATCCAGGAGCTGCTGTAGTAACGCCATCTGCTCCTCGTGCTGCTCCTGGTACAAGTTATGACGAGCATCCTGCTGCGCTCTCCACGCAGTCTCCCTAGTGTGCCAGGTACGCTGCTCATCCTGATTGCGGATGACCTCCTGCTGCCAAGCCAGGGATCCCTGACCAAAATCTGCACGCCACGCGTCCCAGCTCGCCAACCGGTCATCGATGCGTTGCTGCCATGGGTGCCCTCCCTCGTTGAATGTGGCCTGCCACTGCTCTAACCGCAAGACAGATCTCTGCAAGTCAAAAGGCTGCGTGGAATCGCCAAAGACAGGAGTCTGAGGTGGATCGGCAGCTGGCGAGTGAGGTGGCTCGGTGGCCTGGGGGCCGGGCAAAGCTCCATCAACCGGACGGGCATGTCTAGCTCTCCTGGGGATCAGTGGTCTCGGAACTAAACCATGTGAGATCAAGTAGTGAGTGCCGAAATCCCTGGGTGGAACGGCATCTATAAAAACCTCAGCTGGCCAGCGATCAGCTAATCCAGCTGATGCAACGATCCTCGAAACATACCACCCACCAGGAAGAGAGCGTGGAATGGTAGCTCTCCCAACTCGTTTCCCAAAGAAAGAAGCGATCACGTAACCTGGATGGAGTCCCATGCCAGTGCTCATAGATCTGAATAACTGCAGCTCTTCATTATAAAAATGGTGCCCCCCCGTACTCCTGTGACAAAATGTTCGCCGGAGCACCATATGCAAGAACTTCCACACCGGGCACCTAATGGAGCGATAGGTAGACGAACTGGTAGTCAACCCACCTTCAATCCCAGTTAACTCAAACCACATTTTAGCAGAGGATTCCAATCTGTACTCTGGTGACTCCTGAAGTCCCGCTAGTCCCACATTGCTCTGAGGGGGAAACCCGAGAAGATGTCCAAATGAATTGTACGACTCGGTAAACCACTGCCCCCCCCAACGAGAAACGAATATGCTGCTTAGTGAGATTTACGATCCTAGCGTCCCAACTGAAAGTAGACCAAAACTCTTGAAGTGGAAGAAGAGGTGCAGCATCTGTAACCTGGGCAATAACGAGTAGGCGTCCCCGTCGCAACCTGTAAATTAACCTGTTGTAAAACTCTGGAAAAGCTTCCTGAATTCCTTGAAAGTCGATGAGGGCTCCAACAGTGGGGGAAAGATGGTGAATCTTCTGAAAGCGCATCCAATGCTCCTCAGAAAGCTGGAGAATGAACCGGTGAAGGTTATCCGGTCTGCCGCCAGCAGCAGGAATAAATGGCTGTATAGGCATAGCTTCCTCCCTATCGGAATCTCGCTCATTAGCAGCTGGCTGAGTGTTAGTGTGTGGTGGTGCAGAAGACGAATCCCCTTCCTCATAATGTGATTGCATCGCTGTCTTTCCCCTGTCCATAATCTGCAACTTAGCAACAACTCAGTTAGACACGTGAAAGCCCCACCCCACACTTAAATGCTTGAAGTAAGGGCGATGGGGCGAAGACAAAGCAAACATGCTGAAAAATTCAAGCCACAATTCAATCATAGCACATAAGTCCACCCAATCATTGGAATCTATTCATGCTTACAACGGTTTAGACAAATAGCCACGATATCAAGCATGGAGCATCAAACCCAAAGAACCGGCACAAATGCACAAAGAGAGGTAAAATTCTCAATCAAACGTCCTCAAGCTACAATCAATCCAAATCAATCTCTCTATAATGCCAAATCACATTCTAACATCATGCAAAACACCTTCAATCATCAAGATCCGTTCACAATCAAAATTTCCCCAATTTGCAGAAAATCGGTATAGGAAAGTCACCTAAATCATGCAATTCACCAAGCAAATGAAGTCCAAACAACCCACGATTCAAAATGGAACTATACTAGATGGTCAATTGCAATAATCCAAGTTCAATTTGACGAAATCACAAACTTCAGAAATTAGGGTTCATAGCTCAAATTTCACAAATCCGAAAATCTCATCAAAAATCGGCAAGGAATAGTGCAATAGATTCGAGGTGATGTGTAGAGCAACTTACCTCAAATGAGAGATGGCTAAATCCTCAAGAAAATCGACGAACGACCCGAAAATACCAAAAACTAGGTTTTGGCTCGATCCTAGCTCAAATCTTGACCAAATCAGGAGAAAATCGGTTGAGGACGGTCGGAAATCAGTAGGGAACTCGATTTGGTGAATGGGTAAGTGCGGACCGGTGAAAATCGAGCTAAAATCGGAGGTTTGGGTCCGAAATTTGAAAAACTAAAGCTTCCTCTACTTGCTTCGGTTGAATGAAGAAGAAGAAGGAAAAAGGGTGTTTGATCCGAAAAGGCTGATGGAAAGAAGGGATTTGTGTTTGTGCGCACAAAAAGTGCGCCTGGAATTTTAAAAAGTGCGCCAGCGCACTTTTGTTCGGAAAAGGCGCACTTTTTCGAAGATGGCAAAAAATTCCAGGGGGTTGAAAATAAAGTGCGCCCGGCGGCACTGTAAAAGTGCGCCAGCGCACTTTTTGGGTAAAAAGGCGCACATTCTGACCTGCTACGAGACAAAATTTTCTTTAAAATCCAGAATTCGTTTTAAAGACCAGGATCTCAAATTTGACGACGGAGACGCAGAAAATTCCCACAAAAACACCAAGACTGACGCACGACTCTACCACAGACTCGACTCAAAAGAAAATAAAATAAAATAAAATAAAAGACTCCAAACTCGGGTTGCCTCCCGAGAAGCGCTCTCATTTAACGTCTTTGAGCTAGACGATACCTGGTTTATGGTGCCTCGAGACTAGCCTTCTCCGTCACACCAATGAACGCTCCCGCTACATAAAGCTTCAGACGATGTCCATTCACCTTAAAGGGCTCTTCTCCGGCCTTGAAAATTTCCACAGCGCCATGAGAGAGGACGTTAGAGACCGTGAACGGACCCATCCAACGAGACTTAAGCTTGCCCGGGAAGAGATGCAGCCGTGAATTGTAAAGAAGCACTTGATCCCCTTCTTTAAACTCCTTGCTTCCCTTCAAGCGTGAATCGTGGAGCTTCTTGGTACGCTCCTTGTAAATCTTCGAGCTCTCATAAGCTCGGTTCCTCCATTCCTCAAGCTCTAGAACCTGCAATTTCCTCTCTTCACCTGCAAGACTAGCATCCAAGTTCAGTAGCTTAAGGGCCCAGTAGGCTCTATGCTCGAGCTCTACTGGCAGATGACACGCTTTCCCATATACCAGAAAATATAGGGAGGTTCCTATAGGCGTTTTAAACGCCGTCCTATATGCCCAAAGCGCATCATCAAGCTTGGTGGACCAATCCTTAGAGGATTGATCGACGGTTTTCTCAAGAATCCGTTTCAATTCCCGGTTTGACACCTCGACTTGACCACTCGTTTGAGGGTGGTAAGCCGTGGACAAACGATGAGTAACACCAAACTTCTGGCACACTTTATCAAATTGACCCTGAAAATGAGTTCCACGGTCGCTAATGATTGTCCTAGGTGCACCAAAACGAGAAAAACAGCTTCTTGAGGAACTTTCCAACAACTCGGGCATCGTTAGTGGGGAGAGCTTGCGCTTCCACCCACTTCGATACATAATCCACAGCCACGAGTATGTACTTGTTACCAAAAGAAGGAGTGAAAGGACCCATAAAATCGATCCCCCACACATCAAAAATTTCAACAACCACAGAAATTTGTTGAGGCATTTCATCTCGTTTAGAAATCTTACCTGCTCGTTGGCACGCATCGCATGCCTTGATGAAATTTTGGCAATCCTTGAAGATAGTAGGCCAGAAAAATCCAGAAGCCAAGATCTTCCGAGCAGTTCGGTTTGCTCCATGGTGGCCACCGACAGGTCCAGAATGGCAGTGTTCCATTATATCTCCAGCCTCCGCTAGAGTTACGCACCTCCGGATGATGTCATCAGAGCCAATCCGGAACAAATAAGGATCATCCCAGAAGTACTTCTTAACCTCTGTAAAGAACTTCCTCCTTTCTTGACGGGAGAAGTCCGTCCTTACTTCACCCGTGGCCAGATAATTAGCGAGGTCTGCAAACCAAGGACCCTCTGCCTCCTTTATCATTATAGCAAATAGGTGTTCTTCCGGGAAAGTTTCCCGGATCGGTAGATTATCACCAGAACTCTGCTCATGCTCCTCCAATCGCGACAAATGATCCGCAGCCACATTCTCCGACCCCTTCTTGTCTTGGATCTCAAAATCAAACTCTTGCAAGAGGAGAATCCAGCGGATTAACCTTGGCTTAGCATCCGCCTTGCTCATAAGATATCGGATAGCTGCGTGATCTGTGAAGACAATAATTTTAGCAAAAAGAAGATAGGAGCGGAACTTATCAAAGGCAAAGACTACCGCTAACATCTCCTTCTCGGTAGTTGTGTAATTCCGTTGAGCTTCATTCATTGTCTTGCTGGCATAGTAGATTGGCCTGAACCGCTTCTCAATCCGCTGCCCCAAGACCGCTCCAACGGCATAATTGCTCGCATCACACATAAGCTCGAAGGGCAGTTTCCAATTCGGAGCTACAACTACAGGTGCTGAAACAAGCTTATTCCTCAAAGTCTCGAAAGCTGTCATGCACTTTTCGTCAAAGAGGAAAGGAACCTCTTTCTCTAGTAATCGAGTCATAGGCAAGGTGATTTTAGAAAAATCCTTGATAAACCGCCTATAAAACCCTGCATGACCTAGAAAGCTTCTTACTGCTTTGACGGAAGAGGGAGGCGGTAGCTTGGCAATGGTGTCGATCTTCGCCGGATCAACCTCAATACCCTTCTTCGAAACTTTGTGCCCAAGCACAATGCCCTCCGTCACCATGAAATAGCTCTTCTCCCAGCTAAGAGCTAAATTTGTGGCTTCACATCTCTTAAGGACTCTCTCAAGGTTTTTCAAGCCATGTTCAAAAGAATGTCCATAAACCGAGAAATCATCCATAAATACCTCCACAGCATCTCCAATGAGCTCATCAAAGATACCCATCATGCATCTCTGAAACGTAGCTGGCGCGTTACAGAGTCCGAAGGGAATTCTGCGGTAGGCAAAAGTACCAAACGGGCATGTGAAAGTGGTCTTTTCTTGATCCTTCGGTGCGATGGGAATCTGAAAATACCCGGACATCCCATCCAGGAAGCAGTAATACTCATGACCCGCCAAGCGCTCCAACATCTGATCAATGAAAGGAAGGGGAAAATGGTCTTTTCTTGTAGCATCATTTAATCGTCTGTAATCAATACAGACTCTCCATCCGTTAACTGTCCTCGTAGGGATGAGCTCCCCCGCTGCATTAGGTACCACGGTGATGCCTCCCTTCTTAGGCACACAATGAACCGGGCTCACCCAGTTACTATCAGAAATGGGATAAATAATCCCAGCATCCAGAAAGCTTGATCACCTCCTTCTTTACAACCTCCATCATGTTTGGATTAAGACGTCGTTGAGGTTGTCTAACAGGTCTCTGGTTCTCCTCGAGGAAGATGTGATGCATACAGTGGGAAGGATGAATTCCCTTAATATCTGTCACCCTCCAAGCAATAGCACGCACATGCCTCCTAAGCAACCGTATGAGCTCATCCTTCTGCGGTTGAGTGAGGGTCGAATTAATTATGACCGGAAGCTTAGAGTCCTCTCCCAGATATGCATACTCTAAGTTTGGAGGCAGATCCTTCAACTCAAGTTCCGGAGCTTCTTCATATGAAGTCAAAAGTCGACGCTCCGGTGGCGGTGTAAAAGCAGTTTGTGGAACCTGGTCAACATATTCCTCTTCTTCATACATGCTCATAGATGCTACCTGTTCATCCCGAATTGCTCCTGCATCAACAAACTGACCAGAAACAATACACTTCTCTAACGAGTCTTCACTCACTAGGTTAGTAAACACAGAGGTAGAAAGCACAGTAACAGTTTCTTCAACAGCACACAAGTCATCGTAGTGGTGAGGAAATTGAATGCTATTATCTAAACGAAATGTAGCATGATCTTTTCCTACCCTAAGAGTTATAGTACCTCCTAGCACATCTATGAGAGAACCGGCTGAATACAAGAATGGACGACCAAGAATCAACGGCATATCAGCATGAGCATCAATCACGACAAAATCAGTAGGAAACTTGAATGGACCAACTTCAAGAATAACATCTTCTAAAATACCCCTAGGCACAGCAGAAGATTTATCAGCTAATTTTACGTTCATGCGAGTTGGTTTAAAATCAAGCATTCCCATATCAGAAGCTAAGCTATATGACATGACATTGATGCTAGCTCCTAGATCTGCTAAACCACGTCCAACACGGAAGGTACCAATACGACAAGGTAAAGTGAACGAACCTGGATCGCGGCGCTTAATGGGAAGCTTGTTTAGCACAATGGTCGATACCTCCTCATTAAGCTCCAAGTCTTCAAAGAGCTCCGGGAAGTTCGCTTGTTCTTCCTCCGTGAGAGCTAAAAGTTCTTGCAACTTCAACTTGTTGGTGGCTAGCATCTTCATGTACTTGGCAAACTTCGGCATCGTCACAATCATCTCCTTCATCGACATATCAACGTGAACCCTGTTCAGCATCTTCAGGAATAGCTGGTACTGAGCATCGTAGAGATCCTTATTAAGCCTGGCAGGATAAGGTGCCCGCGGCTTGTAAGGGTTGGCCACCGGTATTGGAGATGAGGGAATAACGGTGTCTTTTCCTCTTCTGGCTGCTGAATTTGTTCCTCTTCCTCCACGTCCTCTTCTTCAATGAGATGAGGAGGAGGAATTAAAGTCGGCACCTGCTTCATGGGAATATCTGCCAGCTTCTTTCCACTTCTTGTTTCCACAGCTCCCACATGTTCATTCTGGTTCGGATTAGGGAGAGTGGTGGTAGGTAGAGATCCAATACCCTTCTCCTTAAGAAGATTTGTGATTCCTGCCATTTGATTTGCCAGCTTCTGGAGAGAAGAGTCGTGGTGTGAGATGTCCTTCTTGTTTGCCTGAGTTTCAGCCAAAATCTTATCCATCTTATCCATCATGAGATCGGAATAGGACTTAGGCGCAGAAGAGCTTGCACCACCGTTGTTGTTCTGATTCTGATTCTGGTGCTGGTTCTGGTTCTGATTCTGATTCTGATTCTGATTGTTATACCAGCCACCTCTGTTTTGCCATTGGGAATTCTGATTTTGATTCCCATAATTTCTTTGGTAACCCCCTTGATTTCCTTCCTGAAACTGATTCTGATTTTGGTTGTTGTTCCAGTTCCCTCTGCTCTGCCATTGGGAGTTTTGATTCTGGTAACCATTGGAATTTCTGTAATTGTTGTTCTGGTTCTGGTAATTCCTCTGGTTCTGTCCACCAACATAATCAACCTCCTCTTGTTGTTGGTCTGGGTTACCCTCAATCTTCCAATTACAACTCTCTGCTGTATGATCTGGACCACCACAGTTTGAACACGGGGCGGTGACAGCCGCTACAGTCGCCGCCGTAGAAGCAGATGAAGGAGTGATTCTAGAAAGCATCTTGAACCCTGGCGGTGGAGCTGTAGGAACACCCGGTGAAGGAGCTATCTTAGCCCTTTCCAACTCATGTTTTAATCTCTGCACTTCCATCTCCAAAGTCGAGTTATCCAACTCCAACTGACTTCTAACAATATCCACTGGTGCAGGAACTGTGGGTACAGGGTATGATGAATCAATAGAGAACCTATTTTTCTCTGAATGTCTGCTGTCCATCTTCATTGGGTTAACGTGCATGAGAGATTTGATTTTCGCGGCAAAACTCTTGCAAGCATCCAAGGCCGCGGTTGCGGTCATGTCGTTCAAATCCATAGTCAGCTGTAGAGAGAACTCCTTTTTCTTCCCATAGTCCAGGCCACGGAAGAATGTAGAGAACTTGTTATAGTCATCCCATCCATGGTGAGGACAAGCCCGGAGAAGCCCTAAGTATCTCTGCCAAGCCTCATAGAAGTTCTCCCGATCCACTCTCGAATCCTGCAATTTGTGCTCTGAGTGCATCTGTTCTAGAAGGGGAGAAGAACTCCTCTAGGAATGCTTTAGCCAGACCATCCCACGTAGTGAAGTGATTCGCAGGATGATCATACAACCACAATTCTGCTTGACCCTTCAGAGTGAAGGGAAAAAGTTGAAGCTTGACTGCACTATGATCCGCTTCATTATTGGAAACTGTATGAGCCAGCCTCAAAAAGTTCCTCACATGAGCATTCGGGTCCTCATTAACACCTCCAGAGAAAGTGTTCCCGTTCGCTTGAATCATATTGATCAAGTGAGATGGAATGTGCAGATTCCGAGTTCCCGTGTTGGGAATCTGGATGCTCGAAGATGTCCCATCTATGGTCGGTCGGTCGTAATCCTTCAATGTCCTTTCCGCCGCCATAACTTCTATCTCAGGTGGAATAGGAGGATCTGTGAGAGGATCAATAGTAGCAATGGTGGATGGTGAAGGCGAGGGCGTAGGCGAGGATGTAGATGTAGATGGGAAGAGGTTCTTCCTTGCTTTAGGTGTCCTGGCTGGAGGAGGAGGTACCGGAGTAGTGCCGAAATGAGTGTAGAAGACTCTACCCTTTTCAGCTATGCGCTTACTAGCCCGCTTTTCCTCCGTACCTGCAATCTTGCCTGAAACGCCAAAAACAAGAAATACCAAGTAATACAAAAATGTGGGAGATAAGAGATGAAAAGAGAGTGAATGAAAAGCTTAGACGCACAATGCCTTTCCTAGAAAAAGAAAAGTCCCCGGCAACGGCGCCAAAAACTTGATGCGCAAATTAATGCACACTAGTTTTAACTCAATGGATTTCTCCAAAGAGATCGTTTTTCCCTAGGGTCTTTCTTTTTCTATTACTCAACAGTTGTGGAATAAGCAATTCGGGTTTTCGTGCTGGGTTTGAAATGGTTTAAAAATGAACTAAGTAAACTAAGAATGCAAATTGAACAAGCAAACAAGTGAAGCAGATTGGAGATTTGAATATAGACTAAGGCGTTTGTCCAGACTCGAATCCGCTCTAGCTCGATTAAGACGGATGATGCAATGCAATTTCAGTTTATCAGACTTGATGACTCGACACTTCCTTGGGTAATCTCTACTCCATGGTCAGGACGCAGAGAAACTATCCTATCAAACCTACAAGTTCCTATGGTCAAGATAACTCGCAAATCCTCAAGAACGCACGAAGAACAGTGAAATGCCACAAAGATATGTAAAGAGATTAGTTTCACCGGCCCTATGGTCAAGACACCGGCAACCCTAACGACCTCCTAAACTCTAGAATGATCTACGTCCATGGTCAGAACCGCAAATCAAAGATGAAACAAAATCCTACGATATGGTCAATCAACGGATTCTTAGAGCTTCAAATTAGGGTTTAAGAGAAAACTCATCACATGTCTGAATAAACTTCAATTAACATTAACGGGTTAGAAACCCGACATCATCCATACAAAATCTCACTAGAGTTTCATCTAATCTGAACAAACTAAAGAGTTTAGCTCGACATCGCTACAGAAGAAATCGCAGAAACAAAGAAGAAGAGAACTGGAGAAGAAGACATCTTACTCCGAGTAAACCTAATCCTGTCGAATCCTAGAAACTCCTGAGCTAATCCTCGCTTCTCCTCGCTTAATCGTCACTTCAAAGCTTCAAAATCCCCCTCCGAGAGTGTCTGGTTCGTCGAAATTAGAATGAAGAATGAAGTCTGTCCGTCTCTCCCTCGAAAACCCTGTTTTATTCTCCGAAATCCGTCCTGGGAAAAAGTGCGCCCGACGGCACTTAAAAAGTGCGCCGGCGCACTTTTCCATGAAAATGGCGCACTTTTGTGGCCGATGGAAAAAATTCCAGGAGACTAAAAATAAAGTGCGCCTGGCAGCACCAGAAAAGTGCGCCGTCGCACTTTTAATGGATTTAGGCGCACTTTTGCCCCTGGAAATGACCTTCAGCTCTTTTGATGATTCCCGCTCCGTTTGAACTCCAAATTGATCCCCGTTTGAAGTGCCGAGCTCGTAGAAAAGTCATCCACAACGTGGTAACCTGAAATCTCAACAAAAACAACTCGAAACAACATCAAATTGCCCAAAAGAGGGCCAACGGGAGATAAAACATATTTTTCATAAAAGTCATTCAAGTTCATCACAATTCGGAGACAAATAAGGGGAATGTCGTTCAAATGTGGCGATATAAACGCGGTAAATCTAACGTCATCAGTGCGCCATCTCTCATTCGACAGCCGCCACCACCCCCAGCTAAGTGTCCTGATCCCGGTTCTTTTACATTACCGTGCATCATTAACGGCATTAAAATTGATCGCAGTCTGGTTGATTCTGGTGCTTCTATTAATGTTATGCCTATTTATCTATATGAAAAGCTGAACCTAGGACAATTAAAAATGATCACTCTGCATCTCGTGTTAGCCGATAGGTCTGTCAAACGACCTAGAGGTATGATAGAAGATGTAACTATTTGCTGTGGTCCGTTTACTATAATGGCAGATTTCGTTGTTTTAGATACTCGTGAGTTAGACGGAACACTTATCCTAGGTCGACCTTTCTTAGCAACTGCTGGTGTGAATATAAACTGCAAACAAGGCATGTTAACTTTAAGCGTAGGTCAAGAGAGTGTTGCATTCTGCATTAAAGATAGCATGAGATATTCTGCTGCCCAAGATGATAAATATTATGCTGTTGATCCCCTAGAGTTGGCCTCGGCCAACTCCTTTACTAATGCTTTATCTAGTGATCCGCTAGAGTTGTGTTTGATTTCAGGGATTGATAATGCGTTAGACGATCCAGAGCAGTGCTTATGGCAATATGAACTAGACGAACAGAAGGCGACATTCACACCCACCACTGCGCCTATACATATTGAGCCAGCTTCGAGTCAGATTACCACTTCATATGAGAATCCGCCAGAACTTACTTTGAAGGAGCTGCCTGACCACTTAGAATATGCATTTCTGGGGAAGGACTGCCAGTTACCTGTCATCATCAATTCGAACTTGTCTCCCGAGCAGAAAGAGCAACTGATCGGGCTACTCAAGAAGCATGTCCGAGCTATTGCCTGGCAGTTAGCAGACATCAGAGGCATCTCTGAAACCATCTGCAAGCATCGGATAGTCGTTGATGAAGAATTCAAACCAGTCAGACAACCACAACGCCGACTTAACCCTCTGATGCAGGAAGTTGTAAAGAAAGAAGTACTCAAGTTTCTAGATGCCGGTATCATCTATCCTATTGCCGACAGTCCGTGGGTTAGTCCGACTCAAGTCGTTCCAAAGAAAGGAGGAATCACAGTCATCCCTAATCCAAAGGGTGAACTCATTCCTACCCGAACAGTTACCGGATGGAGAGTCTGTATCGATTATCAACGACTAAATGATGCCACCAAGAAGGATCACTTTCCACTGCCGTTCATTGATCAGATGCTTGAACGATTGGCTGGTCATGAATACTACTGCTTCTTAGACGGGATGTCCGGTTACTTTCAGATCCCCATCGAGCTTGATGATCAAGAGAAGACGACCTTCACATGCTCGTTCGGTACGTTTGCTTATCAGCGTATTCCTTTTGGTTTATGTAACGCGCCTGCTACCTTTCAGAGATGCATGCTTGCAATATTTGGAGATCTGGTAGAGAATGTGGTGGAGGTGTTCATGGATGACTTCTCCATCTATGGAGATTCATTTTCAAAATGTCTGGCTAATTTGGATAAGGTGCTAGCCCGTTGTGAGGAGACCAACCTAGCTCTTAGTTGGGAGAATTGTCATTTCATGGTTACCGAAGGCATTGTTCTGGGCCACAAGATATCTAAGACCGGTATAGAAGTCGATCGTGCTAAGCTTGAGACCATTGCCAGCTTACCGCCGCCGACCTCAGTTAAAACAGTTTGAAGTTTTCTCGGTCATGCTGGATTCTACCGGAGATTCATCAGAGACTTCTCCAAGATCACTCTTCCAATGACGAAGCTCCTTGAGAAAGATGTTCCTTTCGTCTTTGACAAAGCCTGTCTTGAAGCTTTTGAGACCTTGAAGACTCAACTCACCACCGCACCGATTCTTACAGCACCAAATTGGAATCTTCCATTCGAGATCATGTGCGATGCTAATGACTTCGCCGTTGGCGCGGTTCTTGGTTAGAGAAAGGAGAAGAGATTTCATCCTATCTACTTTGCGAGCAAGACACTCAATGATGCTCAGAGAAACTACACTACTACGGAGAAAGAGCTTCTGGCTATCGTTTTCTCCTTTGATAAGTTTAGACAGTATCTGGTTCTTTCACATACCATTGTCTACACAGATCATGCTGCTCTGCGCCATCTATTAGCCAAGCAGGATTCAAAGCAAAGTCTGATCCGGTGGATCCTTCTACTCCAAGAGTTCGACATAGAAATTAAAGACAAGAAGGGAGCAGAGAACTTAGCAGCGGATCATCTTTCTCGCCTCGAGGAATCTCAAACAGGTAAGTCTACTACCCCTATCAATGATTCTTTCCCTGACGAGCTGTTGCGTGTTGAAACGTATGAACTGGTTAACAGCATAGCTATTGAGCCCTGGGCAATTCCTCACGCTCAAGATCTGAGTAATGCCGCCGATTCAGAGGAGCCTTGGTATGCTACTCTGGCTAACTATCTCTCGCACGGCATTGTACCTCCTGAGCTGGATTTCAATGCACGAAAAAAGCTCTTTAAAGAAGCCAAGTCATACTTCTGGGATGAGCCTTTCTTATACCGCATCAGTCTTGACGGGATGATCCGGAGATGTGTCTCTTACACTGAAGCGGCTGACATCATGCGTAAGTGCCATGAAGGACAGTTCGGAGGACACTTTGGAGGAAACCGCACGGCAAGAAAGGTACTCGAAACAGGTTTTTATTGGCCTTCAATCTTTAGTGACTGCGACGTTTTTGCTCGACGTTGTGATGCATGCCAGCGATCAGGTAACATCTCAAACCGTAATGAGATGCCCAAATTGTTTCTTTAACTGTTGAAATTTTTGATGTTTGGGGAATCGATTTTATGGGTCCGTTCACACCCTCCAACGGAAACAAGTACATTCTTGTAGCCGTTGATTACGTTTCTAAGTGGGCTGAGGCTGAAGCTTTACCCACTAATGATTCTAGAGTCGTGGGTCGGTTCCTTACTCGTCTTTTCACGCGTTTTGGTTCACCGCGCTTCATCATAAGCGATAGGGGTACCCACTTCCACGGGCAATTCGACCGGGTGTGCAAACGCTTTGGCGTCACCCACCGAATGTCCACGGCTTACCACCCTCAAGCGAATGGTCAGGCGGAAGTGACCAACCGTGAGCTCAAGCGGATTCTTGATAGGACAGTTGGCCGGTCTCGCAAGGACTGGTCATCTAAGCTCAATGATGGCTTATGGGCTTATCGAACTGCCTATAAGACTCCCATCGCTACCTCACCGTATCAGCTGGTCTATGGCAAGGCATGTCATTTACCAGTTGAGCTTGAGCACAAGGCATTCTGGGCTAACAAAGAGTTGAATATGAGCTATGCAGTAGCAGGTAGTAACGGCCATGACCAGATCGCTGAGCTTGAGGAGCACCGTCTCCACGCTTATGAGAGCACGAAGCTATACAAAGAGCACACGAAGAGAATTCACGACTCCCAATTGAAGACGATCAAGCAGTTTTACCCTGGAGAAGAAGTGCTCTTATATAACTCTCGATTAAAGCTCTTTCCGGGTAAGTTGAAATCCCGATGGTCTGGCCCTTATACCGTGGCCAGACAGACACCCTTAGGCAGCATCTACATTAAATTGCACGATCGAGAGCCGTTTGTGGTCAACGAGCATAGGCTTAAGAAGTATCTGCAAGGATTAGCTGTCTCTTCCATCGACGTGCACTACTTCACGACGGAACCGTGACACGATTCCAGGTATCGTCTGGCTCCGGACGTTAAACAAGAGCGCTTCGTGGGAGGCAACCCACGGCTGGAGTCAGTAGCTTTTCGTTTTGAGTCGTTTTTGTTTTAAACCCCTTTTGAAAAAAAAATAGCAGCCGCCATTTTCAAATAAATTTTTGGCGAAAATGTGTCATTGTTTTCGCCGAAAACATGTGTCAAAAATCAACCTGTTTCTCCTGTTCAGACTTCTCGGACCGAAACCCCCATCTTTTCGGCGAAAACTATTTCCTCATTTGAACTAGGATTTTCGCCGAAAATCCCACATCATTTTCGCCGAAAATTTTCCCTCTTTTCACCAGTATATAAGAACTTCGTCGGTTTTTGTTTTCGCGAATTTCATTACCACCCCCATCCGAAAAAATTGCCCGCTCCACTCCGAACCCCCTCTCTTGTTCACCGCCGCCGCCTCCTTGACCGCCGACCAGCTGCCGCCGCCGCCTCATTCCCCAGCAGTAGCCGCCCTTCTCCCTCGCCCAGCTCTTGTTCAAAAAACCCTAGAATCGGAGCTTTTCAGCTCCGGTTCCGGCCGACCTAGTTTTCAAGTTTTTCATCGATTCCTTGGATTTCCGATTGTTTTCTCGAATCATGTCTACACGGTTAGTTGTTCAGCCCTTGATTGTGAATCTTTTGGCTTTTTGACTTTCGGTTTTCGGCATGGTTGACTTTGGTTGACTTTTTGGTTCTCCCTCATTCTCATGATTGCTTTGTCGGTATCAATTGGCTAGGTTCTGGTATTGTTTTGTGGCCTTTTCAGAAGCGTGACTTGTTGTTTGTGAGATCGTGTTATTGAATCATTCCATTCTTCATGCTTGCTGAATGAATTGACAATTCTTTACTGCTATATCTTGATTCGATGATCTCTCGGTTAATTTGTTTACCCCAACTTGTCAACTTAAGTGTGGGGTAAGATTCTTATCATCTAATGCTGGTCATCTCTGAGTTGTGTTTTACATGGGCTCCCAAGCGTTTTAAGACTACCAGTGCAGATAGAGCGCAGCGATCCTCAGCTCGCCAGACACGGACACCATCCTCCCGACCGAAAGTTCAAGCTGCACCAACATCGACGGCTGTGGCCATCATTCCCGAGGATGCACCGACCCCTGCGACTCCTATTTCATCTATCCCTACGCCTGCCAATGGGGCCATACATCCTTTCATCGCCGCCCTGGAGCCGCACCAGCTCGAGGTCTTTCAGAAGATCAAAGACATTCCTCCGGCTAAGGTGGCAGTTCTTTCTCTTGACAGTCTCAAGGCGCACAATCCGGCTTGGCACTCTACCATTGACACCTCCCTTCACAAAGCTGGTTTAAGAGTGTTGACCGCTCATGGTTCTCCCTACCCGCTTATCGCTCTTCATGAGTTCTGGAGTTCGTTCCGGCGCCTCACCCCGAAGCCCATTCACGAGCAGAAATTCGTATCCTTCCGCCTCGGTGGTGTTCTCCACGAGAAGTCAATTCTCGAGTTCGGCCGCCTGCTAGATCCGCACGTCGACCTCACAACAACGTCCGCGGGCTACAAGGACACATACTCCATCACGAGTGCTCCTTACCCAGACGTGTGGAGATGGGCCTGCTGCGAAGATGAGACCTCGCCTATCGTCAACCACACGGTCGGTGACATCTTTCACCCTATTCTTAAATTCTTGCATTATGGTTGGGTGCAATCTCTGTGTTATTGCAGCAAGTCGAGCCGTCATCATGTCTCTTTGGAGGAGCTCGTCCTATTTCGTGCTTTAGAGGAAGATTCCAACCTGCATCCCGGATGGTGGCTCGCACGATTAATTCACAAGCGCACTTCCGCAAAGAAGCTTCCTTCTGAGCTTCCAGGAGGGCCCTTCATTTCCTTTCTGATCAACAATCTCTAGCTCGGTGACAAATGGGGCCCCGATATTCCTCGTGTCCTCGATTGAGCGTATAGGTGCTGAACTCGCCGTAGCACGGGGCATCGACCTTTCTGTGGATTTTGAGCATTGCACATCACTCCCTCACCGCACTCACCAGTCAGTTGACCGCCCGCCATAGCGAGCGCAAATCACCGCGGAGATGAATGAGAGGCTAGCGCGTATTGAGAAGTGGCAGCTAGACTACTCGGCCGGTTCGCTTCAATGGCAGAAGGACCGAGTAGCACATGAAGAGACTCAGAACGAGCGTTGGTCCATTCTCCAGCAATTCATGGCCGACCAGTCAGCCAGACACAAGGACGAGCTCGCATGGCGACAGCGGATGGAGCAGCAGTTCGCCATTTCCACCATTAACATCCCACCCCCACCCTCGGAGCAGTGATCAGGTTGTTTTTATCCTTTCCTTTTCTTTTCTTTCTTCTTTTCAGATCTCGAACCACTTTTATTCTGTTTGGATTCGAGGCACTTGTCCCGATATCCTTTTGTTTTTTTTGTTGTTTGTGTTTTGTAGGATTTTGAGTAGCTACTCCACCCCGGCTTCTCCGCGTTCATCCACTACACCGCCCTCCACCCTCCAGGTTCTTCGTTTCTCTCTACTTTAGTTTAGTCCTGTGAGGACACAGAACAGTATAAGTGTGGGGTAGGGTGTTAGATAACCATGCATGATCTTGATTGCCTATCCTTGTGTGCCTCGTGATTCCTGTCCAGTCTCTCTAGCAATAGAATGGCTCAGTTTTTTATTTTTGAGGTTAAGTTGTTGTTCAAACCTTCATAATGATGCTTAGACTGCTTAACCTAGAACTTGAGAATCAACTTGTATACTTTGATGCTAAACTGCCTGGTCAGAATAGAATTTTAAAATCACACTTGTAGTTTGTAGCCTTGATTGCATGAAAATGACCGAATCCGACTAGCAAACCAACTGTGAGCTTTTGATCCATTGCACGTAACTTGCAATTTAAATTCTTTCTGAGTGATTTTCTGTTTACTTGAATGAGTTAGAATTTGCATGAGACCTACTCGAGACCACACGATGACACGGGTTCTAGAAGGACAGGGCACCTAGATTCAGCTACTAAGCCAGATAGCCTACCAAACGATAAATCCACTAGGTTTAGACCCTTGAGCTTGGCCTGTTCTTTCGGTTCGATAATACATTACAGCCATTTCCCATTTCTTTCATTCCTCATTGATCCCCTGTGGTTGTAGTTCTAGATTGACCTACCGGAAGTCGGTTTGTGGTAACCTACCTATAGCCATTAAACAGGTGGTCTTAGCTAATATGTCCAGACGCGTAAATCCCTCTAGCAACTAAAAGAAAATCGGCACAAAAGGAAAAAGTAAAATAAGAAAAGAAAGAAAATTTCAAAAAAAATGAAGAAAAGAAAAATCAAAAAAGTTTCAAAGTTTCTAGCTAAATAAAACGTTCTTCTCCCTACAAATGGAAGAACGAAGTCAAAAGAAAAGCTGAAAAGAAAGAAAAAATGTATGCTTGAAAAGAAGAAAATAAGTGCTAGGTTGCTTGAGGGTATCATAGGACGAGCGTTCATTATTCCACCCGTGTTTGGTTAGACGGTAGGAAGCCGCAGATTAGATTCGAGGGAAGTTAGTCGAAAGCTACACCACACAAAGCCATCATCATATATTCCCATCATCCATCTCATTATAAACCCAAGTAGTGTAGATTTCATTACGGTCCTAGCAGGGAAGTCCTTCTTGACTAGACACTCGTGTTATCACAGTGGTGGAGATGTGGTCGAAACGCAAACCTATGACAGAATTTGGTAACAGAAAATGATCGAGAGCAGAAACACGTCCTTAAACACAGAGAATGAGAGTTCCCACTGTACTATATATACCATGTGTGAGGAGTCTGGTCGGTCAGGTCAAACTCGTGCATAATTGGTTGCTAATTACTTGTCGTGTGCAGTTATTAGTGAGACCAGGTAGTTTGGCTGATTTGTATGCATGTTAGGTTTCTTGTTCTAGGATCGAGCTGTCTAATAATTCATTATGTTTGATTGAGCTCCAATTTAACCGATCTCTTCATTTGTGAACATGAGCGTTTCTATTCAGTTTGCTTGAGGACAAGCAAAAGCTTAAGTGTGGGGTATTTGATGACACTCGATTTGACGTAATTATCAGCCCCATTTGAGCGACATTTCTTTGCTTAGGGCATGGTTTTTAGGGTATAACAACGAATATTCAATCGATTGTCCTATCTCGTGCCATTTGTGTTACCTTGACCCGTTTCGGTCTATTTGATGGTTTTCTAGTGTTTTTATGATAGCACAGGTTTTGCCATCGAATACGGTAGCCGAGGACGTGTCTTAGACGTTGGAACCCCGAAGAATCACACATAAATCAACCGGAGAGATCGCTCAAGTCAAAGAAAACGCTTGCCCCATTTACACATGTATTTTCGGCGAAAATACCCTTGGGTTTTCGCTAAAACGAAAGAAGGAATCCACTGCCCCGAGTAGGAAGAAGTTTTCGCCAAAATTCCTCTATTATTTTTGGCAAAATTCCCAGTTGAAATCAGAAAATCTCGGGTAGGTATAAATACAGAATTCGGCGGCTAATGAAAGGGGACGAAGAAATCAATTAACACACAGACAAACCAAGACGGAGAGAGAGAAAGGGCAAGTGGATAGAGTTCGAGGATCCAGGAACGGATCGTGACGCCATCCATCCACCTCGGAGAGCCAGTGCTAGGAGTTGAAGATCCAGCAGATTGAAGCTGCCAGGAAACATCGAAATTAGGTTTTACAGTTCTTCTCTGTCTTCCAACCTGAGATGTATTCTTTGTTTGTCTTCGATTCTTCTGTATTGAATATGAGTAGCTAAACTCGTGTAGCTTAGATTAGATGAACCCTAAGTGACCCAGGGCTTAAAGCGGTCACGGATCGGTGGTGATTAGATTCGAAGTTCATTCAGTTTCATCTTTCATGTTTGATTTGTTCCTCGTTATCTGTGTTTCTTGTCTGGATTGGCCACCTAGATTAGATTCTTGTTAAGCTAAGGATAAAAGCGAACGCTCGCCTTACTTTAAAACACCAAATCGAACAATCAACCTTATAATTGGAGTGTGCCTTTCGTAGGAACCGATTAGGGTTGATCCATTGCTAGAGTAACTCATTAATCATTAGAATTTGCACCAGTTAAGTTAAGTCGTTGCGAGAGGCGACCGTACCCGGGCGGCTAATTAATCATTGCGAGAAGGTATTGAGGAGGTCACTTCAGTGCTTAGGACTTTTCAGTTGCTTTCAGGGCTTAAGTTCAACCCTGATAAAAGTCATATATATTGTGCTGGGGTTTCTGCTGAAGAGGAGGAAATGCTAGTTGATGTCTCAGGTTTCAGTAAAGGAAAGCTTCCTTTTAGATACCTTGGAGTACCTCTGACAGCAGGGAAATTGAGGAAAACTGATTGCAAATCTCTGATTGATAGAATCACAAAGAGAGTTACTGATTGGAAAGCAAAACATCTTTCATATGCAGGGAAGTGCTAACTTATTGATTCAGTTATTAGTGGGACATTGCAGTACTGGATGGCTCATTTCATCTTACGCTCAGGTCTTATAAAGGAGGTTGAACGTATATGCAATGACTTTTTATGGAGGAAAGCAGGGACTAAAACAAAGGCAAAAGTTGTTTGGAAGGTAGTTGCTTTACCTAAGCATGAAGGAGGCTTGGGATTAAAGGACATGAAGGTTTGGAATACAGCTAATGTCATTAGACATATTTGGAATATCTTGATGCAGGAGGGTTCATTATGGGTGGCTTTGTTAAGGAAATATAGGCTCAAAGGCAAGAATTTCTGGGATGTAAGGGCCACTATAGGTTCATGGCATTGGACTAAACTTCTGAAGCTAAGGGCCATTGTTGAACAATACATTGCAGTAGATACTGATGGAGAGCTGCAGTGGAGTGGAAAGTATATGCCAAGGTACAAAGTAAGCCATGTATGGGACTCTATTCGACCTGCAGGTCAAACAGTTCAATGGCATGATGCAGTTTGGGCAGGATATATAATACCAAAGTGTTCTGTTGTAACTTGGCTGATTGTGCAAGATGGAATCTCGACTAGGGACAAAATCTGGAAATGGGACCAGAGTATTGATGTAAGTTGTCTGCTGTGCAACTCAGGGGGAGAGACAAGGGAACACCTGTTTATTGATTGCTCTTACTCTGCTTTGATCACACTTTAGCTGCTGCCTGAGATTGCAGGGAAAGATTGGGAAGAAGTGGTTAGGTGTGTTGGTAGTTGGAAGACTCAAGGCGTTACAGGGAAGGCTAGGATGTTACTGTGGAGAAATATGATTTGCCACATTTGGCTTGAAAGATGCAGAAGAGTGTTTGGGGGAGGTAGTAAGATGGAAGATACGTTGATAGATATGATCCGAAAGGAGATAGGAGCTTTTGCTTTGGGTAGAAAGGGAAGAGAATGTAATAGCTAGTATAGTTTGATAGTTTCTTTTCATGTTTTTTGTAGTTAGAATAGTTCTATTATTCCACTCTTTTGATGAATAAAATCAACAGATTCATAAAAAAAAAGATATAGAGGCAGCGTCCAATAGATTTCTTTGGGGGAAGAGGATGGCGGACGCCCTAAAGTCTCCTGGAATCATGACAAAACCAAAACTGGAGGGAGGCTTAGGGGTAAGAGATGTTCGAAGCTAGAACATAGCTAATGCTGTCAAGCACTTATGAAAGATCCTAATGAGATCAGGATCACTTTGGGTTGCATGGATCTGTTATTACAGGATTAAGAGGGTGACTTCTGGATGTACACTTCAGAGGTTGGTTCTTGGCCTTGGCGTAGGATCCTGAAGCTAAGAAGCCTTATTCGCCCTTATATTTCAGTTGATGCAGACGGTGACTTGTTATGGGACAATGGGTATTCCTGCAAGCTGGCAAGAATCTGGGAAACTTTAAGGCCTCAGACTTATCTTGTGACTTGGTATAATAGTGTCTGGATAGGACATCATGTCCGTTGCAAGGAGTTTGTTGTGTGGCTTATTGTGACAAATAGAATCACGAAAAGGGACAAGAGGAAAGTAAGGAGCACTTGTTTACTGAATGTCCCTTCACAAAGGCCATCCTTTGGAGGTTCTTCCCTGAGTTTAAGGGTCTGAAGTTAGAGGATACGATCAATTGTTGTTGCCGCTTGGGGGATGAGGTCGAAAGTAAAGCAAATAAATTTCTTTGGAGACTCGTCCTTTGCAACATATGGGCGGGGAAGTTGTGTCAGAATTTTTGGGGATGGGAAAATTAGCACAATTCTTGAGATTATAGAGAACACAAAGAGGGAGCTCTTAGATTTTTCCATAGACTATGTTCATGAGGGTAGAATAGTTAACATTGTATATATAGGTTTCACTCTTAGTCTTTCATGTACTAGTATTCCTCGTTTTGGTGAATATAACAGAGCCCAATTCATAATATAAAAAATTGTTAAAGTTAACAATTCAGTCACTAATTTCCTAACTGTTGACAGGTTTAAGTTTTGGGCAATTTTGTACAAATTTAAATGTTGTGTTGTAATTTGCTAGGAATGTAAACATTGTTGGAATAAAAAATTTATCGTCGCATAACAGGGTAACTTGATCGTATAACTAGTTAACTAGTTTTTAAAATTAGTAAACTAGTGAACTCGTTTGGATAACTAGTTAACAACTTGATAACTAATTAACTCAAATGGTTTACTAGTTAACTCGATTAGATAACTAATTAACAAGTTGATAGATCCATATATTAAGAACAAATCAATTATGAATAAGAAACTGTCTGAATTAAGATCTAATTACCGCCGATCTGTGACCACTTTAAAGTCTCGAGTCACTTAGGGTTCATCTAATCTAAGCTTAACAAGTTTAGCTACTCATGTTCGAAACAAGAGAATCAAAGACAACAAAGGAGTTCATCTTAACAAGGAAGAACAAAGAAGGATTGTAAAACCTAATTGTAATGACTCAGTGCAGCTTTGAAATCGAGAAATCTTCACTCCAAGCTCTAAGCACTCCGGGATGGAAAGACTTTGTCAATATCTCTCTGGGAACTCCAAGAATCGCTCTAACATCTCTTTTATGCGTGTAGAAGGCCTGAAAATTGGCCCTTTTCAATTAGGGTTTTTTCGCTCCTTAAATAGTTGCTTTTCCAATATAGACCCGGGAAAGGTCTAAGTTTTCGGCGAGAATATTCAAGTTCTCGCCGAAATCTTCTATGTAATTTAATTTCGGTTGGCGACACAATTTTCATTCAGCTTCTTCACAATGTTCTCGGCGAGAACATTGAAGTTCTCTCCGAGAACTTCTTGAGAAATTGATGAGTTGTTTCGACGAGACTTTCAATGGGTTTGTGAACATAATCTTGCCGAGAACTTTGACATTCTCGGCGAGAACTCCTTTTTTGGGCAGGTGCTTTTAATTCTTTCATTAGTTTGCGTTCTCCAACGAGCCCAGGTGACATCTTGGGGCTCCATCCGATTTCTACATATTTGACGGCAAAAACCTGTGTACTCAAAGAGACACTAAACACATCAAATAGACCCAAAACGGGCCAAGGTAACCAAATTGGTAAGAAATAGCATTAATAAATGAAAACCCACTAAACTACCCCTAAAACGTGCTAACAGGCAATGAAATGTGGCTTAAAGGGGGTTGATAATCACAATAATTCTAGTGTCATGACCTTTTCTCTATTTGTCTATTCGAATTTTGCTGGTTAAAAGGAGTAAGGAAAAAATCATGGAGGAATATCAATCAGCATTCAAACTTCGGATTTGTCTTAACGGCTATCTCAAGACACTACTTAAGGGAAACCTCTCAAAGCCTCTCTGTGTGACTATGGAGTGTAACAGTTGGTGTTTTGGTTTTCTTTGTTCACCAGTGAAGTGAAAAACAAAGTTCGTATACTCAAGTTGTGTTGCTTGAGGGTTGTGAAAGTAAATCATAATAAAAGTGTGTCTCCCAAACTTTCTTGGGCGTGGAGTAGGGTTAACCCCGAACCATGAAAAATTCCTTGTGTCCCTTTTTATTTTTGCGTTCATCGTCCCCGCTGATTCTTAATTGTCATCCTTCATCTTCATCTAAACCATCAGTTCATTCAACTGAGGCGTGCAAAGCGAGTTTGGTTCAGTGTGTTCAACATGCTTAAGTCATTTAACTCACAAAGCCCAAATTGAAAGGCTCATTCACTTTCATTCGAAATTTACTACGAAGAGATCACCATCGATCTCGAATCAGAAACAATCCTGACTCTCTCTCTACTCAATCTTGTTGTTCATTTCTTCCTTTTATTAAATTCTCCCTTCGGTTTCACTAATTTACGGTTTCATTCTATAACTTTTCGGTCAAGGCACAAATCTCCTCCTTGAGGCAGCATTCTCTGCTCTTAGCTCCTCGTTTTCGAAGGTGAGCACTTTGGGGCCCACGGGGTTGCCGCATACTACGCACGTCTTATCCTCTAGGATTTCTCTTAGGAAGTGGTTTTCGACTCGAAGTTTTTCTTTTGCTCTTATCAACATTGTGTTCTCATGATGCTCCGGTTGTGTCTGCATTATAATGTCATAAAACAAGGATTTAGTACGGGACGTGAATCTCGATATTCAATCAAATGGTCAAATCATGTCGATTCAAACGGGAAAAAAATATAATTTGCCAAAACAATCACGATTTTTTGGAGTAATTACAAGATTAGAACACAATGTACCTTCATTTCGGTGCGACGATTCTGGAACCAGAACTTGATCTGCTTCATATCCAGCCCAAGCTTCCTGCTAAGGTGAATCCTCTGTTTCTCATTAGGGTGAGGACACTCCTCGAAGAAACTGACCAAAATCCAAAACCCAAACCAAAATTAGAAATCGAAACCAAAACTAGAAACCAATGTTGCATCATATAATATGTACACGTACCTTTCGAGCTCATTTTTTTGGTACTTAGTGTGGCGATGGTACTTCCCCTTCCTACCACGATTCTGATCCACGTCCTCGTCATTGTTATCTTCGAGCGACTCGTCGTCACTCGATTCGATCAGTTCCGCATTCTGAGCCTCGACCAAGATGGTTATGGCTGAATCATATTGCTGGACAACGCCATTTTGGCTGGCAGTGGATGCAGCTTCAACATCTTGGATGACGTCGTTTTGATTACCAACAAAATCATTTATCTGGATGACGTCGTTTGGGACATCACTAGCAACAGCTTCAAATTGCTGAACGGCGTCGCTTTGGTTAGCAGTTCCAGCAGCGGCAATGTTTAGTTGAGTTTCATTTCCGCTTACTGCCATCTTTGATCAAGTGTCTGTATAGAACTCATTAATAAAAACATTGAGATTTTAATTAATCTGTTATAGAAATGTTATTAAATTTAATTATGAATATACTATAATAAACATATGTTAAATACGTAAATATGAGGACATTCAGATATCGATTACTAATAGCTCGAGTTACTGGGAGAGGGTTCTGAATGGATCTTATAATGTTTACTAACACGCCCCCTTAAACGAAAGTCCACTCTGATTTAATTGTGTTTAAGCTAATAAGGCCCGATAAAATTATTTTTTCCTAATTCATAAAGAACTCGTCATAAGATCTGAGCTCATATAAGGACATAAATAAATGAGAAAAAACCAAATGAAAATTAAGGTGTTTATAAATTAGACATATGCGTACAAGGCGTGCATAGTCGTTATCACTGTAAACAACTTGACTTCGATTCAACCATCTCGTAAATACCCTAATAAAAAACCGTGAATACAAGGCGTGTTATCACTGTCATCACTTTTTCCCAAGCTAACGAGATATAATTAATTGTCCATAATTCATAAAGGACTCGACATAAGATCTGAGCTCATATAATAACGCATAAATCAATAGAGGAAGCCAAACGAAAATCACGGTGTTGATAAATCAGACATACGCGTACAAGGCGTGCGTAGTCATTATTAGTGTCAACACCTTGACTTCGATTCAACCATCTCATAAATACTCTAATTAAAAAAAAACATGTATACAAGGCGTGTAGACTGTCACTATCATCACTTTCTTCCCTAAGTTAATTATCTCTACCTACTCATATCCACAAGGATGAATAGGGAGAGCTAAACTCGGGAGAGAAAAAAGCATAAATTGACAGAACTAAAAACGAAATGGAATATTTGTCGATTAATACCTAATCTCTCTTCAGTGGCTATGACTCTCTGAAAGACTAAAACAATACGACTATTTATAGGCTAAGAGGAAGCACACTTCACGTGCCTTCCACTCACAAGAAAAAATAGAGGATTGAAATGGTAATAAGAGGGTAAATGGATACTTTATTGGTAATTTACCATGTTTGGAAGAGGGGAAAACTTTGGATGGTACCTTCTTTTGCTCCCTAATCTTTTTATTTTTAACCCTTTCTTTTAGTGGTGTATTTTTTTTTTTTTTGGATTAGTGTCAAATAAGCAATGGAAATTTACATTTCGTATTTTTTAATTATATATCCATATATTGAAAAGCATGAACCATATATATCATAGTTTTCGTAAATGTTTTGAGTAAGTCCATAATCGTCAAAACGAGCCCGTTTTCTCATTGTAGGTCAATGTATCCGCCGCTGATTGAGGAGGTATTTGTGAGGTAATGTGGAGCCAATTAACCCTAGACTACATTTGTATGTGCATTTTTTAATTGGAATATCATAGCATGATTACTTAATTAAGTTACTAATTTTAAACTATTAGATAATCAGGTTTTTAGATTCCGGGAATTTTAGATCTATAATTTCACAAAGACTATAGGATTTAATTATACATTGATTAAGGTTTAAGATAAATCAATATATCAAAGTTTTATGTGTTAGAACAACATGTAGTTACTAAAAGTCTAAGCATGTAGATACTGTCACTGAAAAGAGGAACTAAATCTACGACAACGCTTTTTAAAACAAGATGTGAATGAAGTACGCTTGTTATTAGAGTTTTTTATGAGCCGAGCTTTTACCATGCTCGGGCTCGGTTCGATATGGTATATGTATTTAGTGATAGTCTGATAGATTCAAATGCTAAGCTTTATTTTTCTCAGGTGTTACTGTTAATTCACATATTAATATAAATATATTCTTTGATGGCCTCTTTGGAATTATAAGTTAGTTTAATGACTAAACCTAAATGATGTGAAAATATAGGGAGAGGAGTGGAATTTTTTTTATTTTATCAATTAAAAGGTAAGGATGGTCAGTTACAAACTTATAGTAGCACATGAAAATTTGGCAAGTTATTAATAAAGTTATTTAATTTTTTGCATTTAATTAATTAGTTGAGTATTTACATTTATTAATAATTTTTGGGAAGTTAATAAATATTTAAATCATTTTGGGAAAGTTAATAAATACTTAGGATAACTTCTTCAAGCAAAAATAGCAAGATATATAAATAAAAATATGCACTAGCTATTCTTGAAAGTGTCAAAACAGTTTTAAAAGACAAAAAGAATGAAATGGCTTTGCCTAGGTTCAAACCAGAGACATTTAGTGTGTTAGACTTATATGATAACCAACAACACCACGAAACTAATTGGTTCTTATTTCGAAATAAGTGCAATTATTTTACTAGTTAGCAGATTAGAAGGTCTACTACAATAACTTGTTCCTCATTCCTACATGTCATGGTGCTAGTCGTTCGAGACACAACTAATAGGTTTCTTCATGACCGATGTATGTCTACTTGGGAATTATTGCTTGTTGTTAATGTGTGCTCTTGGTGTTTTCGTGTGGCATCTGGTTTGCGAATATTGAAGGTGACGTTGATTAGTTTGATCATAGGTGATGCATCGAAACACTCCATCTGTGGCAGAGGAAGTGTTGAAAATTAACCAATTTGACCGAAATAATTTTCCCACTTTTGACAGATTCAGACTAACTCTAACCAATGTAACCTTATTTTAACCGAATAAAATGTGAAAAAATCCATTTAAATTGAATGAAGACCTTATACAACATGACCTTTAGGCTTATTACGACTCTATACACACTATTTGTCGAATTCCAAGAATGATACGACTATTTGAGCCCATTTTTTAAATTGGCATGCCATCAGTTTTTGTTGAAAATTATGGCAGGTGGCATATTTTCGTGTGCCGAGTAGGCAGAATGTTGATGTGGCATAAATCGTGGCGCCACATCATCTGCCACATAAATTGATTTTTGTTTGTTTATTCATTTCCCACACTCTTCCCGATGTGCTCCTCCCATATGTTGTCTTTCCCCCACCTCATCTCCGTCTTTCTTCTTCTTAACCTAGCTCCATAACCTTCTTCTTCTCTCTCTATCCTACATAATACTTGTTTTTCTCCCTCCCTGCTCCATAATTCGTCTTCAGCGCCACGATTTGTTATTCTCCCCCCATATCCTATTTCCTTCTTCTTTTTTCATGATTTGAACCCTATTTCCTTCTTATTTTTCTCCCCTTATCTGGATAACTCACCTGGCGTCATACACCAAAAAGTTGAGGGCCCCATTAATTTGTTTCTCAAATCTGTAAAGACCTCAAGCCCTACAATAATGGTTTCGAAAGAAACGGGCACGGATTCAATTGGAGTTTTGAAGAGTGCTCCTGGAATGAAATCTCAAGGGCAAAAGTGAAAACACCATCGCAACATTATCGTGAAAGTCGTCGGAACCCCCAATAATATGGGTTGGTCCTTCTATCGCTGCCCGTACTGGAAAGATTGAAGGGTGGACTACGAGTTCTTTAGACGGGTGGATGAACTGCCAATGGAAGGTCTGGTCGTGGCTGAGACTTCTAGAAGAAACGATGAGATTTCATCGAAACTACGAAACTGCTAGATTTCTCTTGAGTTCTTGGATATTGCTGAGTATTTGCAGAGGAAGGAGGATGATAGTGTTGCCACTGTCGATAAGCAATTCGAAGAAATGAGGGTGATCAGGCAATTTGTTGTTGTATTGGAAACTAAAATTGGTTATGTAATTGTATGTTTGTGCTTCCAGGTTGTGTTCCCTGCTGTTGTATTGAACAATATGTAATGGACAAAAGATTTTGTGTTGGACGACATTATGTATCTAGTGTTTCTTGCATTTGAAACCATATAATAAGATTCAAAAGTAGCAGTCTGTTTATACACAGAAGCAAACTACAACCCATAACCATATTAGTTTGGATAGAATCTTAAAACCTCTTGAAAATCTAGCATTGACATTACAAAAGACCACAAGCATCACATTTCTCAATATACCACCATACATCATTACATTTCGAATTACTCGAAAACAATAACCAAAGAACCACATCACACAATTTCCTTCAAGCAATTAACCAAAAACACCCAAACATCTCACACCTTTAGCAATTCAAATATAACCAAAATACCATAAACACTTAGCACCTTCCTTGCAATTTGACTAATCTGACATGTCTGCCTCATGGTGTTGTGATGGTATCGTGTGGTATTGAGATTCCTCATTGATGTACTCCTCAACCCTTGCCCTTGATGCCTCTAACCCAACACGTGGCCCCTGGCAGTGAACACAAGCCGAAATAAAAAAAATTCAACACAACACATATACGACAGCAATGGACAAATGACCATACAAACACACCCTATAATACATATTTCCAGTAGCCGGATTTGTGTACACTCCCACACACTGCATAGCCTTCAAAAGCTCATTGTTGAGATGCACTCGATTGGTATTCAATTTGATCACACCCTACGTATGTTAATTATATATTATTTGTGTACCATTGTGTAAATATGTTAGGGTTTCTATCGGCCACCCTAGTATAAATAGCTCGTCAGTTAACACCTAATGTAATTAGATAGTCTGCTTCTTAAGGAAGACCCTAATAAGATTCTCCATGTTTTCCTCCGAGGATTAGCTAACATAACATTGGTGAACCTCGTTAAACATCGTGTCGTGTTCTCGTTTATGGTATCAGAGCCTCGAAATCAAGTCTTCTTCTTCATCAGGTCATTTTCCTTGTCTCACCGGTAATCTCACTCTTCTTTGTTCAAGCAGCTGCTTCCTTCTTGTCCGGAATCATGTCTGACTTTACCAACTATGTATCCGTGAAACTCAATGGAAAAAATTACTCCTTATGAGAGTTCCAGTTCCGATACTTCATTGCGGGAAAAGAACTTTCACCCTATCTTGATGGTTCGATTGATCAGCCAGCCAACGACGCTACGATTGCCGCGAAAACAGTTTGGAAAACTAAGAATGCTCAGCTGATTTCTTACTTGCTGTGTGTATAGAGCCAAACATTGCCTTGACTCTCCGTACTTATACCAAGGCTTCTAATATCTGGGAGAAACTAAAGAAGACGTATTGTCACGTCAAATCGTCTCGCATCTTCGAGGTCGAATATGACTTAGCTCATATTCAACAAGGAGATCGGGATGTTACCTTCTTCCTCAATGCTATTCAACTGTTATTGACTAAACAATATTATCTTTCTACATTACTGCTATCCGGGGCTACTAGCGAGGAAATTCTAAAAGAAAGACATCGTTCTAGGGTTCTGCAATTCTTGATGAAGCTCCGTCCGGAGTTCGAAGGGGTTCGATCGCAATTGATCAATTCTAATACCACTATCTAGATGCGGTTCTTGGGGATTTGATGCGTAGCAAGACCAGACTCTCTACTCAAGCCAAACTTGACGGGTCCTTAACTGATGGCGGCTCCGTCTTTGCGGCTGGCCAACCCAATCGTCGTCCGCAATTTATGTCCAATCAATCTTGTCGACCACCAATGAATTCTCCAGGAGATCGTTCCCAATCTGGTTATCCTCCTTCTAATGAACTACGCTATCGTCATTGTGAAGAAGCGGGGCATCCAGTCTCAGTCAGCAAGAAGAGAAATTTTTGTAACTAGTGTAAGAGCACATGTCATATTATTTCTGAATGTCGAACCAAACAACGTCGTGGCGGATATCAAAATAATTATCAACAGGGATATGGAAACTCGAGCTATAATCTGGGAACTCGGGTTATAATGCAGGAAATTCAGGCTATTCAGCTCATTCTGTCTCAGGCTAAAAAAATAGCTGGTTACTCTCATTCTAATGCTAGTTCGGCTGCCTCATTGTCAGACGAACAGTTCGATGCTCGAGTCCAAGCTGCTCTTCAGAAAGCTCTCGCTTCTTTCAGCATGACAGGTACAAAATCTGGTTTATGGTATTTAGATTCGGCTGGCTTTAATCATATGACTGGAACTTCTGCTAATTTGCGTGATTATCGAACCATCAAGAAGATGTCGGTTGAGGTTGCGGATGGAACTAGACTTCAGGTTGCAGGTGTTGGTGCAGTTCACACTCCCACTTTAACCTTGCCTAATACCCTTCATATTAATCTTGTTCCAAACTTGGTGTCAGTCGGTCAATTAACGGATGCTGTTTGTTTGGTCTCCTTTTCCCCATTTGGTTGTACTATGCAGGATCTGAGGACAAGGAGTCCGTTGGGAAAGGGGACTAAAGCTTGACGTAACTTCTATCTAGAGTCGATGGAGGGAGTTCTGGGACGGCAAAGAGAACCTCAACTTCGACAAATACTTTTGCAGTTTCTTCTTCAGTTAATAAGTGGGATTTATGGCACTCTAGATTAGGTCACCCACATGCAGCTAGACTTGAGTTTATGTTTTGCAATCGGTTGTTACATGAATCTTTGAATTTAAAGGATTTTGATGAGTAGAGTCGAGTTTGTTCACATTGTATTGGGGCCAAGACAAGTAAACTCCAGTTTAATTCAAGTTTGACAGAATTTCCTAATCCTTTTGATCTGGTTCATACAGATTTATAGGGGCCTTCTCTTGTTACATCTCCGTTGGGATATAGATATTTTGCGTTGTTTGTGGATCATGCTACACAGTATACATGGATATATCTTCTTCGTCTGAAATCAGATCTCCTTCAAGCAACAAAAGACTTTGTTAAAATGGTTGATACTCAGTTCAATTGTATCGTTAAGAGGTTTTGTTCGGATCTGAGAGGTGAATGCACTTCGACAGCTCTATATGATTTTTATCGAGAGAATGGGATTCTGGTTCAACACTCTTGTCCTGGAGTTTCTGAAAAGAACGGCCTCATTGAAAGAAAGAATCACCATGTGTTAGAGCTAGTTCGAGCCCTTCTGCTACAGTCACAAATCCCATCAGGTTTCTGGCCAGAAGTCGTTACTACTGTCACATACTTGATTAATCATCAGGTTACACCTGTTCTTCAGAACCGCACACCTTATGAAATGCTCTACGGTACTTCTCCATCGTATTCTATGCTACGAGCTTTTGGATGCGTTTGTTTTGTTGGAAGAAAAAGTCCAAGCCCTCAAACAAATCTTTCTCACAAGAAAGATCCTCCTCTATCTCAATCAAATTCTTTCTTCTATTTCTATGTCTGTCTTCCCATTTGATTGCAAGATACAAAAGGAAAGCATGATCAAAGGTAAAACTCAATCAACATTTAAAACCAAGATCATTCCTCAACGGCTAGTTCATCTCTTGCTATTTGAAGGACCGAACGGCTTCTTCACAAGGCAAAACTGTGGGATTACAGCTCGGGAAGTGTTTTGCTCTGTTTCTCCGGAGAAGTGAAAAAACAGAGGGTGTTACTCAAGAGTGTTTTGTCTTGAGGGTTGTAATGGAAATCTATAATAAAAGTGACTCCCCAAGCTTGCTTGGGCGTGGAGTAGGGTAATACCGAACCACGTAAATATCATGTGTCTCTCCTACTCTCACCTTGCTCTCTCTGTGCCCTGTCTCAATCCTTGCAACTGACTTCCGTTAAGGTCAAAGGTTACTGAACACATTCAGTAACCCTGCAAACGTGGAGAGCTCCATCGTCACAATCTTCATTGAAGATTCTCTTCTTTACTCTTGCTATAACTTATCCCTTCTCACTTACGTTTATTCTATCATAAAGTTGGTTATCTTCTGTTTCAGTTGGTATCAGAGCCGGTCCGTGATCAACATTAATCGAGACTAGACGTCTGCCACGGATTGATCCACTTGAAAGGATGAACACAGGTACTGGAAGCAGCAAACCACCAAAATTGGAAGGACACTCTAGTACAAGACCACCATGGTTTGATGGAACTGGATACCAATTTTGGAAAAGCAAGATAGAGGTATTCTTTATGAGCCTTGACATTTCAGTCTGGCAAATGGTAAGATCTAAAACCTTCAGACCTCCTGCAAATCTTGATAATATCTCTGAAGAAGTGAAAACTAAGGTTCAGCTAAATGCTAAGGCAGCGAATGTTCTGTACTGTGCATTGTGTGATGAAGAATATAATAGAATATGTGCTTGCAAAACTGCTCATGAAATATGGAGCATTTTGGAAGCAACACATGAAGGAAATTCTTCTGTTAAGAACACAAAAATTGATATATTTGTACATGAATATGAAATGTTCAAAATGAATCCTGGTGAAACAATCTCTGAAATGTATGGTAGATTCAATTTGATAGTAAATCGTCTGTCCACTCTAGGAAGAAATTGAAAGGTCTGATATTGTTAGAAAAGTTCTTAGATCACTACCTAGAGAATGGATGGCTAAAAGAACCGCAATTGAGGAAGCTAAAAATCTTAATACTCTTAGTCTTGAGGATCTTATGGGATCTCTGTTAATCTATGAACTTGTTTTAAAACAAAATGAAATGTCAGATAAGAAGGTTGAGCTTGAAGAAAAAGAGAAAGCAAAGAAGAATATTGCTTTTAAAGGAAAACAAAAATTTGAGGAAAGCTCAGGGGAAGAAGATGAACCTGAGAATATTGAAAAAGAGATTGCTTTGATGAGTAGTAAACTTCGTAGATTAATAAGATACAAGAAAGAAAATGGAAGAGAAAATAGTCAATCTAGATCTTCTGACAGGTTCAAACATAGCAGAAACAACAGGGATTTCTCAAAATCTAAACGAGATGATGATAGAGTTTTTGATGATAACATTGTTACTTGTTATAAGTGTGGAAAAACAAGGCACATCAGGTCAGAGTGTCCTTTGATCAATGGATCAAGAGGAAAGCTTTGAAGGCATCTTGGAGTGAATCTGATTCTGAAAGCCAAGATGATAAAAGTACAAAGAACCAGGCTTTCATGGCAATGACTGATCATGAAGATTCTGATGATGGCCAGGTGAGTACATGTTCCTTCGATGATATTGAATCAATTTCTAAGACTGAGTTGATAAACGCTTTTCTGAGTCTTGAAAGTCTTGACACTGATCTTAAATCTAAAAATCGTTACTTAAAAGATAAAAATAAAGTTTTGAGATCTGAAAATAACAAGCTTATATGTGATCATCAATCTAAAATGACAGAGCTTCAGAAAAATCCACCTAGACCTACTATCATTGTTAAAACTAGAACCTCTGCATCGTTTATCCCTCCCATTTCTTCTGAACCTGGGATTTTAGATCCATTTCCAAGGAGCTTTGGTCTTACAAATGACAAAGTGGAATTCGAAAACACAAAGCTAAAAAGAGAAGTTGCACTTCTTGAGAATTGGAATTTCTTGCTTCATCTGAGATTAAATGAATTTAAATGCTCATTTTGTGGAAAACAAGAGTTTCCTAATCAAGATTTAAACTCATCCTCTAAACTCTCTTCTGTCACTGAAATCAGCAAGGTACCCAAGCAGATCTGGGTACCAAAACATCTAACCACTGCTCATGTTTCAGATACCTCAGGATCAGAAGATGAAAATAACTCAGAAAGACAATGAGTGGCATATGGAAAGCGGATGTTCTCATCATATGACAGGAAATTCTAAACTCTTCAGCTCACTTACCTTGAAAAAGGGAGCTAAAGTTATGTTTGGTGATAATAGTTTTGGAAGAATTCTTGGTCATGGTTCCATTGGCTCTTCACCTAATCCTGTTTTCTCAAATGTTCTTCTTGTTGATTCCTTAAAACATAATCTTCTCTCTATCAGTTAGCTCTGTGACTCTGGAAACAGAGTCTCCTTTGAATCAAATTTCTGCTTTGTAGAAACTTCTGACACAAACAAACTTCTGTTTGTTGGAAGTAGGAAAGAAAATATTTATTCAGTGAATCTTCAAAACTCTGAAGCTTTCAAAGAAAAATGTTTTTCTGGAATTGAAAGGAATCTCGAGTTTTTGTGGCATAGAAGACTAGGTCATGCAAGCCTTAGTAGACTTGCAAAACTGTCGAAACTCGATCTTGTTAGAGGGCTACCAAAGCTCAAAGAAACTAAGGAATTCTTCTGTCATGCTTGCTTTCTAGGAAAACAGACTCGTTCCTCCTTCAAAATCAAGACAATGTCGTCAACCTCTAAACCTCTTGAACATCTTCACATCGATCTTTTTGGCCCTAGCAACATCATGAGTATTGGTGGAAAATTCTATACCTTGGTGGTTGTCGATGACTTTAGTCGGTTTACATCGGTTAAATTTATTGTTCATAAGAATGAGGCTGATGACACTCGATTTGACGTGATTATCAGCCTCATTTAAGCGACATTTCTTGGCTTAAGACACGGTTTTTAGGGTAGAATAGCGAATATTCACTCAACTACTCTATCTCGTGCCATTTGTGTTACATTGGCCCATTTCGGGTCTATTTGATGGTTTTCTAGTGTTTTCATGATAGCACAGGTTCCTGCCGTCAAATAGAGTAACCAGGGACTTGTCTAAGGTGTCGGAGCCTCAAGGAACCTCACTCGAATCAACCAAGGAGTCAATCAAGTCAACACATCTCCTACCCCATTTTACACAGAAGTTTTAGGCGAAAAGACCTTGAGTTTTCGCCGAAAACTCAAGAAGAAATCGGCAGAGCAATACAAGAAGAAGTTTTCGGTGAGAATTCAAGTTCTCGCCGAAAACTCTAGGAGATTTTGGAACAGAACTAACAGTCGAAAATCAGCAGAGTTCTTAAAGGAAGTTTTCGCCGAAAAGTTAGGTGATTTCCAGCCAAAACGCGGACAACATAAAGAAGAAAATCGCCGGCTGAAAACAGAGGGGATAATTTACACTTTGGATGAAAAAATTCCAACACTGAGGCTAGAGAGAAAAAGAGTGAAAAGTGTTCGAGGAGCCAGGGAAAGGATCGTGATGCCATCCTTCATCTCGGAGAACCAGTGCTAGGAGTGGAAGATCCAGCAGATCGAAGCTTCAAGGATTCGTCGAAATTAGGTTTTACAGTTCTTCTCTGTCTGTCCTACCTGAGATGTATTCCTTGTTCGTCTTTGATTCTCCTGTATTGAATATGAGTAGCTAAACTCGTAGAGCTTAGATTAGATGAACCCTATGTGACCTAGGGCTAGCGGTCTCGGATCGGCGGTGATTAAATTCGAAGTTCATTCAGTTTCTCCTTTATGGTTGATTTGTTCTTTGTTCTCTATGTTTCTTGTCTGGTTTGGCCACCTAGATTAGATTCTTGTTAAGTTGAGGATAGTAGGAAATGTTCGCCTCACTTTAAAACACCAAATCAACAATTAACCTATTCATTGGAGTGTGCCTTTCGTAAGAACCAGTTAGGGTAAATCCACTGCAAGAGTAACTCATTAATCACTAGTAATTGCACCAGTCGGTTTTGTCATCGCGAGAAGCGACCGTACTCGGGTGACTAATTAATCTTGGTAGTTAGATCGGATAGAGCGAATGTTCGCCAGTCTTAAACCTAAGGGTAAGGAGTTATGGTGGTGTCTGTGAACTGAATGAATTAGAATTGAAAATTGCTGGTCTGTTGATTGCTTATGCTCTGGTGATCTAAGGGGGATTCGAAGTCTAAGCTTGCCTTTCGTCTGCCTAAGTCAATCAACCAATCATTCTGCATTTTTAATTTCATTTCGATTTATATTGCTGTCTAGTTTAGAAGTCGTGGAACTCACACCACGCACAAGTTGAACTTTCCTGAATAAAAATTTCCAACATATTTGAGTAAGCAAGTAGAAGAGGCCCGTGGAATACGATCTGTCCAGCTCTGTGCTTGACAGTTATTTGATTGCACACATTACAACGTTCATCAAATTGGTGCCATTGCCGGGGAATAGGCTGACATCAGAGGCATCTCCGAAACATTCTGCAAACATCGGATAGTTGTGGATGAAGAGTTCAAACCAGTCAGACAACCACAACGCTGATTAAATCCTCTGATGCAGGAAGTTGTGAAGAAGGAAATTCTGAAGCTTTTGGACGCCGGGATCATTTACCCTATTGCCGACAGTCCTTGGGTCAGTCCAACTCAGGTTGTTCTGAAGAAAGGAGGAATCACAGTCATCCCTAATCCGAAGGGTGAGCTCATTCCCACTCGCACGGTTATCGGGTGGAGAGTCTGTATCGATTATCAACGACTTAATGACGCGACAAAGAAGGATCACTTCCCACTGTCGTTCATTGATCAGATGCTAGAACGGTTTGCTGGTCATGAATACTACTGTTTCTTAGATGGGATGTCCGGTTATTTTAAGATTACCATCAAGCTCGACGATCAAGAGAAGACGACCTTCACCTGCCTGTTTCGTACGTTTTCTTATCGTCGTATCCCCTTTGGTTTATGCAATGCTCCCGCTACTTTTCAGAGATGCATGCTTGCTATATTCGGAGATCTAGTAGAGAATGTGGTGGAAGTATTCATGGACGACTTCTCCGTTTTATGGAGACTAATTTTCCAAGTGCCTAGCGAACCTGGACAAGGTGCTAGCTCGTTGTGAGGAAACCAATTTAGCTCTTAGTTGGGAGAAATGTCACTTTATGGTTACCGAAGGAATCGTTTTGGCCATAGGATATCCAAGCTCGGAATAGAGGTCGATCGTGCCAAGCTTGAAACCATCGCCAGTTTGCCGCCGCCGACCTCGGTCAAGACAGTACGAAGCTTCCTCGGTCATGCTGGATTCTACCGGAGATTCATCAAAGACTTCTCCAATATCACTCTTCCAATGACCAAGATTCTAGAGAAAGATGTTCCTTTCATTTTTGACAAGGCGTGTCTTGAGGCTTTTGAGATCCTGAAGACTAGACTCACCACCGCACCAATCCTTACAGCACCAGATTGGAATCTTCCATTCGAGATTATGTGCGATGCTAGCGACTTTGCCGCTGGCGCAGTTCTTGGACAGAGAAAAGAAAAGAGGTTTCATCCCATCTATTTTGCTAGCAAGACGCTTAACGATGCTCAAAGGAACTACACTACTACAGAGAAAGAACTCCTAGCTACCGTCTTCTCCTTTGATAAGTTCAGACAGTACATGGTTCTTTCACACACCATCGTCTATACTGATCATGCTGCTCTGCGCCATCTGTTAGCCAAGCAGGATTCGAAGCCAAGGCTCATCCGGTGGATCCTCCTTCTCCAAGAGTTCGACATAGAGATTAAAGACAAGAAAGGAGCTGAGAACCTAGCGGCCGATCACCTTTCCCGACTCGAGGAATCACAGACAGGTAAGTCTACTACTACCCCTATCAATGATTCTTTCCCTGATGAGTTGTTGCGTGTTGAAATCTATGAACAGGTCAATAGCATAGCCATCGAGCCTTGGGCAATCACTCACGCTCAAGAGCTAAGTAACGCAACCGATTCAGAAGAGCCCTGGTATGCCACCTTCTCTCTCGCACATAATAACTCCTGGGCTGGACTATAATGCACGCAATAAGCTCCTTAAAGAGGCCAAGTCATACTTCTGGGATGAGCCTTTCTGATACCGAATTAGTACTGACGGGATGATCCGAACATGTGTCTCTTACATCGAAGCGACTGACATAATGTGTAAGTGCAATGAAGGCTAGTTTGGAGGACACTTCGGCGGCAACCGCACTACGAGAAAGGTACTTAAAACTGGATTTTACTGGCCTTCAATCTTTAGTGATTGCGACGCTTTTGCTCGACATTGTGATGCATGCCAACGATCAGGTAACATCTCTAACCGTAATGAGATGCCCCAAATTATTTCTTTAACTGTTGAAATCTTTGATGTCTGGGGAATTGATTTTATGGGACCGTTCACACCCTCCAACGGAAACAAGTACATCCTTGTGGCCGTTGATTATGTTTCTAAGTGGGCTGAAGCCGAAGCTTTACCCACCAATGATTCTAGAGTGGTGGGTCGGTTCCTTACACATCTTTTCACGCATTTTGGTTCACCACGCTTCATCATAAGCGATAGGGGTACCCACTTCCATGGGAATTTCGACCGGGTGTGCAAACGCTTTGGTGTCACCCACCGAATGTCCACAACTTACCATCCTCAAGCTAATGGTCAAGCAGAAGTGACGAACTGTGAGCTCAAGTGGATTCTTGATAAGACAGTTGGCCGGTCCCGCAAGGACTGGTCGTCTAAGCTCAATGATGCCTTATGGGCTTATCGAACTGCCTATAAGACTCCCATCGGTACCTCACCGTATCAGCTGGTCTATGGCAAGGCATGCCATTTTCCAGTTGAGCTTGAGCACAAGGAGTTTTGGGCTACTAAAGAGTTGAATATGAATTATGCACTAGCAGGTAATATGCACCACGACCAGATTGCTGAGCTTGAAGAACACCGTCTTCACGCGTACGAGAGCACGAAGCTTTATAACGCACCAAGAGAATTCATGACTCCCAATTGAAAACAGTCAAGCAGTTCTACCCCGGAGATGAAGTTCTCCTATATAACTCTCGGTTGAAGCTCTTCCCGGGTAAACTAAAATCCCGATGGTCCGGCTTCTATACCGTAGTTCGGCAGACATCCTTGGGCAGCGTCCTGATTAAGAACCATTTATGGTCACCGGTCACAGGCTCAAGAGGTATCTGCAGGGATTAGCTGTTTCTCTCATCGACGTACACTACTTTGCGTCAGACCCATAACCGGATCCAAGTATCGTCCAGCTCATGGACGTTAAACAAGGGCGTTCATTGGAGGCAACCCCGGCTGGAGTCATTTGTTTTCATTTCGAGTCGTTTCTTTTAAACCTCTCCTTAAAAAAAATCTTTCAAAACCATTTTGCAAATGATTTTTCGCCGAAAACTCTACAAGTTTTCACCGAAAAGTCTGGTGTTAAAACTGCCGGATCCTCCTGTTTCTCGTTTTCGAAAAGTTCTCGCCAAAAAACCCAACTTCGCGACGAAAACTAACCATTTAAAACTGGCGTCGTTTCGTTTTGTAAGTGAATTTTTGCTGAAAGCCCCTTAATTTTTCACCAAAAACTTTGAGTCTTTTCGCCTGATATAAATCCCGCGTCGGCCTTTTTTTTTCTCAAACCCTCCCTCAAAAACCAATTCCCTTCGATTCTCTCTCCCTGTTCGGCTCAGCCGCCGCCGCCCTGTTTCCTTCGCCGCCGACGACCAGCCGTCGCCGCCCTCCGCCTCCTTGGTTGTTCACAGCCTAGTCCTCCCGAATCGGAGCCCTATAGCTCCGGTTTCACCCGAAACAAGTTTTCAAGCTTTTGGTCGAGTTCTCGGATTTCCAATGGTTTTCTCGAGTCATATCTTCATGGTTAGTTGTTCAGCCCTTGATTTTGAATCTTTTTGGCGTATTAACTTTCAGTTTTCGGCATGGTTGACTTTGGTTGACTTTTCAGTTTCCCTCGAATTGTGTGTTTGCTGCTTCGGTTTCATCTGGCTCAACTTTTGGCATCATTTTAATCTATATTGCCCTCGTAAATGGTTTTCTATGATATTGTGCCGATGAATTGTCTTGTGCTCTGCGGTTGTCGAGCTGCGTCATTTCTCATACTTGGTGTTTGAATGTCGCTCTTCCCCTGCATGCTGGCTGTTTCTTTTCTGCTATGCTTTGAAATTATGATACCTCGGTTTATTTGCTTACTCCCACTTGTCCGTTTCGTTCTTCTCAGAATCGTGGTTTCAAACTAAGTGTGGGGTAGGATTCTTGTCATCTAATTCTGGTCTGCCCTGAGTTGTGTTATACAAGAATCCGAAGCGTTTCAAGACCACCAGTGCAGATAGAGAGTAGTGATCCAAGGCTCGACAGAACAAGGCTCAGTCATCCTTCCGCCCACGCCGTCTGGCACAGTACCAGTTGCTGCGACCTTGGTTCCGCAAGCTTCACCGGCCCCGGTGCTCTCTACCCCCAATGCTCCTGTCACCGCCACTGGGTCCCTGCACCCGTTCATCGCTGCCCTTCCCCCGCATCAACTGGAGGTCTATATGAAGATCAAGGACATCCCTCCAGCGAAGGTGGCAGCTCTCTCCCTCGACAGTCTCAAGAACCACAATCCGGTGTGGCACTCCAAGATTGACCAAATCCTTGAACAAACCAGCGTGCGATCCTTGACCACTTTCGGCTCCCCCTACACCCTGGTCGCCCTCCACGAGTTCTGGAGTTCATTTGAGTGGACGACCCGGAAGCCCCATCGCCTCCTCAAGTGTGTCCGTTTCCGTCTCGGGGGAGTCCAATACGAGAAGACCCTCAATGAGTTCGCCCGCCAACTCGACCCTCTTGCCATCATCCAGGATGCCTCCCTTGGGTTCTCAGATGTCTAATCCATCGCGCATGATCCATACCCTGAAGTATGGATGTTCATCTCTGGTCAATCAGAAGCCAATCCTATCTTCAACCCAACGGTAGGTGACATTGCTCACCCCCTCTTTAAATTCCTTCATTATGTATAGACGTAATCTATGTGTTATAGCAGCAAGGCGGGATGTCACCATGTCTCCCTGGAGGAGTTCGTACTGTTCCGAGCTGTAGAGGAGGAGATTCGTCTTCACCCCGAATGGTGGCTTGCAAGATTCTTCCACAAGCGCACGACCACCAAGAAACTTCCATCTGAACTTCTTGGCGGCCCCTTCATTTCCTGTCTACTCGACAACCTCCAGATTGGAGAAGAATGGGGCTCGGACATTCCTCGCATCCGGATTGAGCACGTAGGTGCCGAGCTCGCCATAGCTCGGGGCATCGCCCTTTCGAAGGGTATCGACAATTGAAGATCGCTTCCCCGCCGCCCGAGGAGGACGCCCCCACAGCCTGTTGTGACTCATGTGCCTCACGCTCCTCTTCTAGAGTTGGCGCCTCCACCGCAACCACAGATGCCCGTCGAGATTAACGAGAGGCTGGCGCGTATTGAGCAATGGCAGCTCGACTACTCTGCCGGTTCACTTCAATGGCAGCGGGACTGGGTGGCGCACGAGGAGATGCAGAATGCGCGATGGACCTTTCTACAACAGTTCATTACCAACCAGGAATCTAGACACAGGGATAAGCTCGCATGGCGACAACAGCTTGAGCAGCGACTTGGCGTTTCCCCTTCCCTGACTCCACCTCCACCCCACCTGCGGAACAGTGATCAGGTTGTTTCTATCCTTTCCCTTTATTTTCTTCCTTCTTTTCGGATTTCGATCCAACTTTTTTATGTGTGGTTCCAGGACACATGTCCTGGTTTCCTTTTGATATTTTGGTTGTTTTTGTTTTGACGGTGTCTTTTGGTAGCTATTCTACTCCGCTCCGCGACTCGCTCTCCGAACCAATCCGCTACTCCACCCCCTTTTTCCATGTTCCCCATTCCTCTCAATCTCTTTTTAGTCCTGTGAGGACACAGAACAGTCTAAGTGTGGGTAGGATGTTAGATAACCATGCATGATCTTGATTGCCCTTTAATTGTGTTTCGTGGTGCCTTGTCCGATTTCTCTAGCATTAGAATTGCTCGGTTCTTGATGCTTCACGTTAAGTTGTTTTTCAATCTGTCATAATGATGCTTAGACTGCTTAACCTAGAACTTGAGAACCAACGTGTGTACTTTGATGCTGAATTGCCTGGTGATAACAGATTTTAAAAATCACACTTGCAGTTTGTCGCCTTGATTGCATGAAAATGATCGAATCTGACTAGCAAACCAACTGTGACCTTTTGATCCATTGCACGTAACTTGCAATTTCAATTCATTTTGAGTGGTTTTCTGTCTTCTTGAATGAGTTAGAATTTGCATGAGACCTACTCGAGACCACACGATGACACGAGTTCTAGAATGATAGGGGCACCTAGATTCAGCTACCAAGCCAGATTGCCTAACCAACGTTAAATCTATTAGGTTCGAACCCTTGAGCTTGACCTTTCCTTCGGTTCGATATACACTACAGCCAATCCCCATTCCATCATTCCCCGTTGATCCCCTGTGGTTGTAGTTCTAGATTAGCCTACCAGAAGTCGGTTTGTGGTAACTTGCCTATAGCCATTAAACAGGTGGTCTTAGCTTTTATGTCCAGACGAATAAACCCCTCTAGCAACTAAAAGAAAGAATCGGCACAAAGGAAAAATTTAGAAAAAGAAGAAAATATGAAAAATTTCAAAAAAAAGAGAAAAAGAAAAGTTCAAATCCTCAAAGTTTTAGCTAGTTCGATAACGTTCTTCTCTACATATGGAAGAACGAAGTCAAAAGAAAACCAGAAAAAAAATGTATGTAAAGAAAATAAAAGTACTAGGTTGCTTGAGGGTATCATAGGACGAGCGTACATTATTCCACCCGTGTCTGGTTAGACGGTAGGAAGCCATAGGCTAGATTCGAGGGAAGTTAGTCGAAAGCTGCACCGCACCAAAACCATCATCATACATTCCCTTCATCCATCTCATCTTAACCCTTGTAGTGTAGAATTCATTACAGTCCCAAGCAGGGAAGTCCTTCTTGACTAGTTCCTCGTGTTGTCACAGTGGTGGAGATGTGGTCGAATTGCAAACTTATGACAGAATTCAGTAACAGAAAATGATTGAGAGCAGAAACACGTCCCCAAACACAGAGAATGAGAGTTTCCCTTGTACTAAATATTATCTGTGTGAGGAGTCTGGTCGGTCAGGTCAAATTCGAGCATGATTGGTTACTACTTCTTGTCGTGTGCAGTTTTTAGTGAGACTAGGTTGTTTGGCTGATCAGTATGCATGTTAGGTTTCTTGTTCTAGGTTTTATCTATCTAAGAATTCATTGTGTATGCTTGAACTCCAATTTAATCAATTTCTTCATTTGTGAACTTGAGCGTATTCTATTCAGTTTGCTTGAGGACAAGCAAAAGCTTAAGTGTGGGGTATTTTGATGACACTCGATTTGGCGTGATTATCAGCCTCATTTAAGCGACATTTCTTGGCTTAAGACACGATTTTTTGGGTAGAATAGCGAATATTCACTCATATACTCAATCTCGTGCCATTTGTGTTACTTTGGCCCGTTTCGGGTCTATTTGATGGTTTTCTAGTGTTTTCATGATAGCACAGGTTCCTGCCGTCAAATAGAGTAACCAGGGACGTGTCTAAGGCGTCAGAGCCTCAAGGAACCTCACCCGAATCAACGAAGGAGACAATCAAGTCAACACATCTCCTGCCCCGTTTTACACAGAAGTTTTCGGCGAAAACTCAAGAAGAAATCGGCAGAGTAATACAAGAAGAAGTTTTCGGCGAGATGTCAAGTTCTCGCCGAAAACTCTAGGAGATTTTGGAAAAGAAGAAACAGTTGAAAATCAGCAAAGTTCTTAAAGGAAGTTTTCGCCAAAAACTTCCCAAATTTTTGGTGAAAAATTAGGTGATTTCCAGCCAAAACGCGGACAGTATAAAGAAGAAAATCGCCGGCTGAAAATAGAGGGGATAATTTACACTTTGGACAAAAAAATTCCAAGAATGAGGCTAGAGAGAAAACGAGTGAAAAGAGTTCGAGGAGCCAGGGAAAGGATCGTGATGCCATCCTTCCATCTTGGAGAACCGGTGCTAGGAGTGGAAGATCCAGCAGATCGAAGCTTCAAGGATTCATCGAAATTCGATTTTACAGTTCTTCTCTGTCTTTCCTACCTGAGATGTATTCCTTGTTCATCTTTGATTCTCCTGTATTGAATATGAGTAGCTAAACTCGTAGAGCTTAGATTAGATGAACCCTAAGTGACCCAGGGCTATAAGGCGGTCATGGATCGGCGGTGATTAAATTCGAAGTTCATTTAGTTTCGCCTTCATGGTTCATTTTTCTTTGTTCTCTATGTTTCTTGTCTAGTTTGGCCACCTAGATTAGATTCTTGTTAAGTTGAGGATAGTAGCGAATGTTCGCCTCACTTTAACACACCCAATCAAGCAAATAACCTATTCATTGGAGTGTGCCTTTCGTAGGAACCAGTTAGGGTTAATCCACTGCAAGAGTAACTCATTAATCACTAGTAATTGCACCAGTTAGTTTTGTTGTCGCAACAAGCGACCGTACTCGGGCGACTAATTAATCTTGGTATTTAGATCGGATAGAGCGAACGTTCGCCATTCTTAAACCTAAGGGTAAGGTGTTATGGTGGTGTCTGTGAACTGAATGAATTAGAATTGAAAATTGCTGGTCTGTTGATTGCTTATGCTATGGTGATCTAAGGGGGATTCGAAGTCTAAGCTTGCCTGTCGTCTGTCTAAGTCAATCAACCAATTATTCTACATTTTTAATTTCATTTTGGTTTATATTGTTGTCTAGTTTAGAAGTCGTGGAACTCACACCACGCACAAGTTGATCTTTCCTAAATAAAAATTTCCAACATATTTGAGTAAGCAAGTAGAAGAGGCCCGTGGAATACGATATGTCCTGCTCTGTGCTTGACATTTATTTGATTGCACGCATTACAACGTTCATCAGAGGCTCTCTCCTCTCTTCAAAAGCTGATTTCTGAAGAAGAAAATCAAATTGGTCTAAAAGTCAAGGTCATCAGAAGTGATCATGGTGGAGAATTTGAATCACATTCTTTCGACCAATTCTGTACCTTCATGGGCATTCGCCATGAATTCTCAGATCCCAGGACTCCTTAGCAAAATGGAATTGCTGAAAGAAAGAATCGGGCACTCTTAATCTCTCTAGAACAATGCTTACTGATCATGACACTCCCAAGCATTTTTGGGCAGAAGCTGTTGCCACTGCTTGCTATGTTTTGAACAGAACATTGATTCGAAAGGATTTCTCCAAAACGCCCTACGAAATGATCAAACTTAGAAAGCCTAAATTGTCTTATTTTCATCCTTTTGGATGTGAGTGCTTTGTGATCAACACAAAAGACACCTTAGGAAAATTTGATCCTAGATCCTCTCCAGCCATTCTTCTAGGTTACTCAACTCATAGTAAAGCCTTTCGTGTTTTCAATCTCAACTCTCAAAAGGTTGAAGAGTCCATAAATGTCGTCTTTGACGAGCAAACTCCTTCTGTCCCCTCACCTCAGTCGGATGATGAGGAATCATCAGTTGTCATTCCTTCTCTACCCCAAAACCCTCTCTCAGAAGAATCCCAACCTCCTCTTCCTTCCTCTCCAAACCAAGTTGAACCATCTAGTGAAGCACTTGCTCCACCTCACATTCTTAAACGCCATCCTCCTTCTCAGATCATCGGAACTCCTGAAGACCGTTTGGTTACACGATCAAAGAAACACTTTGATTTTGCAAATCCAGCTTTCTTGTCAACAATTGAACCAAAACATGTTAAGGATGCTCTAAATGATGAATTCTAGATCAAAGCCATGCAAGAAGAACTTCTTCAATTTGAAAGATGTGATGTTTGGGAACTTGTTCCTCTTCCTCCAAACAAAAGTGTTATAGGCACTAAATGGGTGTTTCGTAACAAAACCAATAAAGATGGAACTGTTACTAGAAACAAAGCACGTTTAGTTGCCAAGGGGTACAATCAGGAAGAAGGAATTGACTTTGATGAGACTTTTGCACCGGTTGCTCGTATTGAAGCAATTCGAATTCTTTGTGCATTTGCGTGCTTCAAGGGCTTCACTCTTCATCAGATGGATGTGAAGAGTGCCTTTCTCAACAGACATATAAAAGAGCAAGTGTTTGTTAAACAACCTCCCGGTTTTGAAAATCACTCTCTTTCATCACATGTTTTTCGGTTAAAGAAAGCTCTGTATGGACTTAAACAAGCTCCGAGAGCATGGTACGAACGACTTACAAAATTTCTCATTTTAGAAAAGTTCATACGTGGAAAAGTTGATACAACTCTTTTTCTCAAGTACGATAAGTTAGATATCCTCATTGTCCAAATCTATGTGGATGACATCGTATTCGGTTCCACAAATCCTTCTCTTTGCTCTGAGTTCTGCTCCGACTGAGATTTTTGAAATGAGTACGATGGGAGAACTTACCTATTTCCTTGGTCTACAAGTTACACAAAAACCCTCTGGAATCTTTATCCATCAAAGTAAATATGTCCACTCCATGCTTGACAAATTCGGATTTGCTAGCTCTAACTCCTGTCATACTCCCATGGCAACCTCACTCAAGCTGGAGAAAGATGAGCAAGGGATCACTATTGATCCAAAACTTTACAGGGGCATGATTGGCTCTCTTCTCTATCTAACGGCTAGTAGACCGGATATCCAATTCAGTTTGTGTCTATGTGCTCGCTTTCAAACCTCTCCTAAGGAAAGTCATCTTAGTGCTGTCAAACGGATTTTCATATATCTTAAAGGCACTGCATCAATGGGACTCTGGTATCCTAAAAATGATTCGTTTGATTTTTTAGCGTTTAGTGATTCAGATTATGGAGGATGCATTGTTGATCGAAAGAGCACCACTGGTTCTTGCCAATTTTTAGGAGACAAACTGGTTTCCCTGGGCGAGTAAGAAGCAGAACTCTGTTGCTCTCTCCACTGCTGAGGCTGAATACATTGCTGCAGGCCAATGCTGTACTCAAGTTCTCTAGACTAAGTCCCAACTTCGAGATTACCTTATTCATCTACCCACTATCTCTGTTCTTTGTGACAACACAAGCGCCATTTCTATCTCAAAAAATCCAGTTCAACACTCTAGAACTAACCACATTGAGGTTCGGTTTCACTTCATTCGAGAATTAGTTCAAGATGAAGTTGTTTCTCTCTCCTTCATCTCCACCAATGATCAGTTGGCAGATTTATTTACCAAACCATTAAAGGAAGATAGATTCTGTGAAATTCGAACCAACCTTGGTATGGTAAGTGAATCGGATTTAGAAGATCTCTGAATCATTGCCTACCTTCTCCCTCCATCATAATAATTGCAGGGTAGGAGTGGATTTGATGAATCTTTTCCCCGCATGCACGTCCCTTCAATTCGGGGAAATAACTTCTCTTCTTTCTTTTTTCTGACGATCCACCTTCCTTTTCACTTCACCATCTTTTCTTCATTTAAACAGCAGTCTTCTCTAGGTTTTCTGCATCCTCACTCACAAACCCTTTCCCTGTTCTTCTTGCTCCTCTACAATGGCCTCTTCAATCCCATCTGCTCGCTATGTTGACATTCACCCCATGCCCTCCTTTTCCCAACCTTATGATCTCTCCTTCCGTACTAAAGAAATCCTGGATTTCTACCAAATCGACGCCAATGACTTCGTGAAATACGGGGTAAGCCCAACTCCTCTCATTTTTTATCTCGGATGGCACACTCTAGCGTTCGGTGCTCCAGGTGTCTACTGCGAAGAGGCGGTCAAACACTTCTACTGCAATCTTTGAGTCCACACCTTTGACCCTCCTACAGCTTTCACTATTGTCTTTGGCAAGCGGATTCCGGTCTCACCTTCTGTGCTTGCCTCGGTTCTTGGTGTTCCTGTCGCTGGCTCTATGGTTCATACCGTTGCTGGGCTGCATCGGGTTGGCTGGGACATCCTTCTGCAGAATCGTCTCCTGTGCCAGGTTCCTACTAAAGCTAGACGGATTGAAGTCTTCTAGTTACCAGAAACTCTCCGAGTCCTTCACTGGTTTGTCACTCGAATTTTCCTTCCTCGCTCATCTGATCTTGATCTTATCACCCCACTTGATGGCTGGATTCTGTTTGGAGCTCTCTGCTCGAATCGTCTGAGTCTACCCCATCTGGTCCTCTCCTCCATCATTCAGGCTGCTTCCCCTCAGTTCCCAGACAAGCTGTCGTTTGCATCTGTCATCACGTTCATCCTTCTTGAGGCTGGTGTTGACATCTCTGACCATGTCCTGAAGAACAACTATCGTGTCCTCCGTCCTCAGCATGTTCTTCGCCGTATCGGCTCCTTCCGTGCTCCGTTCCACCCTACAACAGGGGGAGAATCCTCTAGCTGGAAGACAAGTATCTCAACCCACATTGCTCTATCTTCATTCTCTCTTAATGATTATTGCTGTGAAGCACATGCAGTCTCCAACAAGATGAAGATTCTCAAAGCACTCATCAAACGAAAGGCGGGAAACGGCCAACTCACAGAGCTAGCTGATCTAAATGCAGCAGAATTCTGCCTTCTTGCCAAACAGCGGATGATCAAGAAGCTTAACAAGCAAATTGATGAGATGGTTGAGTTCCAAGGAAGAATGGACTGGTTCATGGCTGATATGGAACAGGTGGACTTTGGTGACTCCGATCTTGCAAAGGAAGTAAAGAAGAATCTGATTGCCAAGCTTGACAAGCCACCAAGCATGAGTGACATGTCCGATTATGAAGAAGATCCCACCTTTATTTTCTAAACTCTCTGCAGCTCGATCATCATGTTCTTTGGACTTTTGTTAGTGACCCTTAAGGTCACTTGATGTGTTGTCTTGTTTATTTTTCTTTCTCTGAACTCTTTGCAAACTCTGGATTTGGGTTGTGCTTCTACAAGGTTAACCTGCTTGTTTTTACTTAACTCTTTGATTCAGTTACTGCTAATCTTAGGGGGAGACTTTGTCTTCTCTGCTAAAGGATGTGTGTGGTTGCATGGCTCGAACTTAGGGGGAGATTGTTGGAAGAAAAAATCCAAGCCCTCAAACAAATCTTTCTCACAAGAAAGATCCTCCTCTATCTCAATCAAATTCTTTCTTTCTATTTTTGTGTCTGTCTTCCCATTTGATTGTAGGATACAAAAGGAAAGCATGATCAAAGTTAAAACTCAATCAACATTTAAAACCAAGATCATTCCTCAACTGATAGTTCATCTCTTGCTATTTGAAGGACCGAACGGCTTCTTCACAAGGCAGAACTGTGGGATTACAGCTCGGGAAGTGTTTTGCTCTGCTTCGCTGGAGAAGTGAAAAAAATGAGGGTGTTACTCAAGAGTGTTTTGTCTTGAGGGTTGTAATATAAATCTATAATAAAAGTGACTCCCCAAGCTTGCTTGGGCGTGGAGTAGGGTAACACCGAACCACGTAAAAATCATGTGTCTCTCCTACTCTCACCTTGCTCTCTCTCTGCCCTGTCTCAATCCTTGCAACTGACTTCCGTTAAGGTCAAAGGTTACTGAACACATTCAGTAACCCTGCAAACATGGAGAGCTCCATTGTCACATTCTTCATTGAAGATTCTCTTCTCTACTCTTGCTATAACTTATCCCTTCTCACTTACGTTTATTCTATCATAAAGTTGGTTATCTTATGTTTCATGTTTTGTGTTGCTTCCCCGGAGTGAGAGAACAAAATTAACGTCTAAGGTCGCAAAGTTTGTGTTTATGGGTTACTCGGATCAACACAAAGGATATCTTCGCTATGATCTAACTGCCAAACGAATGAGAATTGTTTATCATGTTATATTCTTGGAGGATACCTTCTATTATCCAATCACTGCCTCTGCTTCTCCTACACAGCCTAATAATAATGAATATTCTAGGAATCCTTTTACTGAAGTCATGGTGGAAGATAATATTGTTGATGGTAATGAAGTTAATGTGCAGGGTATACACTACACACCTTTTGCTTCTTCCTCTAGCACACAGGATGACAATGCAAGTCCAGCCACCTCCGTGACTTCGGCTTCGACAACAAGCAGACATGTGAACAACTTGGAACCTGCTCCTCTGCAACGACGCTCTCAACGGGTAAATCGAGGTCAGCTACCTGCTAGATACAATGATTTTGTTGCTTTTAACGTTGCTCATCCAATTGTCATCTCGTCCACGTATAAACAAGCTTGTACTGATCCCTCTTGGTGTAATGCTATGAATGAGGAACTATCGGCCCTTGAAGATCAAAATATGTGGATTATAATACCACGACCATCCGAGGGATCCATCATTGGCAGTCGTTGGGTGTATACGGTAAAATATAAACCTGATGGAACAGTCGATCGGTATAAAGCTCGTCTAGTTGCTCAGGGTTTTTGACAGGAATATGGGATTGACTATGAAGAGACCTTTGCTCCAGTTGCTAAAATGCAAACTGTACGTACCCTTCTGGCCGTTGCGACACAACAAGATTGGCCTCTCGTGCAACTTGATGTCAAAAATGCCTTTCTTCATGGAGATTTGAAGGAGACAGTTTATATGGAGTGTCCTCCTGGGTTCGATAAACATGGTCAGGATGTTATTTGCATACTTCATAACTCCTTGTATGGTCTTAAGCAGGCACCTCGAGCATGGTTTGAAAAATTCCAAGACATGATACTTGCATCAGGATTTGTTCAAAGCTCCAATGATCCTTCTTTGTTTCTTAAGCAATCGATAGAAGGTATTGTTGTACTCCTCATCTATGTTGACGATATGATATTAACTGGTAGCGACCCAGGTGGCATTCAAGACATTAAACTAAGCATGCAGGATCATTTTAAGCTCAAGGATCTCGGGTCTCTCACCTACTTTCTCGGCCTTGAAATACACTGGAAGAAGAATTGCATTTTTGTTAATCAACAAAAATACATTGGAGACTTGCTGAGTTCAAGCAACATGGCCACATGTGTTCCATGTGGCACACCGATGGAGATGAATGTTAAGCTTACCCGCGATGAGGGTGAGATGGTTGATGATGCTTCTCTGTATCGACGGATAGTTGGTAGTCTTATTTACTTGACATCCACTAGACCAGACTTGGCGTATGCAGTACAGGTAGTGAGTCAATTTATGTCTCAAGCTCGGAAACCGCATCCCTTGGTAGTTTTCCGAATTCTCATATAGCTGCAAGGATTGGGCATTTTCTTTCCCTCTACTAGATCAGCGACGGTGACGGCATATGCAGATGCTGATTATGCAGGATGCATCGATACTCGTCGATCCACGTCTGGTTGGTGTGTAAAATTTGGGGATTCTTGTGTTGCCTGGAGGTGCAAGAAATAGGAGCGAATATCTAAATCTTCCACAGAAGCAGAATACAGATCAATGTCAGAAGTTTGTTCTGAGATAGTTTGGTTGTCTCGACTAATTGAGGAGCTTGGTATTCCAGTCACAACTCCGGCGGTACTTCATGCAGACAACACAAGTGCGATTCAAATTGCCTCTAATCCGGTTCTTCACGATCGGATGAAACATATAGAGGTTCACGTTCACTGCATACGCGAGCTGGTTAATAATGGTTCAATAAAGCTGGCCTATCTTAATACTGAAGATCAGATTGCAGACCTACATACGAAAGCAGTATGTACAAGTCGACATTGGTACCTATCTGGCAAATTGATGTGTCGTGACCGACATCAATTTGAGGGGGATGTTAATTATATATTATTTGTGTACTAATGTGTAAATATGCTAGGGTTTCTATCGGCCGCCACTACAAGAAAATCCGGTTTTTAGTCGCGGATAAATGTCATGTTTGTCGCGGATATGACCGCGACAAACAAGAGTTAGTCGTTGATGACACATCCGCGACTAAAATCACCCATACAAACGGTGTTAGTCGCGGATGTGGCATCCGCGACAAACTTTGTCACGGATAGGTTATCGCGGTTTTTTTCCATGACAAATGACTTCAGTTCGATTAATGGCTCGATTAATGGTTTGAATATCAGCGACAAACTGAAACATATCCGCGACAAACACCAAAAAATATTTGTTTATAAAAATTCTGGAATCTCCTCGTCACTCTCTTCCTCTACATGACTCCTATGTAAGAATCACGAATACAAAACTGAGGCAAATCGAACAGCTATCATAAACCCAAAATAGATATCGAAATGCGGTGAAATGATTACCGATCCGGAGGAGTAAATAGCGACAGGAAGTTTACAGCCGAGACTGCAATCAACGAAAACAACATAAGAAATTAAGAATCATCGCAGTGAGTTTGAAATGGAATAGAGTGAACTTTTCATTGTTTTACCTCTCGACATAGTTGCGGAAGAAGGAGAGGGAAGGATCGGTGAGGACGGTGGGATTGAACTTGCAGAGGTCGACGAAGTTCTTCAGTTCCTTGAGCTTGGCGGTGTCCGATGGTGACACAGATGGAAGAAAGTGAAGCGAAGGGATTGGGGGAGAATAAACGAAGGGATCGGAGGAAGACAGTGAAGAAGAAATAATAAGTAGTGTACAGATGATTCCATTTGTCGCGGATAATTATATATATCCGCGACAACGGTTGTCGCGAATAATTATATATATCCTCGACAAACGTTGTCGCGGATACATATCCGCGATAAACCCCAACAAAATAGCTAATCATTATCGCGGACAATATCCGCGACTAAAAACTGGATTTTCTTGTAGTGCGCCCTAGTATAAATAGCTTGTCAGTTAACACCCAATGTAATTAGATAGTCTGCTTCTTGAGGAAAACCCTAATAAGATTCTCCACGTTTTCCTCCAAGGATTAGCCAACATAACGTTGGCGAACCTCGTTAAACATCGTGTCATGTTCTCGTTCAACGTATACCATAGTAGAGCAATGAAAAGCTGAATTGACCCACAACTCCATTGTAATGACAACACAGGGGTTTCACAGTTTAGAGTTCAGTAGATTACTTGAACGCCATGATTATAGAGACAGTTGCGTGCATTGTGGTCTAACTCCCAATAGGATCCAAAGGTTGGAGCCTTCCTCCTTGTTGCAGTTCTAGAAGGACCCTCTGTTGGGCACATCTAGTTCGACGGGTACGAACCCTTGGTGGCTCCACTGCTGCTAGTGTATCCTCTCTAACATTTACTATGTCCTAGTCTGGGCACTTTCTGGAATTGTGGCCTCTTCCCTTACAAGTCTTGCAATGCATGATTATACCCTTCCTACTCAAAACATTCCTTATCCCATTCTTGCCCTTCCTACCTCCAGTTTCTTACTACTCTTTCCCTCTGTTTTTTTTTCCGGCTTACCTGGCATGACCATAGGTGGAGGTGGCCTTCCTCCCATGCTTGTTGCCCATGCATGGCATGGATTCCACCATATCCATAAGCTTTCATGGAAAACCTATGTCGGTAGTACTTCTCAACCCAGTAATATCCTTCCTCAAGAAGGAAGCACATGCAATTGCATGAACACAAGGTATTCCACTTAAGTCCCAATACCCACATGTACAGGTGAACTTGTCAAAGTCCACGACATAACCAAATTCTCCAACAACACACTCACATACAAGTTGCAGTTCTTGCTTATTATTTTTCCTTTTTCTATCTTAGCAGCTATCTTGGGACATAGAAAGTGTTCAGTAGTTGTCTAAAACATATGAACTTTATCAAGAATCCTTTGCATTATATATTCTCTAATGCCTTCTAACATGTTTATGATTCTAAGTCTCCTCCATTTCACAATGCACCAATTCAAGGCCTCACAAATGTTGGATTGAATAGAGTCACACTTAGGTAGCATAAACACAAATGCCCTAGAGAATGTTGTAGGGTATTGCAATAAGAAATCAGAATAACAGGCAGGATCCACACTTGATTCTTTGAAGTCTTTCAACTCAGCCAAATGCAGATTGTACTCATGTTCATTGGATGAATACACGGCAACCCAAAATTCCTTCCTTGCTGCACTAGCCTTATGCTTGATTTTCCAATCAGCTGCAACATGTCTTGCACACTTGCGATATTCGGCAAGTGGCAAGACATCTCTCCATGCTTTCACAAGACCCTGCAACACAAATTAACAAAACAATATGAAACACCTTCAGACTTAAAGGCATATGTTAACTTAAAGTAGCCATGATATGTATCTGCCAACTTATGAGGAAAGAAGAATATACCTTCTGTTGGTCTGAGATGATAGACCAACCATTACCATTCTCTAGATTCACTTGTTCCTAAAGAATTTTTATAAACCAACCCCATGAATTTCTATTTTCACCCTCAACTACAGCCCACACGATTGGGTACATATGGTTGTTGCCATCCTTCCCCACAGCAGTAAGTATCATACCATTCACTTCACCCTTCAGAAAGGAACCATCCACCGCAAATAGCTTCCTACACCCCGATCAAAAACCCTTCTTGAAATAGCTAAATCCTATGTAGATCCTCTTGAATAACATGTATTCCTCTCCTCATATCGGATCGACCTCTAGTATGAACTTCCCTTCGGGGTCTAACTTATGTAGTTGTAGTACGTATGGCCTCAGCTTGGCATACGCATCATTCAATTATCCTTCCAACAGCCTCTTAGCCTCTATCTTGGCTAACACACATACTCTTTTCATCACTTGAATGCCATACGTCTCGTACATTTCTCAAACTAGGTGTTTCATGTTCAGCTTTGGGTCAATTTTGAACTGGCTTAAGAACCTTCTGGCGATCCACTTGAATGTTGCACTTCGGTTAGTCAATGGTCGAGGGTATGTGTGTGGCTCAGTTGTGCCAAATGGAAGCGTATTTTTAAAGATGGAGGGGTCAAGAAGATGGTAATTCATATGGCGGAGTCAGTTGTGCAGAGATGAAAAAGATGAAGAATGGAAGAGTGAGATGAAGTTGGAGATGGTACGCTAAAAGAGGCCAATGGGTTTTTGGGAACTACAAAATGGGAAATGTGTATTGTCCTTTTGGAAAGTGGAGCGGCTCTAATCCGCTAGAAATTCCAAGTGGATGACGTGTCCAGTCATGTCAATCCATGTGCGCATGCTATCTACCATGTCGGCAAAACCGCCACGTCCGACTAACGATTTCAAATGGAACCTTAAAGCATGCCAATTTCGAAAATGGGCTAAAAAAGTCGTGTCATTCTTAGAATTCGGCAAACAGTGTGTATAAAGTCATAATAAGCCTAAAGGTCATGTTGTATAACTACAAATCATACACCATGCAAATAAACTAGCAGTTGAACTCATTATCCCATTACTGTTTCATTCGAGATTAGTTAACCATAGTCTAACCATTTACCGACTTACAAAAAAATCCTTAACCGTCCCTGTCCAACCAATCAGTCAACCATCGTAAACCAATTTCACCCAATTAATCATTTTTTCCATTAACCTAAACCAAATTGTCAGTCATATCTTCCATAGTAACTTATAATTGTAGCACTTGCTACACAAAACTCGTAATCGAACTCATTCAACGTATTTAGACTAATGTGATAACCAACTACAATCATTTTCATCCTCTATACTATTACTCATACATTTTTCATTTTTTAACAACTCAACCTCAATTCTAACCGGGTTAGGGGGTCCTTTAATATAGTTAGGGTGCTAAATTGTATGCATATTAGATGTTTGTGTGTTGGTTTGACAAAACTCATACAAATTTCACCCTTTTTAGTCAATTAGATTAGTTAAATTTCTAGTCAATAACCACGTTGCTAGACAAATTAATTGAACATATGCAATCAACATACTTGACACAAATTCTAAAAAATTTAGTAGAATGAGTCTTTTAATAAAAAAGTCTTAGTAAAAAGTGTTAATTCAGTTGAAATATATAATACAACAATATCTTTAATAATGTCCAGTGTTGTTAAGATCGGATCGGTAATCAAACCGGTGAAGTAAGAGGTTCAAGGGTTAAAGGTTCAACCGGGATTGAACCGTAAAAACTGGTACAAAGAACCGGTCGTAGTATATACTGTTATTTTATAAAATTATGTATTCATTATTAATTAACTTATTAAAAAAGGAAGAAAGAAAGGAAGAAAGAGAGTGCAGCAAATGTTATGCGGCGGAAAAAAGGATTAGGATTAGGGTTTGTTAAAGTTTGTATATATATAAAATTATTATTACATTTTGGTACCTAAATTATAAGTTAATTAATAATGAATACATAATTTTATAAAATAACAGTATATACTGGACCGGTGCTAATTTGACCTCTGACCGGACTGGATTGAGGCCCGAGTCCCGGGTTTACTGGTCGGACCGGCCGGTCCGGTCCGGTTTTCACAACACTGGTAATCCTCCATCTTCTCTTCAAACAATAATATAGTTCAGAAAATAATAGCTTTCTCTCATGCTATTTGTTATTTTCATTAGTATCTCGGCTGATTTTGGAGATCTCAAAAACAGAGAACTAAATGAGAGTTAGAGAGGGTGGTTGAATGACTTCAGACGGAGAAGGAGGCGGCCATGGCATAGGGGACTTGCCGATCATCGTTGATGTCGTCTGCTAAGTCAGCGGAGAGGAGATCCGATGAGGAGAAGCGGTGTTAATATTTTTTTAATTCAACTGGTCGCTGTTTGCAAATCGACTCGGGCTAAACCGTGATTTCTGGGTCGAACCGTTCTTCCGGTTTTACTGGGTCGACCCGGAAAATCAGAGTAATTGAGTCGTTCTCAATTTTACCTCGAATCGGACCGGTCTGTTGGCCGGTTACCAATTTTACCGGTTAGGCCGGTCCGGTCGGGTTTAAACAACACTGATAATGTCACATAGCAAGATAATGTAAATATGCATTAACCCTTTAATTAAACAAACAAATCACAAACAATCCACTTCATTAAGATCATCAAATCAAAGCGATTAACAGACAATTGAATGAAATACAATAGAATGTTATTGAGATACAATAGTTTATGGCAGGACACAAACTCTTCTGATCAACCAAAAGTCTGCCAGAACTGCATGACGCAGACTCGCTCACTAAACCCACCAGTCGTAGTGTCGCACTTCTTTAGTTCATCACCAGCTTGGTCGAGGCAGTCTTTGACAGACTTATGCACTTTTGTGTAACAGATCGTTGCACCCTCCAACGAACCCATTATCGCATTCGGAGAATGCGCAACGTGGATTTGTGGCCCGGTGGTTTGGTCCACTAGCTCCATCACCACTTTTTCAACGTTTGAGTTGTAGCCCGGAAACGCGACCTTATCAGCCTTACGCTCCCCACAGGTCTTATTCTGATGGTTGGTTGTGAGTGCTAGGAAATTGACAAGTGGGATTGGAAAAATAAACATGCACTACAACATAACCTGACTACGGATGCATATTGTATTTGCCTCTAAAAGGCATTTTTCTGGCTCTATAGAGCTTAAGTGCCACTAGGCTTGGCAAAATCAAATCCCCGAATGGGTACCCGCTCGTTTACCCTGCTGTATGGGTGGGCTTTGTCCGGTTTGACCAGTTTTTTTATGGGGCCGGGCAGACCCGAAACCCTGTTTATCCGGGTGGCGGGTGGGGCTGGATATTGGAGTATTTGAGCCAACCCCGTACCCGCTGGGTACCCGGCTCATAATACGACACCGTTTTAGTATTTACATATAACCTTCCTAAAAAAAACCTAACTCAAATCGGAGACATTTCTTTCTTCGACACTTTCTCATTCTTTCCCCAACTAACAACGCAGTTTCCTCTCTAACTCTTAATTCTTCTCTTCTTCCCACGATTTTCTGCTTCCAAATCAACAATTTTTGGCATCCAAATTAATAAATCAACGAATTGAATGGCCAAAATAAATCATCGGAGGATTCGTAGGACTGGATCGTGCAAATCTGGGAAATACCCCTACGATTCTTCGAAAATAGATACGTATTTTTTCAATCTTGAATCTTTCTTTCTGTTTTTGTTTTCCAAATCGTAAAGGTAGTCCTAGTACTATAAATAAGCAGCATTCCAAGAGCTTTGCTTTTTTAGGCCTAAACCCCCTTCAACCTTAGGTTTTGCCAACTCTTTCGAGGAGACTTTAGCTTTTTTCTTCCATCCACTCGAAACTTTCCATAAAAACGCATTGCATTTCTTCTCCACTTGCTTAATCACTGCCTTAGGAAGCAGAAAAACTGCCATCCAGAACTGATTCAATGCTGTGAGGACGACATTTACAAGCATCAATCTACCAGCATAGCTCAAAGTCCTCACTTTCCAACCACTTATCTTCTTAGTGATCCACTACAAGAAACTGTTAATTTAACGGTGACAGTTTAACAGCGGCCACTTAAGTGGCCGCTGTTAAAATCATTTAACAGCGGTCTTTTAACAGCGGATGACGGCCGCTGTTAAATTACACGATTTAACAGCGGCCACTTACATTTAACAGCGGCCTGTGGCCGCGGTTAAAATGAAGTGCTCTGATTGGCTGAAACTGCTAGACGTGGATAACAAATGGTTGATCAGATTTAATCTCAGCCGTTGATTGATTGAAACCCTAATAAGTTGCCGCCATTGATTGATGTTGTGTCCATTAGCCACCACCGACGTCGCCAAATTTTCTTCTTCTTCTTCTTTGATTTTCTTCTTCTTCTTCTTCTTCTTCTTCTTTCTTCTTCTTCATCTTCTTCTTGATTTTCTTCTTCTTTGATTTTCTTCTTCTTTGATTTCTTCTTCTTCTTCTTCTTCTTTTCTTCTTTGATCTTATATAACAGTCTCATTTTCTGCTGTTCTAGCACTAAGAACGAAATCGTCAGGGGAGGCTCAAGAACAAAATCGGCAGGGGAGACGCTCATCACTGGAGGAGGAGGAGCATCACGTCAAATTGGAGGAGGAGGAGCATCACCAGAGGAGGAGGAGCATCATCGGACGAGGATTTGAGCGTCTGTTCTTCTACGCGCTGTCGATCGAGAGAGGTGGATCTCGCCGGAGTTCTGGCTCTATCGCCAGAGCTCCGACCGTTAATTTTTTCCGATGAAACAGTTTAACAGCGGCTAGTGGCCGCTGTTAAATTTCTTATGGCCGCTGTTAAACTCTTATAATTTAACAGCGACCAGTCCATTTAACCGCGACCACTTTTATCCGCTGTTAAATTACCTTAGCATTGGCCCATTTAACAGCGGGCCGTAGCCGCGATTAAAGTAATTTAACAGCGGCTACTGCCACTATTAAATGTCAATTCTGTCGCTGTTAAACGAGCAGTTTTTTGTAGTGATCTTGTCTACTAATACATCACAATCCTTAGAGTTAAGCTTACCTGATATTAAGGACACCCCTAAGTACCTGACTGGAAGTTTCCCCTCTCGGAACCCTGTGAGCTGAGTTATCTCCAACCTAACATCATTGTTAACCGTTGAAGAGTAAAAATCTCAGATTTTTCAGGATTTATACACAAACCTGTAATTTTATAGAACCTGGCCAATACTTCATGAATCTCCTTGACCCCTTCCAGAGTACCATTAGTAAACACCATTAAGTCATTGGTGAAACATAGCTGCAGAATCTCCAGTTTCTTGCATTTTGGATGGTAGGTCACCATACCAGCTGCAGCTGCCTTATGAAGGAGACAATGAAGTATTTCCATAGTGATCACAAACAAGCCAGGGGATAGAGGATCCCCTTGCCTCAGCCCTTTCTTACTACTGAAGTAACCCACCGAGCCTCCATTAAACCCCACACTTAACATCACACTTTCTAAGCAACCTTTAATCCATTGACAAAAATATCATGGAATCCCATAGCTATGAGAGCCTTAATCAAGAAACCTAAATTTACTGAATCAAAAGCCTTTCGGAGATCTATTTTCAAGGCACACCTAGGAGTAGTATTCTTAAGGTGATAAGCACTTACCATCTCATGTGCCATCAAAATATTATCTCTAATCTGTCTCCCTTTAACAAATGTAGATTGACTGCTACTAATAATCTCGGAAGGCAACAAGAAAGTCTCGTTGTGATGATCTTAGTGACACATTTGTATAGGACGTTACAACAAGCTATTGGCCTGAAATCTTTGATTGAGCAGCATTATCTTTTTTCGGTATAAGTGCCAGAAGAGTAGAGTTAACACTAGATGGCATTTTCCCTTCTTTAAAGAACTCCTTAATAGCCTGACAAACTTCATCCTTCACCAAACCCCAAGATTTCTAATAGAACATAGCAGTGAACCCATCTGGCCCTGGGCTTTTACTACTAGGGATAACAAACATTGCTTGCTTAATCTCCTCTTTAGTAACCTCTCTGCATAAGTTCTTTGCTGAATCATTCGTCAGTTTATTAATGAGCGAACTCTCCAGTTCTGAAAAGACATATCCATCACATTATTATCCACTTCCCAGGAGACTACTATAAAACTCAACTGCTATTTTAGTCATTTCATCCACTCCAGTAGTTAGGTACCATCCTCTTTCTCCAAATGAACAATCTAATTTCGAACCTGCCTAATTTTGACAGCTCTGTGAAAATAAGCAGTATTCATATCACCTAAAGTAAGCTAAGAAACTCTGGACTTTTGCTTCGTCAAGGATTGCTCTGCCAACTTCAAACTATGCCATTTATGTTGGCAATCTCTTGCAGCAGCAGCTATGTTCCCATTAGGATCAGTCAAAGCCAACATCTGAGCATCCTACATTTCTTTTTCAGCTTCTTTCACCCTCTTACCAATATCAGAACAACAATCTTGATTTAACTTCTTCAAAGCAATTTTAACATTTTTCAACTTTGCATAAACTTTCTTAAAACCTGTTTTCCTGCCCAACACCTTCATTAGATCTCCAAGAAGCCTCAACAATATCCCCATAATTCTCATTAGCCATCCACATATCAAAAAATCTAAATCGCTTTGGCAAGCTTTTTATAAGTATCTCCGTATCCATCAATATCCCACAATGATCGACTTGTGAGGAGCCAACATCTCGACTCTACTATTGTTCTTCTGAGTCAACCATTTCTCATTGATCAAACATCGATCAAGTCTCCTGTAAATGGGATCATCTTGTCTATTATTATACCATGTAAACTTAGGGCCAGCAGCAGTGTGATCAGAGAACTTGCACTCATTGATCCAATCCACAAAGTCCCTCATCCCAACTGTAATACCTACATTGTTTGAAGCTTCCTGTACATCAGCAATAACATTGAAATCTCCCATTAAGCAAATAGGCTTATTCAGGTATTTTAGAAGTGATAAGTATCATTAAAGAACATCGTCCTATCATTGAACTTGTTCGCTCCATACACTACTCCAACATACAGAGGCTGCAAACCTTCCACAAAAAGAAGCACAAACTGATCTGAATGATATATCACTCTAACATCCATACCTCTCCTCCACAAAATCCAAATCTTTCCTAATGGACTCTTATCATAATTCGAAAAGTAGTTCCAACCAGCAAATTTATCAGCCAAAATTTTCTGAGAGTTTCTCTAAGAAACTCTAGTTTCTAATAGACCTGCTATATCAATCTTATTTTTATACAAATAACCAGAAATAAAATGTTGCTTACTAGAGGTATTAAACCCTCTATGATTCCAAACTAACACCTTCATATCAACGTTTTTTACCTCGTCTCCAAAACAATCTTCGGAATCTTTAGCACACCGTCAATAACAACAGGGGGAAAATACTGCAGGTCTGGATTAGGATTAACTCCCACCACAGACACCCAAGATTTCCCTCCCAACTCTGTCGCTTTGCTCTTATCAGACTCAACCATAAGAAACCCAACGGAAAAGAAAAGGAGGCAATGTAACATTACCTATTGCAAACACCAAAGACTTAATTCTCGGCCGAAGACTCTCAGAAGCTAGCCGGCAATCAAGATAGCTACTCTCGGACTCCAGAGGAGCGCACCCATAGAGGAAGACCAACCAGCAGCTCAGAAACAAGAATTAAGCAGAAACGCAACCCCAAAGAGATCAGAAAGACACCGACTCCAGATCCGTGACTACACCAGAGACTATCAGAAGCCCGCTGGCGATCTATCCCCACCCGAAGGTACTAAAGGAGCGCACCCATAATGGAAAACCTTTGGCAGCGATCGATCGGAAAAAACGTGATGAAAACCAGCTCAGAGTTGAGAGAATCGTACACGCGCCTAGAGTTTCTCGTTAATGTATGTTAGTCCCACCTCCCCTAATTTCGATTTGTAACACACCCAGTCATTAAAAAAATATCTCCTACCATTTTTTGGGTCAAAGGTTTTTTGTCGGGTCAAAGCTCATATAAGGACTAGGCCTAATAATTTGTGGAGGCATTGCGTGTTGAGCCCAAAATTTATGGGCCAAATCGAATAATTTCATTAACTCTTTTTACAAAAAAAAAAAGAATTTGTTTAAGCAATTTTGAAATTTCTTGAATGCTTCAAGGAATTCGAAAGGCGGCCGTGATGCGTTGAATGGTGCAGGAGAGAAGGTTGGTTAAGAAGTTCATTGAATCTATTGTCGCCATCAATTCAGGGTCAGTGCTCGCTAGTATCTGGAACTCTACCGTCATAATACACCCCCTTCTCCACCACCACCGATGCCAGTACTAGTACTAGCACCATCGCCTCTACCACCATTGCCATCAAGGAATATGGTGAACCCCGATGGCAAGAGAGCGGCAAATGAGCTGTCTCCTCCTCCCATCGCTAACTCTAGAATGGGAGCATCCACCATAGCATGAACCAGCAAGGAAGAAGTCACGTCGTTCCACGTTTCTTGGAGGATGTACGATGTGCCATTATGATCACTATATCTGTTTTGCTGCCCAAAGAGATATAAAGGTCAAACAAAAGAGAAATTTTGACCAGATATGGTAAGAAATGGTTCAACCAATGTGTGTACTTACCAGATTACGAAGGATGGAAACAAAGTTCCCACAAGTCTGAGCCTTGGGGATACGAACAACCTCTTCGAGGGACCCGCCATTGATTAGAAAATCCCAATCCTTCTTTGTATCTTCCCTCATCAAGAACTCGAACACTCTCCTCCTTGAAATGGGGAGCCACAAGGAAGTTGATGCACTCAGCACGATCCCCATCACCTTCTCTGGATCGGTCGAGTTCTTCCTCGACATAATCCTCACATTCTCACCCACGCTCCCTAGTGATAGCTTCTCCCAAGTAGAGTTCGACGAGCCGATCGAGATTCCGTGGTAGAATTTGTTCACCATTTTTTGGGACAACTTCATCAAGCTCTTCTTCCCATCCATGGTTAACACTACAAAATCAATATTTCGTTCAAACCAACTCGCTCAACCCGGTCAAAATGAGATTCAAAAATCGGATGAAATTACTTACTCAAAGAGTCTGGGGCATGTTGGAAAAAGCCAGAAGGAGAGCTGCACACTCGCAATATCTTTGGATCGTAGCAATCCACCTTCCAGCCCCAAAACCCATACCCAACCTAACCATGGGTCGCATCATCGGGTGAACCAAGCTCTCGTCGTATTGGAAATGTTCCATCTATGTCACCTACGAAAAAAGTGATTGCATAACTAAGTCATGATATATTCATTAAATCTTAAATCGTTAATCTCAATAATTAGGGTATTTAATTACCTTGGAGCAACCATTGTTTAAGTCATTGATGATGCAACCAGATAGGAGCCTCAAGCTGGCTGGATCTGAGTTTGAACTCGACCCTTCATTCGCATCGACACACATATCGACGACGGACCAAACACTATCCATCTCCTTCTCGCAGGACCGGATAAACTTCGTTGCACGAACCGAAATTAGCGACGAAATAGGTTGGAACTCGGCTTTTATCTAGTAACTCACAAACATGAATGATCACAATTTTAACCAAGTAAACCAAACCGAACTAATTAAATACAAAATTAATTTGTTACTTACCATTAATAATTCGTCAGAAGACAATGTGTCAAGTTTGGTGCCACTTGCCACCAATCCAGCAAAAGCCTCCATCCAACGGTCCTAATCAAATTAAAAAGGTCCATAAATAAATTAAAAAAAATTAACACAAAAAATAAATTGTATAATTTAACAGCAACTAACAAAATTTCTTGCATGCCAAGAAACATACCACATTCATCATTATTCTGACGAGTGTCAAACCATCAATACAAACAATGCCTGACGCCCTCGTGGCATCAGTGACGAACATGGTGTCTTTCCTCTCCATAAGGCCATGTGCGGCACCCGAGGATAGTACTCGAGATTTAGTGCTTCTTCCCCGTCGCTCTTCTTCACCTAGAGTGGCTCACCCATCTGACTCATGCTCATCACCTCAATCCTAGCCCTATGGACATATTGTCTGTATACCTCCAAATTGTACCCGCTACTAGGCAGGACCATTGGACGACTGGTCTTGGTGGAAGCGTCGTTACAAAGCCTTGCATGATTTCTGTTGTTCGTGGTGTTGTGGGTGCAGCTGTTGTTCTAGCCGAGAACAGGTCCCATAGGGTTTCTGTTGTTGTTGTGGGTGCAGCTATTGTACTTGTTGGCCAGGGCAACCTCTTCCTTGAGGCGGGTGTTCTCCACTCTAAGCTGCTCGTTTTCCAAGGCAAGAGGCGTGGGGACCACTGGACTGCCGCATGAGGTGCACATGGGCTGGGTCATGTTTTGCCTTAAGAAGGCGTTCTCTGCTATCAGCTTGTCAATTTGATTCCTTAGGAGTGTGTTCTCATGTCGCTCCAATAGTGTCTGCACATATAACATTGATATCTCAATATTCAAAGTGACCGGTTAATCATGTCGATTCAAATGTAGAAAAATCGCTAAATCATAAAACGAATCACGAATTTTTGAGGTTCGTACCTTCATTTGGGTGTGGCGGTTCTGGAACCAGAACTTGATCTGCTTAATCTCCATCCCAAGCTTCTTGCTGAGCTCGTTCCTTTGCTTTTTAGTGGGGTGAGGATGCTCCAGAAAGAACCTAACCCAAAACCAGAAAACCAAACCAAAAATCAATAAACAAAACCCGAAACTAAAAACAAAAAACCAAATTTTAGAATGATTACGTATTTTTCAAGCTCTTTGCATTGTTCCTGGGTGTGGCGCAAGTACGTCCTCTTCTTATTACGTTGCTCATATTTTGCTTCATACTCGTAGTCGTCACTTGAATCGGTCGGTTCCATGTCGACGACAGCGACGACTTGCTGGACGATGTAATTTTGGTCAACTTGCAAGATGATGCCGTTTTGGACACTAGCAGCAACAAAGTCAACTTGTGGGACGATGGTGTTTTGAATATCACAAGCATCATCTTCTGGTACGACGACGTTTTGGACATCATCAACAACATCAATGTTTTGTTCAGTACCTTTTCCTGCCATCTCTCTGATCAGCTTTTTCTGCAATGAACCGATGAACCGAAACATAAAATGGATCAGAATATGATGGACAAAAGTCAAGAAGATTTTGAGTAAAATCGAAAATACTTGGTGAGATCGTAAGATATATAAAGCATGTAATATTTTGAATCCTATAACATGAAATGAACTATGAAGGCCGTAAACAATAATGTAATAAAGATTTGGCTCAGAATAGAGTTATTAAACTATTGAACTTTAAGTTGGTGGATATATTAAATGATTGTAATTAATTTCAGTTAAACGAGATCCAATTATGTAAACACAAAAAGAATAGAAATGAGCTGAACAAAAAAAGTGAGGAGTAAATATAATAAAGTCAAATATGAATTGAAGAGGACGACATATGTCACATGAAAGTCAAACTTTATATTATAGTATGAAATATAGTGTTAGATGATTGCATTGGCTAAAATAATGTCCAAAAATGCCTGATATTCTACGGACTTCATAATGATGTATTGAATCAAATAATTAATGTCAAATAAAAATCTATTTTTAAAATCTTGTTGTCGACATTTTTACTCTCTCTGATTTGATTGTCTACAAACTATTTAGATCTGATAGAATTAGTTGAATCCAATCCATATGTAAAAGGATTACGAGTTAGATCTAAATTTATATAATGACATAATAAGAGGAAGCCGAATGAAAACGTAATTTTATTTATTTTAATCGATTAATTTATCTACGATAATTTTTGCCCGCCTTTCCAACAATATACCACGAAACTAAAATAAATATTAGATATATTTATGAGCCATACGTGTGCAAAGGTGTGCATAGTCATTAGACTGTTACTATCAACACCTTGACTCCAATTTAATTATCTCACCAACACCAAGATCCAAACAGAAAGTTAAACTACATACACGAGTGTGCAAAATAATCAGACGGTCAATATCAACATCTTTTCTCACTTATCCAATAATATATCACGAAACTGAAAACAAAGATCAAATGTATTATATGAGACATACGTGTGCAATGTGTGCATAGTCATGAGATTGTCACTGTCACTTTGATTTAATTGTCTCACAAACATCAAGATCCATACAAAACAAAATAAAAAAAATATACACGAGTGTGCCAGTAACTACACGGTGACTATCAACACCTCTCCCCGAGTTATTTGACTCTACCTACTCATTTCCAACAAGGATGAATCATGAATATCTAGAGCTCAACTCGGAGAGAAAGATGTACATAGACTGAACTAAAAACACATAAATTAATAAATTGATATGATAATTGATTATAAGTATTAAAAATTACTTTAGAGTACCTAATCTCCTTTCAATGGGCTATGGCTCTTTCCTAATCACACTTTAGAAGATAATGTGAGAATAAAAGTAATGTGAAATGAAAAACCATATATGAACCCTATTTATAGGATAAAGTGAGCTAGTCAGAGGGACTGAAATGGTAAGTAGGGGGAATAGATAGCCTATATGTAATTTTTCATATTTGGATGAGGGGACACTTTGTATATTACCATCTTTTACTCCCTAATCTTTTCATTTTGTTCCTTATGTGTTTTTTCTTATTTTGGATATGGTTAACACACCTCTTTGCCCCTCTACTATGCAAAGTCAACAAACATACCCCTTTACTATTTTCTAATCGATTTAACACCCTCTACTTTCAAGCGTTTAACAAATATGTCTCTCTGCTTAATTTTTTGTCTATTTTGCATCTGATGTGTTGATTGTACTTGCCACGTCATATTATTTGTCCACCTTATCGCTCATTGTGGAAAAATAATATGACGTAGCACATATAATCAACACATTAGAGAAAAATAGTTGACAAAATAAATTGATGGACATACTTTGTTAAACTTTTCAAAGTAGAGGGTGTTAAATCGGTTAGAAAATAGTAAAATGATATGTTTGTTAACTTCGCACAGCAGAGGGGAAAAATGTGTTTTAACTGTTTTGGTATTGATCTTGAAGCTCAATTAGCAAATGAAATCTATATAATGTTTTTTCTTGTAAATTTGTGTCCATATATCGGTAAAGGTTAACCATATATATTGTAGTTTTAGTAAACATGGGGAGTAAATGATGTGAACCGTGTAGTCGGCTTGTCCTCAACCCACTCACCTCATGGATGAGGAACCTCGGCGCGACTGCCACACGACCCTAACCAATGTGAGTCTTGAATACCGGCTCTATGCTCACCTATGTAACCTGGCGGATGCGTACTTGGACCCGTCAGTTGTAAATAACCGGGAACCCTAAGTGACCAGTCGATCGGCTCCATGACAGAAGATGGATGCTTCTGTTGATAACACTGTTCCCTAAGCTATGCACGAGCAAAACTTAAAAGGATTGAGAGCAAAGTTCTGAATTGTACTGATTTCAAAAAAGGTTCAGTTACAATGAGAGGCCGAAGCCTCTTATTTATACTAGAGGAACCGGGACATCCCCACGGTTTCCTAGTTAGACACAAACTAAGAAAATAATAAAGAAATAACCTAGAGTCCTATTTAGACTACTAAAAGGACTTAATTATTCCTAAACAATCGAGAACTAAAAGAGAAATCCGAGTCCAACTCTAAAAAGGGAATAAAAATAATAAATGTGCTAAAAACCCTAAACCGGCGGATCCGGTCGGATTGATGCTCACGCGCGGTCCGGATTAGGAAAGCCGGTGCCGCCTTTTGTGTCGGGCTTGGAATTAGTGGCGGCGTCGGGTGCTAGGGCTCAAGAATGCACGGGGCTCCAAATGCTGGGCATCGTGGGGTCTGATGCTGATGCTACCCGGCCTCCAGGGTTCTTGATCGATCGGCCGAAGCGGTCCTCCTCTTCCATCGTTTGCATTTCCTCCCACTTCCCGTCATTTCCTGGGGTGGTGGCTGCTAGGCTATACTCCTGGCATCCTATGGAGCCTAGCGCCAGTGGTAAACCTCCCAAGGCTCGGGCCTTTTGTTGGCTTAGTACTAAGGCCCGATCAGGGCCCTCTGGGCCGGTACTGGCGCCTGTAGGGAGTCTTTCCCTTGGCCTTCTTCATTCTCGTCCGGGCATTTCCCTCCTTGCTTAGCGCAGTTGTCCAGGAAGGTCTTCAGAGGTTTCCTAGGGCGGACATCCGTTCCTTAAGCTCCTGAAGGCCTAGTCTTGGTAATAGGGCCGTCGGAGCGCCCGAGGTAGGGCTGACTAGGTTTTCCCTAGTCTGGCTTGCAGTTCTCCTCTTCTGGCGTTCTACTAGGAAGGCATCCATCAGATCCCAGGGGTGTATAGCACCTCCTGGTTCCTTATTGATTGCTCCTGAACTTCAGACCAGAACCGGACTTCGTGTTGCTTCGGTCGTTGATGCCCAAGTCAGGGCCGGTTGGCGCTGGGTGCTTATCCGTGCTTGCTGTGCCCGGGGCGGCGTGCTGTACTTGACTCTAACCACATGCTTGGGCTGTACAAACCTCTATATGGCCAGGTTGTGGGCCTGCCGATGCTCCAGGCGCTTCTTATAGGGCCCTAAGGTCCTCCTTCTCGTAGGTGATCCCGACGAAGTGTAGGAATAGGCTTTCTCAGCCGGTCGGTCGACCGGGATCACTTCATTCCCCTCTTCTTGTAAGGAATTCATCCTCGAATCCCGTTCTCTTCCAGTTCGAGCACTAAGTAGACGCCTCCACAAGTCGGTTGCCTGAGTGGTGATGTCGGGGGCATCTTCCTGAATGGCCCGAGGGCTGGGGTACTCATTGGAGTCCGTGTCTGACCACGATCCGGATCTTTTGAGCTTGCTCCGTTGGTGCTCATGCTATCTCTGAATGATGGGTTGTTCACCAGGACGTTTAGGCTTGTGGAAGACATGGGGGAATACGTGTCTTCCTAGTGAGATCCTTCCTTCTTGATCAGGTTCTCCTTTTCTGTCGCTGGCTCTATAGGTCGGCTGACTCGGATTGGTGCCAGCCGTAGGATCCGGTGAGACACTTCTTCCGTGTGCATCTCTTGGAGAGCCTCAGTGTTTCTTGGAGGCCTTGGCGTGTCTGGATGCTGGTCCATCACGAGGACAGGGTTGGCCAAGGGGTGCTCCGAGGCTGACCAGTGAGGTGTCTGATGTCGGCCCGGGGTTGACCCGATGCTGGTTGGAAACTGTTCCAAGGCTGGTCCGACGCCGAGGATGTACGGTTCTGGCTCAGTTAGGGCTTCCGGGTGGGCTCTAAGGCTGAGGGCTAGATCTCTGACGAACATCCCTGTGAATTTCTCTAGGCCTTTAGCCTCAACTTCTTCCTCGCTCTCGGAGTCCTTTTCTTTTTCTTCTTCCATCTCTTCTCCTTCATCGTCGGTGACGACTTCTCCTTCTCGGAGCACCATGACCCGTTGGTTAGGGCATTCTCTTGCTACGTGCCCTCGTCCCTGACATTTAAAACACACGATGCCGCTTGGCCTAGAGTTAGTATTCGGCATTGATGCTGCTATAAAACAGTGATCAAATACTACCAAGCTAAAAGCTAAGCAGATCGTATTCCACAGGGGCTTCTTCTAATCATTTACTCAAATATGAAGGCAATTTATTCAGGTTTAAACACTTTGTGCGTGGTGTGAGTTACACACTTCTAGAATAAGATGTAGGAAAATTAAAATGAAATTAAAAGACAGAAAGATAGGTTGGTTTAGACATACGACAGACAAGCTTAGATTTCGAATCCCCCTTAGATCACCAAGGCAACAACAATCACAAGACCAGCGGTTTTCAATTCTCATTCAATCAATTTCTATACACCACCATAATTCCTTACCCTTAGGTTTAAGACTGGCGAACGTTCGCTCTATCCGATCTAACTACCAAGATTAATTTGCCGCCCGAGTACGGTCGCTTTTTGCGACGACAAAACTAACTAGTGCAATTACTAGTGATTCATGAGTTACTCTTGAAGCGGATTAATCCTAACTGGTTCCTACGAAAGGCACACTCCAATGAATAGGTTAATTGGTTGAATTGCAGTTCTAAAGAGAAGCGAACGTTCACTACTATCCTCAGCTTAACAAGAATCCAAACTAGGTGATCAAGAAAGACAAGCTTATGTGCCAAAGCAGGGAAGCTGTCTGTAGACTAACCCTAGCTTGTATAAACCTAATCTAGGGGATTAACCAGAGAAGAAACATAAACAGTGAAGAACAAAACAACCATGCAAAGAGAAATTGATTGAATTTCGAATCTAATTACCGCCAATCTGTGACCGCTTTAAAGCCCTGGGTCACTTAGGGTTCATCTAATCTAAGCTCTACGAGTTTAGCTACTCATATTAGATACAAGAGAATTAAAGACAAACAAGGAATACATCTCAGGTAGGAAGAACAGAGAAGAACTGTAAAACCTAATTTGACGAATCCGTGAAGCTTCAATCTCAAGGATCTTCAACTCTCAGCTCCGAGTCTCCGAGGTGGAAAGATGGCGTCACGATCTCTTCCTGGCTCTTCGAACTCTCAAAAACTCTCTCTCGAACTTCTTTGGTCTGGAACTTGTGTAAGTTCTGTTATCAAAAAGTATATTTTTGTTTTTAGTCGCCGGTTAAGTATTTATACTTAACCCTATCAGCGCCGGATTTGTCTGGATTTTTCGGCGAGAACTTCTTCGAAAATTGCTGGCTTCCGTTGACTGATCTCCTGTGAGTTTTCCATTTAGAGTTTTCGGCGAGAACTTGACTTTTCACCGAAAACTTCTTCTTGTATTGCTCTGCCGATTTCTTCTGTAGTTTTCGGCGAAAACCTCAGGTCTTTTCGCCAAAAACTTATGTGTAAAACGGGGCAGGATTTGTGTTGACTTGATGACTCCTTGGATCGATTCTGGTGCGGTTCCTCGAGGTTCCAATGCCTTAGACACGTCATTGGCTACTTTATTTGATGGCAAAAACCTGTGCTATCACGAAAACACTAGAAAACCATCAAATAGACCCAAAACGGGCCAAAGTAACACCAATGGCACGAGATAGAGCAAATGAGTGAATATTTGCTATTCTACCGTAAAATCATGTCTTAAGCCAAGAAGTGTCGCTTAAATGAGGCTGATAATCACGTCAAATCGAGTGTCATCAAATACCCACACTTAAGCTTTTGCTTGTCCTCAAGCAAACTGAATAGAAAACTCTCATGTTCACAAATGATAAGATCGATTAAATTGAAGTTCAAGCTTACACAATGAATTATTAGACAGCTACTTCTAGAACAAGAAACCCAACATGCATACTGATCTGCCAAACAACCTGGTCTCACTAAAAACTGCACACAACAAGAAGTAGTAACCAATCAGATAATATTTAGTACATGGGGGGACTCTCGCTCTCTGTGTTTAGGGACGTGTTTCTGCTCTCAATCATTTTCTGTTACTCAATTCTGTCATAAGTTTGCAATTCGACCACATCTCCACCACTGTGACAACACGAGGAACTAGTCAAGAAGGACTTCCCTGCTTAGGACTGTAACAAATTCTACACTACAAGGGTTTATGATGAGATGGATGATGGGAATGTATGATGATGGCTTTGGTGTGGTGTAGCTTTCGACTAACTTCCCTCGAATCTAGATTATGGCTTCCTACCGTCTAACCAGACACGGGTGGAATAGTGTACGCTCGTCCTATGATACCCTCAAGCAACCTAGCACTTTATTTTGTTTACACATTTTTTTCTGAATTTTCTTTTCCTTTTCTTTTGATTTCATTCTTCCATATGTAGGGAGAAGAACGTTATTGAACTAACTAAACTTTGAAACTTTTCTATTTTTTGAATTTTTCTTCCTTTTTCTTTTGACATTATTATTTTGTTTTTTTTCTTTTGTGCCGATTTTCTTTTAGTTGCTAGAGGGGTTTACACGTTTGGACATAATAGCTAAGACCACCTGTTTAATGGCTATAGGTAGGTTACCACAAACCGACTTCCGATAGGCTAATCCAGAACTACGACCACAGGGGATCAACGGGGAATGAAAGAATGGGGATTGGCTGTAATGTATATCGAACTGAAAGAAAGGCCAAGCTCAAGGGTCTAAACCTAGAGGATTTAACGTTAGGTAGGCTATCTGGCTTAGTAGCTGAATCTAGGTGCCCCAATCATTCTAGAACTCGTGTTATCGTGTGATCTCGAGTAGGTCTCATGCAAATTCTAACTCATTCAAGAAAACAGAAAACCACTCAAAACGAATTAAAATTGCAGGTTATGTGCAATGGATCAAAAGCTCACATTTGGTTTGCTAGTCGGATTCGGTCATTTTCATGCAATCAAAGCGACAAACTACAAGTGTGATTTTAAAAATTCTGTTATGACCAGGCAATTTAGCATCAAAGTATACACGTTGGTTTGCAGGTTCTAGGTTAAGCAGTCTAAGCATCATTATGACAATTTGAACAACAACTTAACATCAAAAATCAAGAACTGAGCAATTCTAATGCTAGAGAAACTGAAAACGCACCACAGAACACACAAAAACACAATTAAGGGCAATCAAGTTCATGCAAGGTTCTCTAGCATCCTACCCCACACTTAAACCGTTCTGTGTCCTCACAGGACTAAACTAGAGTAGAGAGATACGAAGAACCTGGAATGAGATGGTCGGTGTAGCGGATGAACACGGAGCGCCTGGAGTAAAGCGAAGTAGCTACCCAAGTTCCTACAAAACAAAAACAACAAAAAGATCAAAAGGATACCAGGACAAGTGTCTCGGATCCACACAGAATAATAGTCGAACAAAGACGGTTTAGGGGAATTTTGAAAATATTTTGACTCTTTTTTTTAGAACGGCACAACTCCACGGCATAACACTCATAGGGCAATCTAGAACGTCTAAGTTCAATCAAATAAGCAAAAATCACACCGGAACAACAGGCACGCAAAAAGAGGTGGACCAAAAAGTCAACCGAAATGGAACTCGTCGAAAATCAACAATCAGCATGTCAAAAGATTCGAAACTGAAAACCCAACAACTAAGCTTTAAGACATGACTCAAGAAAATGGATGGAAAGCGACGAAGTTGGCCAAAAACGTGAAAACCTTGTTTCGGGGATAATCGGAGCTACAAAGCTCTGATTTGGGCGATCAATTATGCGTTGGAATCGGACCAAAAAAAAGAAACTGATTTTAAGAACAGACACAAGTTTTCGGAGAAAACTTTGAAGTTTTCGCCGAAAAACTTCTTTGAAAACAGGCAAAAATAAAACAGACGCCACTGTTCAAAAATTTAAGCAAAGTAGCGAAAACTTTAAGTTTTCGCCGAGTACTTATTTAAAAACTTTTTTTTTCAAAAACCTATCAGAAAACAAATCAAAACGAAAGGAAATTAAATTGACACTTTGGCTCCCCCGAACCTGATTCGAACGACGAAAAGATTGACTCAAAAATTCAAAAACAGACTCCAGCCGTGGGTTGCCTCCCACGAAGCGCTCTCTTTTAACGTCCTTGAGCTGGACGATACCTGGATGGCGATCAAGAGACATCCCAACTCAGGATTTCTCTTAGGCTCGAGTCAGAGTTCATGAAATACAGCTTTGGGGATCCTCCGACAAGTGTGAACTTCTTCCCATTTGCGTGAATTAGCTTGGTTCATCCATCGGGAAGATGACCAGAAATTTCAAATGGCCCGAACAGTTCTTTCGAAAGGGCTTCCTTCTCTTTATTCTCTTCTTTATCTCGCCAGGATCTTTAACTTTTGGCGATTTATGAGGGGATGCCGTCGGATCCTCCTTCTTTCTCGGCTTCTGTGCCGGCAGCTCATTCTTCAGATTAGGGACTTGTCCAACACCTGGCAAGCATATTTTTAAAGAAACTCTAGATTTTTCATTAGTAACGGAGTTGACCGAAGCCAACTCCACAGCTTCAACAGATAAGCAATGTAGCCTCTTCTTTGACAGGGACTTGCATACCGTCCTTGACAGAATGTCATGGTATCCTTGCCGACCCTTAATGTCAACGAGCCATTCGGGACATTAATGTTAATGTCGGGTGTCGCCGTAAACGGTCGGCCTAGGAGAAGAGTGACATCTTCCCCTCGGGTATCCATAACAACGAAATCAGCTAGAATAGTGAAGGGACCACAACTGACAACCACGTCTTTTATTAATCCCCTAGGTAATCTAACAGATCTGTCGGCAAGCACTAAATGCATGCTAATCAGTTTCAATTCTCCTAGGTTCAATTTCTCATACAAGCAGGTAGGCATGACATTAATGGAAGAACCTAGATCAATTAGACTACGATCAATTTTCACATCATTAATAGTGCAAGGCAAAGTAAAAGCACCGGGTTCGCGACACTTAGCTGGGGGAGGTATGGCGGTCGTCTGGCTGTGGATCGCGGAGCATTCTTCCTCAAAGGAGACGGAAGACGACTCTCCCTTCTTCTTGTTCTTCACAAGATCTTTTGCGACTTTTCCAACCTCCGGTATCATCTTGATAGCATCAGTAACTGATATCTTGATATCTATGTTCTTCAAGTATCCATACCACTTTCTGTACCGGGTATCATGATCTTTCTCCTGTGATTGCGCAGCCTTAGGAAACGGAATCCGAGGTTGATATGGAGGTAGAGGTGGCGCAGGTGATGTCTTTGTTAGGGGAGGCGGGGCAGTCACCTCCTCCTCTTCTTCTTTATCCTCCCCCTCGATCTCTAGCTTGTCAATGGCTATAGCATCAGGAATTATGGCCGGATCAGGAGCTGCAGGACCAGCTAATTGCTTGCCACTTCTTGTGGAGATGGCCTTGACGTGCTCCTTCCTAATGGTAGAGTCGTCTTGAACCGATGATTGATTAAATAAGGGGATACTAGCTAGCATGCTAGCCATGCTATTCACCGCGCTCTCCACTCGCCGACCTCGAGCTTCATGATCTTGATTTAAGATGACTTGAAGCTTGAATTTCTCCTCGTGGTCATCGAGTCTTGCCAAGATCAGTTCGAGCTTCTTGTCTATCTCGATTTCCCAAGTATTCTCAAACGTATAATTCTGAGGCTGCTGTCCTCCGGTGAATCCAGGGGGATCTTGATCAATAAAATTCACTTCCTCTATAGTCCAGACATCTGTTGTACCAAAATTCTTCTTTATTTGTTTCTGTACTTCGATCTTGATCTGATCTTCAATGCTTGGTTGGCTCTTAGCTGCTCAAACTGTCTCTCCCAATTCCTGGACTTAGATGCGCAGTTTGCAAAGTGAAGAAGAGCAGTTTCTGGTGCGAGTGCGGTGTAGTCACCATCAGCTAAGGAGTTAACCCATTTAGCTGATTCTTCGTTAATCCCTCGGGCAAAGATCTCAACTAGCTGTCTCTGCTCGAATCCATGATGAGGGTAGTCGTAGAGAAGCTCTTGGAATTCGTTCCAAGCATCATATAAGCTTACTCCTCTCTTCTGAACAAATCTGGCAATGCTGTCCTTGTAAGCTGTAGTTCTTCAAGGGGGAAAGTATTCCTTTACGAAGTCTTGAGCTAGACTATCCCAATCAGTGTAGTGGCCAGGTGGTTTCCTACTGAGGCATCTCTTGGCGGCGCCTCTAAGGGAGAATGGGAAGACTCGTAAGCATAATGTGTTCTTATCGAGGTTCCCACTCTTGAACGTCTCGCACATGGCTAGGAAGTTCGTCAAATGTGTGCATGGGTTATCTTGTGGCTTCCCTTCGAACTGAACATCCCTAGAGATCACTTCCAGGAAGGCGATCGTGATCTCATAGTCAGGATTGTCATCGTTGTGCGGCACAGCGATGCTAGACCGAACATTAGCCGCACTCAGTTTATTATAATATGCCATGGTGCGTTGAGCAGCCATTACGGAAGGAGAAGGTAGTTGTGAATCTGAAGTGGTGGATGAAGCGGATGAAGATGAGGAGTTCTCCTTCAACTCCTACGATCTTAATAGGGGTAGGAGGTGTAGGCGGAATGATTCTGACTTGCTTCTGAACTCGCGGTCGCTTTGGCGGAGCAGAACTACCCGGCTTAAACTGAGAATGAGTGAGCCAGCGGTTCATAAACCTGTAAAACAACCTACAAGCAACAAAAGTAAACATAACCGGCGTAAAATCAAAGTGTGATGAAATATGAAAGGTGGAAAGGTAGAAGAATAAATGCCAACTCTTGTTTCAAACAATATAGAAGAGTCCCCGCAACGGCGCCAATTTGATGTTGCTGTAAAACAGTGATCAAATACTACCAAGCTAAAAGCTAAACAGATCGTATTCCACGGGGGCTTCTTCTAATCGCTTACTCAAATATGAAGGCAATTTATTTAGGTTTAAACACTTTGTGCGTGGTGTAAGTTCCATAACTTCTAGACTAAGATGCAGGAAAATTAAAATGAAATTAAAAGACAGAAAGATTGGTTGGTTTAGATAGACGACAGACAAGCTTAGATTTCGAATCCCCTTTAGATCACCAAGGCAACGCAATCACAAGACCAGCGGTTTTCAGTTCTCATTCAATCAATTTCTATACACCACCATAACTCCTTACCCTTAGGTTTAAGACCGGCGAATGTTCGCTCTATCCGATCTAACTACCAAGATTGATTAGCCACCCGAGTACGGTCGCTTCTTGCAACGACAAAACTAACTGGTGCAATTACTAGTGATTCATGAGTTACTCTTGAAGCGGATTAACCCAAACTGGTTCCTACAAAAGGCACACTCCAATGAATAGGTTAATTGGTTGAATTGATGATCTAAAGAGAGGCGAACGTTCGCTACTATCCTCAGCTTAACAAGAATCTAAACTAGGTGATCAAGAAAGACAAGTTTATGAGCCAAAGCAGGGAAGCTGTCTGGCGACTAACCCTAGCTTGCATAAACCTAATCTAGGCGATCAACCAGAGAAGAAACATAAACAGTGAAGAACAAAACAACCATGCAAAGAGAAACTGATTGATCGAATGTAATTACCGCCAATCCGTGACCGCTTTAAAGCCCTGGGTCACTTAGGGTTCATCTAATCTAAGCTCTACGAGTTTAGCTACTCATATTAGATACAAGAGAATTAAAGACAAACAAGGAATACATCTCAGGTAGAAAGAACAGAGAAGAACTGTAAAACCTAATTTGACGAATCCGTGAAGCTTCAATCTCAAGGATCTTCAACTCTGAGCTCCAAGTCTCCGAGGTGGAAAGATGGCGTCACGATCTCTTCCTGGCTCTTCGAACTCTCAAAAACTCTCTCTCGAACTTCTTTGGTCTAGAACTTGTGTAAGTTCTATTATGAATAAGTATATTTTTGTTTTTAGCCGCCGGTTAAGTATTTATACTTAACCCTATCAGCGCCGGATTTGTCTAGATTTTTTCGGTGAAAACTTCAGGAGTTTTCACCGAAAACTTCTTCAAAAATTGCTGGCTTCCGTCATCAAATACCCCACACTTAAGCTTTTGCTTGTCCTCAAGCAAACTGAATAGAAACACGCTCAAATTCACAAATGACACGAGATTAAACTGAGATCCAATTCTAACGATTTGGTTTAGACTGTTCCATGTAGAAAGAGTGATCTACACAGCAAGAATATCAACCAAACAAGTCTCCGATCATACTGATTTCTGCACACTTCCAGTAGTGGTTTCAACACAGATTGTTTCTCAGCAAAACAATTAATCATGATTAACCGACTACGATAACACCAATTCTAATCAAAACGACTTTAAGCTCTGGCCATGATATGGACGCGGAGGCAGGAAAAGTGACGTGGCTATCGACTCGACTTCATCCGCTTCTAGATCTGTACGTTACACGTTCTAGCTCGGACCGATTTAAACAACAATTTCTTTCAAGATTCAAACTTTCTTTAATTTATTTACTGCATACTAGTGCTCGATACCAAACACTTCACTTAGGTGTTGGACCTGCCTAGCTCACAGTATTTGTGCCTTTGCTAGTGCTCAACCCGAACACTTCACTTAGGTGTCGGGCTTGCCTAGCTTTATTTTCAGCACTTTAAAGAACTTAGCATTGATTAGCACAACTTGATTACTTGATTTAACCATTTAGCCACTTAATCTTAGCTAGTTATAACTTTTTACACAAGATTTCGATTGGATTTCCGTCTAATCTCAAGCCACAATCACAGGTGATCAAATATGGACTGAAAAACATGGAAGAAGCTAGCATTTATCATCTTAGAACGGTGTTATCGAGCTTTGTTGTTACAAGTTGGTTGATTCAATTAATTCCAGTTCCAACTACAGAAGTGATTTATGATCTGTTCTGACCTAGACTCATTTAATATCAGTTCTGACACGTTGGTTACAGGTTCTAAATGGAACAGTCTAGACGTCATTGTTCAAAATCGAAGTCAATATAACATCCAAAGTCAAGAATTGAGCAATTCGATGCTAGAGAACTGGACAGGAATCACGAGGCACACACAAAGATATAGGCAATCAAGATCATGCTTGGTTATCTAACACCCTACCCCACACTTAAACTGTTCTGTGTCCTCACAGGACTAATCTAGAGTAGAGAGTTACGAAGAACCTGGAAGGTGATGGGTGGTGTAGCGGATGAGCACGGAGAGTCCGGCGCGGAGCAGAGTTACTCAAAATCCTACAAAACACAAACAACAAAAAGAACAAAAGGACACCAGGACAAGTGTCCCGAATCCACACAGAAGAAAATTGGGTCGAGACTCGAAAAGAAGAAAGAAAAGAAAGGAAAAAGATAGAAGCAACCTGATCACTGTTCCGCAGGAGGAGGTGGAGGTGCAGTGGGAATGGAGGATATGGCGAACCGCTGCTCCATCTGTTGTCGCCAGGCGAGCTCGTCCATGTGTCTGGCTGATTGGTCAGCCATGAATTGCTGTAGAGTGGACCAACGCTCATTCTGAATCTCCACATGTGCTACTCGGTCCTTCTGCCATTGCAACGAACCAGCCGAGTAGTCTAGCTGCCACTTCTCAATACGCACCAGCCTTTCATTCATTTCCGCGGTGATTTGCGCTCGCGATGGTGGGCGGTCAACTGGCTGGGTCGTGCGATGAGGGAGCGATGTGCAATGCTCAATAGTCTCTGAAAGGTCGATGTGCCGTGCTAATGCAAGTTCAGCGCCTATAGGCTCAATCGGGATGCGAGGAATATCTGGGCCCCATTTATCACCGAGCTGGAAGTTGTCGATCAGAATAGAAATGAAGGGGCCTCCTGGAAGCTCAGTAGGAAGCTTCTTGGCGGTAGTGCGCTTGTGAAAGAATCGTGCAAGCCACCAGCCGGGGTGCAGGTTGGCATCCTCTTCTAAAGCACGGAATAATACGAGCTCCTCTAGAGAAACGTGGTGGCGGCTCGTCTTGCTGCAAAAACACAGAGATTGCACCCAAACATAATGCAAGAATTTAAGAACAGGGTGAAAGATGTCACCGAACGTGGGGTGGATGATAGGTGAGCTCTCATCCTCGCAGCAGGCCCATTTCCACACATCCGGGTAAGGAGCACTGGTGATGGAGTATGTGTCCTCAAAGCCAGCTAATGCAGTATCGAAATTGACGTGCGGATCCAGCAAGCGGCCGAACTCGCGAAGGGACTTCTCATGAAGAACACCACCGAGGCGAAAGGAAACGAATTTCTGCTCACGAAAGGGCTTCGGGGTGAGGTGCCGAAATGAACTCCAGAACTCCTGGAGGGCGACAAGCGGGTACGAGGATCCATGAGTGGTTAGCACTCGCAATCCGGCTTTACTAAGAGCGGTGTCAATTGTCGAGTGCCAAGCCGGATTGTGCGCTTTGAGACTGTCAAGAGACAGAACTGCCACCTTAGCCGGAGGGATGTCTTTGATCTTCAGAAAGACCTCGAGCTGGTGCGGCTCCAGGGCGGCGATGAAAGGATGTATGACCCCATTGGCAGGCGTAGGAATAGAAGAAATAGGGGACGCAGGAGTCGGTGCATCCTCTGGAATGGTGGCCACAGCCGTCGATGTCTGTGCAGCTGGCGCGGGACGTCGAGAAGGTGGTGTTTTGCTTTGGCGAGCTGATGATCGCTGCGCTCTATCTGCACTGGTAGTCTGAAAACGCTTTGGAGCCCTGTAAAATACAACTCAGAGACGACCAGCATGAGATTACAAGACTCTTACCCCACACTTAGTGTGAGATCACAGAATCAAGATATATCATTGAAGAACCGTCAATTCATTCGGCAAGCATAAATAATGGAATGAGTCAAGAACACGATCGCACAGACAACAAGTCACGCTTCCTAAAAGGCCACAAAAACAACACCAGAACCTAGCCAATTGACACCGACAAAGCATTCAAGAAGAATGAGGGAGAACCGAAAAGTCAACCATGGTCAACCATGCCGAAAACCAGAAGTTAACAAGCCAAAAGATGCACAATCAATGGTTGAACAACTAACCGTGAAGACATGATTCGAGAAAATGATTGGAACTCCACGAAAACAGGAAAAAACTTGAAAACTAGGTCGGCCGGAACCAGAGCTGAAAGACTCCGATTCTAGGGTTGGGAACCAGGGCAGGCCCAGGAGATGGGCGGCGGCTACTGCTCAGTGGGGCGGCAGCGGTCGGGCGGATTGAAGGCGATCGGGATGTTGAAAGTAGGGGAGGGGTTTGTTATGTTTTGGTTTTTTTTGGGGGGGGGCGAAAATATGGTGGTGGATCCGCTTATATAGTCGAAGGAAAGCATGGTGATTTCGGCGAAAATGATAGACAGGTGGAACAGGGGTAATTGAACCAAAATTTTCGGCGAAAAGAAAGTAGGATTTTCGGCGAAAATGGTAGTTAGAATGGAAGAAATCGTTTCGGCGAAGGATTTGGGTTTTCGGTTCGAAAAGTATGGACAGGAGGATCAGGTGGAATTGAACACATGGTTTCGGCGAAAATGTGGACATGTTTTCGCCGAAAATTCATTTAAAAACGGCGAGCTGAGTTTTTTTTTTTTTGAAAGATTTCAAAACAAAACGACTCAACTGTAAAAATAACTGACTCCAGCCGTGGGTTGCCTCCCACGAAGCGCTGTTGTTTAACGTCCGTGAGCCAGACGATACCTGGATTTGTGTCAGGATTCCAAAACGAGGTAGTGCACGTCTATGGAGGATACGGCTAACCCTTGCAGATACTTCTTAAGCCTATGCCCGTTGACCACAAACGGCTCTTGATCGTGCAATTTAATGTAGACGCTGCCTAAGGGTGTCTGTCGGACCACGGTATAAGGGCCGGACCATCGAGATTTCAACTTACCCGGAAAGAGCTTTAATCGAGAATTATATAAGAGCACTTCCTCTCCCGGGTAGAACTGTTTGATCGTCTTCAACTGAGAGTCATGAATTCTCTTCGTGCGTTCTTTGTATAGCTTTGTGCTCTCATAAGCGTGGAGACGGTGCTCCTCAAGCTCAGTGATCTGGTCATGGCGGTTATTACCTGCTACTGCATAGCTCATATTCAACTCTTTGTTAGCCCAGAATGCCTTGTGCTCAAGCTCAACTGGTAAATGACATGACTTGCCATAGACCAGCTGATACGGTGAGGTACCGATGGGAGTCTTGTAGGCAGTTCGATATGCCCATAAGGCATCATTGAGCTTAGATGACCAGTATTTGCGAGACCGGCCAACTGTCCTATCAAGAATCCGCTTGAGCTCACGGTTCGTCACTTCCGCTTGACCATTCGCTTGAGGATGATAAGCCGTGGACATTCGGTGGGTGACGCCAAAGCGTTTGCACACCCGGTCGAATTGTCCGTGGAAGTGGGTACCCCTATCGCTTATGATGAAGCGCGGTGAACCAAAACGCGTGAAAAGACGAGTAAGGAACCGACCCACCACTCTAGAATCATTAGTGGGTAAAGCTTCAGCCTCAACCCATTTAGAAACGTAATCAACGGCTACAAGAATGTACTTGTTTCCGTTGGAGGGTGTGAACGGACCCATAAAATCAATCCCCCAAACATCAAAAATTTCAACGGTTAAAGAAACAATTTGGGGCATCTCATTACGGTTGGAAATGTTACCTGATCGCTGGCATGCATCACAACGTCGAGCATAAACATCGCAATCACTAAAAATTGAGGGCCAGTAGAAACCTGTTTCGAGTACCTTTCTCGCCGTGCGGTTGCCTCCGAAGTGCCTGCCAAACTGTCCTTCATGGCATTTACGCATGATGTCAGCTGCTTCAGTGTAAGAGACACATCTCCGGATCATCCCGTCAAGACTGATGCGGTATAAGAAAGGACTCGTCCCAGAAATATGACTTGGCCTCTTTAAAAAGCTTTTTGCGTGCATTGAAATCCAGTTCAGGAGGTACAATGCCGTGTGAGAGATAGTTAGCTAGAGTTGCATACCAAGGCTCATCTGAATCGGCGGCATTACTCAGATCTTGAGCGTGAGGAATTGCCTAGGGCTCAATAGCTATGCTGTTAACCTGTTCAAATGTCTCAACACGCAACAGCTCGTCAGGGAACGAATCATTGATAGGGGTAGTAGACTTACCTGTTTGTGATTCCTCGAGGCGCGAAAGATGATCTGCTGCTAAGTTCTCCGCTCCTTTCTTGTCTTTAATTTCTATGTCGAACTCTTGGAGGAGAAGGATCCATCGGATGAGACGTGGCTTTGAATCCTGCTTGGCTAATAAATGGCGCAAAGCAGCATGATCTGTGTAGACGATGGTATGTGAAAGAACCAGATATTGTCTAAATTTATCAAAGGAGAAAACGATAGCTAGGAGCTCCTTCCGTGGTAGTGTAGTTTCTCTGAGCATCATTGAGTGTCTTGCTCGCAAAGTAGATAGGATGAAATCTCTTCTCCTTTCTCTGACCAAGAACCGCGCCAACGGCGAAATCACTAGCATCGCACATGATCTCGAATGGGAGATTCCAATCTGGTGCTGTAAGAATCGGTGCGGTGGTCAGTTGAGTCTTAAACGTATCAAAGGCTTCGAGACAAGCTTTATCAAAAACAAAAGGAACATTTTCTCGAGAAGCTTGGTCATGGGGAGAGCGATCTTGGAGAAGTCTTGGATGAATCTCCGGTAGAATCCAGCATGACCGAGGAAGCTTCGAACTGTCTTGACTGAGGTCGGCGGTGGTAAGCTGGCAATGGTCTCAAGCTTGGCACGACCGACTTCTATACCTGTCTTAGATATTCTATGGCCAAGAACAATACCTTCTGTAACCATGAAGTGACATTTCTCCCAGCTAAGAGCTAGGTTAGTCTCCTCACAACGAGCTAACACCTTATCCAGATTAGCCAAACACTTTGAAAATGAATCTCCATAGACAGAGAAGTCATCCATGAACACCTCTACCACATTCTCTACCAGATCTCCAAATATTGCAAGCATACATCTCTGAAAAGTAGCGGGAGCATTACATAGACCAAAAGGAATACGACGATAAGCAAACGTACCGAACGGGCATGTGAAGGTTGTCTTATCTTGATCAGCAAGCTCAATGGGATCTGAAAGTAACCGGACATCCCGTCTAAGAAGCAGTAGTATTCATGACCAGCCAATCATTCAAGCATCTGATCAATGAACGGCAGTGGAAAGTGATCCTTCTTGGTGGCATCATTTAGTCTTCGATAATCGATGCAGACTCTCCATCCTGTAACTGTTCGGGTGGGAATGAGTTCACCCTTTGGATTAGGGATGACTGTGATTCCTCCTTTCTTTGGGACGACTTGAGTTGGGTGACCCAAGGACTGTCGGCGATAAGATAGATAATACCGGCATCTAGAAGCTTGAGTACTTCTTTCTTTACGACTTCCTTCATCTGAGGGTTAAGTCGGCGTCGTGGTTGTCTGACTGGTTTGAATTCTTCATCAACAACTATTCGATGTTTGCAGAAGGTTTCAGAGATGCCTCTGATGTCTGCCAACGGCTAGGCAATAGCTCGGACATGCTTCTTGAGTAGCCCAATCAGTTGCTCTTTCTGCTCAGGAGTCAGATTGGAGCTGATGATGACTGGTAGCTGGCGGTCCTTCCCCAGAAATGCATATTCTAGGTGGTCAGGCAGCTCCTTCAGAGTAAGTTCTGGTGGATTCTCATATGAAGTAGTAATCCGACTCGAAGCTGGTTCGATGTGTGGAGGCGCATGTAAGGGTGTGAATGTTGCCTTTTGTTCATCTAGCTCATCTTGCCATAAGCGCTGCTCTGGGTCGTCTAACGCATTATCAATCCCTGAAATCAAACACAACTCTAGCGGATCACTAGATAAAGCATTAGTAACGGAGTCGGCCGAGGTCGTCTCTAAGGGATCAACAGCATAGCATTTATCATCTTGAGCAATAGAATATCTCATGCTATCTTTAATGCGGAATGCAACACTCTCTTGACCTACACTTAAAGTTAATAAGCCTTGTTTGCAATTTATATTCACACCAGCAGTTGCTAAGAAAGGTCGACCTAGGATAAGTGTTCCGTCTAGCTCACGAGTATCTAAAACAACAAAATCTGCCAGTATAGTAAACGGACCACAGCAAACAGTTACATCTTCTACTATACCTCTAGGCCGTTTGACAGACCTATCGGCTAAAATGAGATGCAGAGTAATCGGTTTTAATTGCCCTAGATTCAGCTTTTCATATAGATAGACAGCATAACATTAATAGAAGCACCAGAATCAACCAGGCGGTAATGTAAAAGAACCGGGATCAGGACACTTAGCTGGGGGTGGTGGCGGCTGTCGAATGGGAGATGGCGCACCTAGAATAGATGCGCATTCATTAGTGAGCGTGATAGAGTACACCTCGCCACTCTTCACTTTCTTCACGAGGTCTTTAAAGAACTTCCCAAGTGGTGGTATAATCTCTACAGCGTCTGTCACTGGTATCTTGATTTCTGCAGTCTTAAGAACATTGTACCATTTCTTATACTGAGTGTCGTGATCCTTGGCTTTGCTCCTTGCAGCTTTTGGAAAACGAATCCTAGGTACATATGGCGCCAAGACAGGTTCAGGGGCTGTCTTGGGCGGCGGAGGAGGAGCAGGTGCTTCTTCTTCCTCTTCTGTGATATCTTCTATTTCTGGCATATCCATGGCAGCACTAGTATCTGGTATCATGTCAGGTTCCGGAGCTTTTGGATCAGTTGTTTGCTTGCCGCTCCTAGTGGTAATAGCTTGAGCATGTTCACTCCTTATATCGGAGTCTGCTTGAAATGCTTCTGGATTAAGGAGAGGATTGCTAGTAAAAAGTTTCGCCATATTGAGTACTGCATCTTCTATCCTCTGGGTTTGAGCCTTTGTTCCTTGATTAAGTGCGGCTTGGGCTTTTAACTGAATGTCATGGTCGTCAAGTCGGCTCATGATCTGATCAAACTTCTTCTCATAGTCCATATCTCTATTATGGTATGGCTTAGCCTGAAACTGGTGTTGTCCTCCAATGAATCCCGGAGGTCTATAATAAGGATCTACCAACCGGTTGCTCTGCTTCCGTGGCACGTAATTTCGGTAACCGGCGTAGCCTTTCTGATTGTTGGCAAAACCTTGATCAATGAAGTTTACCTCCTCAGTACACCAGACTTCTGCTGCACCGAAATTGAGGCAACTTCCGCCGTTATGAGCACATGATCCACACCATCCACAGTCAACCGAAAAGACGGTAGCTGACGGAGAGTCGAAAGGGATACCAGCTGCTTGCAGATGCTTCTGAACTTCTGCCTTGATCTGCTCTGCAACATTTATCTGACTCTGGCTCTGACTCTTGGTTCCTTCTATGTGCCTCTCCCAGTTTCTAGATTTTGACGCACAGTCAGCAAAATGAGAAGAGCATCCTGAGGAGTGAGAGCGGTGCAATCTCCGCGGGCTAAGGTGTTGACCCAGTTTGCAGATTCTTTGCGCATACCTCGAGTAAAGAATTCAGCCAGCTGTCTCTGTTCATACCCATGGTGAGGGCAGTCGAAGAGAAGAGACTGAAATTCGCTCCAAGTGTCATACAGGCTTGCATCCTCTCTCTGAGTGAACCTGGAGATGCGGTCTTTATAAGCAGTTGTTCTTGCAGGAGGAAAGTATTCCTCCACAAAATCTTGAGCTAATGCCTCCCATTCAGTGTAATGACCTGGCGGTTTGCTGCTAAGCCATTGTTTAGCTGCACCTTTGAGAGAAAATGGGAAAGCTCGGAGATATAACACATTCTTATTGAGATTCCCAGACTTGGAGGTGTCGCAAACAACCAAAAAGGTGGTTATGTGTGTGTAAGGGTTATCTTCTGGTCTTCCCTCGAATTGTATGTCCCTAGAAATTAGCTCCAGGAGAGGAATCTGAATCTCATAGTCAGGATCATTGTCATTAGAGGGCACGGTGATGGGTGATCGAAGATTAGATGCACGCGGCTTACTATAGTCCGCAACACTTTTAAGAGTAACCATTGTGGTAAAGGAAGACGGAACGGATGTGATCTGCTTCTGTACCTGCTATGATCTGCACGAGACAAAAACAAACACAACCGGTGTAAAATCGAAGTGTGATGGAAAATGAAAGATGGAAAGGTAGAAGAATAAATATGCCAACTCTTCTTTCAACAAAGTAGAAGAGTCCCCGGCAACGGCGCCAATTTGGTGAATGTGTTGTTGTGATGCGTTCAACCAAATAAACTACTAATGCTAATAAAAGGCTATAGCAGATCGTATTCCAGGGGTTTCCTCTACTTCCTTACTCCAAGGAGTTGACAGTTTTAATTCAGTTCAAACACAAGTTGTGTGTGGTGTGAGTTCCACGACTTCTATACTAAGAATGCAAAAATACGAAGAAATGAATATTAAACCGAAGAAAGATTGAAGATTGATTAATTGACTAGAAAGATGATAGACAAGCTTAGATTTCGAATTCCCCTTAGATCACCAAGGCAACAACAGTCACAGACCAGCGATTTCTGATTCTAGTTCATTCAGTTCACAGACACCATCATAACTCCTGACCCTTAGGTTTAAGACTGGCGAACGTTCTCTCTATCCGATCTAGCTACCACGATTAATTAGCCGCCCGGGTACGGTCGCCTCTCGCAACGACTTAACTTAACTGGTGCAAATTCTAGTGATTAATGAGTTACTCTAGCAATGGATCAACCCTAACCGGTTCCTACGAAAGGCACACTCCAATTATAAGGTTGACTGTTTGATTTGGTGTTTTAAAGTAAGGCGAGCGTTCGCTTCTATCCTTAGCTTAACAAGAATCTAATCTAGGTGGCCAAACCAGACAAGAAACACAGAAAACGGAGAACAAATCAAACATGCAAGATGAAACTGAATGAACTTCGAATCTAATCACCGCCGATCCGTGACCGCTTTAAGCCCTGGGTCACTTAGGGTTCATCTAATCTAAGCTACACAAGTTCAGCTACTCATATCCAATCCAGAAGAGTCGAAGGCAGACAAAGAATACATCTCAGGTAGGAAGACATAGAAGAACTGTAAAACCTAATTTCGATGCTTCCTGACAGCTTCAATCTGCTGAATCTTCAACTCCTAACCCTGGCTCTCCGAGATGGATGGATGGCGTCACGATCCGTTCCTGCTCCTCGAACTCTAGTTACTCGTCCTGTCTCTCTCTCTCTCTCGTCGTTTATGTGTGTGTGTTGTAAAAAGTGATGTGTGTTAAGTGATGGTTCGTCCCTCCGATAATAGCCCCGAGTTCTCTATTTATACCAACCCGATATTCTCCTGAATTCAACTGGGATTTTCGTCGAAAATAGTGAAGGGATTTCGGCGAAAATTTCTTCATACTCGGGATAGTGAATTCTTCCTTTTGTTTTCGGCGAAATCTCCATGGTATCTTCGCCGAAATCTTCCTTTTAATCGGCCAGTGGTTTCTTCTTTCATTTTCGGCGAAAACCAAAGGGTAGTTTCGCCGAAAATATGTGTATAAACTGGGCAGAATTTGTTCGAACTTGAATGTCTTCTTTGACCGATTCCGGTTCAATTCCTCGAGGTTCCAATGCTTCAGACACATCCATGGTTACTTTATTTGACGGCAAAAACCTGTGCTTACGTAAAAACACTAGAAAACCATCAAATAGACCCGAAACGGGCCAAGGTAACACAAGTGGCATGAGATAGGGCAATCGATTGAATATTCATCATTCTACCCTAAAAACAATGTCTTAAGCAAAGAAATGTCGCTTAAATGAGGCTGATAATCACGTCAATTCGAGTGTCATCAGTACTCATCGGCATTGGCTTTTCCTACAAATTAAGGACAGTGAGCTTTAGGCTGCTCACATCATCGTCGACGTCTTGGGGCGGTCTTCTGTCCCTCCGGTCCTGATCTTCGTGTGGTCTCTCCCTCTCATACTCTTGCTCAGCCGCTCTCCTCTCCATTCTAGCTAGGGCTTCTTGCAATGTAGCTAGGGTTTGAGTGATGTTGTCGACGTTGGCCTCCATGTTGTGGATTCTTTCATCTGCCATGTTAGCTGGATACAATGAAAGCAAAGATGTCTACCCCTCTTCTGAAGATCAACCTATAATGAACGAGTACTAGGGCAGGGTGGCCTTTCTTTTTGTTTTATTTTATTTTCTGTCTCTTCTTTATATATTTTCTAGACGACTTGTTGGCCACCAATTTTTCTTGCCCTATAAAGAACTCGAACAAGAAGGAAAAATAGATGAAGTTTTCTAGCAAATTTTCTAAGTAACAAAGATAGGGTTTTCTCATGATTTTCAACAACGAAAGGTAAAGGGATATGAATTCAGGGTTTCAAACCTGAAGATAGAGATAGATTGGTGGTCCTAGTGTTGAACCTAGGCTCTGATACCAAAACTGATGAGAACCGTGTAGTTGGCTTGTCCTCAACCCACTCACCTCTTGGATGAGGAACCTCGGCGCGGCTGCCACACGACCCTAACCACCGTGAGTCTTCAATACCGGCTCTATGCTCACCTATGTAACCTAGCGGATGCGTAATTGGACCCGTCAGTTGTAAATAACCGGGAACTCTAAGTGTGAAGTCGATCGGCTCCACGACAGAAGATGGATGCTTCTGTTGATAACACTGTTCCCTAAGCTATGCATGAGCAAAACTTAAAAGGATTGAGAACAAAGTTATGAATTGTATTGATTTCAAAAAAGGTTGAGTTACAATGAGAGGTCGAAGCCTCTTATTTATACTAGAGGAACCGGGACATCCCCACGGTTTCCTACTTAGATACAAATTCAGAAAATAATAAAGAAATAACATAGAGTCCTAATTAGACTACTAAAAGGACTTAATTATTCCTAAACAATCGAGAACTAAAAGAGAAATTCGAGTCCAACTCTAAAAAGAGAATAAAAATAATAAACGTGCTAAAACCCCTAAACCGGCGGATCCAGCGGATCCGGTCGGATTGATGCTCACGCGCGGCCCAGATTAGGAAAGCCGGCGCCGCCTTTTGTGCCGGGCTTGGAATTGGCGGCGACGTCGGGTGCTAGGGCTCGGGAATGCACGGGGCTCCAAATGCTGGGCACCGTGGGGTCTGATGCTGATGCTACCCGGCCTCTAGGTTCTTGCTCGATCGGCCTAAGCGGTCCTCCTTTTCCAGCCTTTGCATTTCCTCTCACTTCCTGATGACACTCGATTTGACGTGATTTTCATCCCCATTTAAGCGACATTTCATGCCCCTTTGATGCCATTTTGATGAGTATTTGGTGTATTTGTCGTAACTTCGTGATTATAGGCTCCTAGTGCATACATGTCCATTTATTGGCTATTTTTACCCTTTTTGTGAGATTTTATCTTGAGCCTCCAGGTTACCACATTATATAGGACTCTCTCATGAGTCCAGCGCTTCAAACGGGGACCAAATCGGAGTTCAAACGGAGCGGGAATCATCGAAACAAGTTGGAGCTGGTTTTTAACTAACATTTTCGGCGAAAATCTGGTGATGTTTTCGACGAAAATTCATTTGAAAATCTAGGCAGAAACCCTAATTTTCAGCCTTTTCCAACTTGTAAAGGGTTTCTGGGGTTACATATAGACTTTTTGAAGCCAGATTAGACACACACGAATTTTGGCTGATTAGCCACGACCTTAGGGTCGATAGATAGAGTTTAGAGAGTTCGAAGATCCGTGGAGAGATCGTGACGCCATCCTTCCACCTCGAAGAGCTCGAAGCTTAAAGTTGAAGATCCAGGAGATTAAAGCTTCGCCGGAGTCGTCAAAATTAGGTTTTTCAGTTCTTATATGTTCTTCCTCTATATGATGATTTCCTTTGTTGCCTTTGATTCTTCTGTTATCGTTATGAGTAGCTGAACTTGTAGAGCTTAGATTAGATGAACCCTAAGTGACCCAGGGCTTTAAAGCGGTCACGGATCGGTGGTAATTAGATTCGAAGTTCAATTATTTTCTCTTTGCATGGTTGTTTTGTTCTTGATTGTTCATGTTTCTTTTCTGGTTGGTCGCCTAGATTAGGTTTTTGCAAGCTAGGGTTAGTCGCTAGACGGTTCCCTGCTTTGACGCTTAAACCTGTCTTCCTTGATCACCTAGTTTAGATTCTTGTTAAGCTGAGGATAGAAGCGAACACTCGCCTCTCTTTAAAACATCAATTCAACCAGTTAACCTTATAATTGGAGTGTGCCTTTCGTAGGAACCGGTTAGGGTTAATCCACTGCAAGAGTAACTCATAAATCGTTAGTAATTGCACCAGTTAATTAAGTCGTTGCGAGAGGCGACCGTACCCAGGCGGCTAGTTAATCTTGGTAGTTAGATCAGATAGAACGAACGTTCGCCAGTCTTAAACCTAAGGGTAAGGAGTTATGGTGGTGTATAGAAACCGATTGATTAGAATTGAAAATCGCTGATCTGTTGATTGCCAATGCTCTGGTGATCTAAGGGGGATTCAAAATCTAAGTTCGTCTATCTTCTCGTTAGTCAACCTTTTACTTTTCTGTCTTTTATTTTCCTGCTTTATTAGATTAGAAGTCGTGGAACTCACACCACACACTAAGTGTTTAAACCTGAGTAATTTGCCAGCTTCTTTGAGTAGTCGATTAGTAGAAACCCTGTGGAATACGATCTAGTCTACTTCGGTAGGTTAGTTATTTGATACCGCTAAAACTGCAGCATCAAATTGGCGCCGTTGTCGGGGACTCTTCTAATTGTTTGAAAGAAGAGTTGGCATATTATTCTTCTACCTTTCCGCCTTACCATTTATTTTCCTCCATATTTTCATGATTTACCTGGGTAGTGCTTTTGAGTTTTGATTATGCAGGATTACAGGTGGGATGACCAGTACCAAGAGTGGCGCGTCAATGGAGCACCAAATATTGAGGATTACCAAGAGATGTTACATCAACAACAACAACAAACGGCGAGATTTGACTCCCTCTTTGATAAAATCTCCTCAATGCTACAAGGTTACCAAGAGACACACCAACAAGAGCATCAAAGTGGCGCTAGAGATAACCAAGAGATGCTTCATGAACATCAACAATGCTCGTCAAGAACCCAATCTGCCTTGGATAATATCTCTTCAATGCTACAAGCTCATATCGTGACGGACATCAAGCTCGAGCAACCAAAGCAGTTAATGACAGAAGACGCTCAAGAGCTGTTCGAAGAAGAAGATGATGATCCTATCCATGACTATTATGAGCTAGAAGAATCCTTGGCGGTGGTGGTTGATGGAGACATAGAGCCAATCCATCCTGAAGTTGAAGCCGAAGAGGAGCACATAGAGATTGAGGAGATACCCTCACCTACACTTCCGCGCCGAGTCAACCTATAAAGAAGATGGAGCTCATTGACCATGCCGCGCCGTACTACCTCTTTCCTCCTCGAGTAGGAGAATTCGAGAAGAATTGCTCATCCAACCAGAACCACGATCTATTGGAGCACTACCGGCTGCATCACTCGTCTGAAGTGCTACATGGCACTCAACCGATGTCCTTGAAGAAGACGATTGACTTCAAGGAACTCCTAAGTTGGGGTCCCTAACAGGTACCGTCCGGCTCAAGGACGTTAAAAGAGAGCGCTTCGTGGGAGGCAACCCACGGCTGGAGTCCGTTTTTGAAAAAAAAATTAAGTCAGTCTTTTTCGTCGTTCGAGTCGGTTTCGGGGAGCCAAAGTGTCAGATTTCTTTTATTTTCGTCTGTTTTAATTTTTTGTGTCAGGTCAAATTTTGCCGAAAACTCCTCAGATTTTTCGGCGAAAACTTTAGTTGGTTCGAGTCTGTTTTCCAGTGGGTTTTCAAAGTTGTTTTCGCCGAAAAACTTCCAAAGTTTTTGGCAAAATGTTTAGTCTGTTTGAGTCTGTTTGTGTTTTTGAAATAGTTTTCGCTGAAAACTTCTAAAGTTTTCGGCGAAATGTTTAGTTAAGTCGTCTGTCTTTGTTTTCAAAGTAGTTTTCGCCGAAAACTTCACCAGTTTTCAGCGAAAACTTTAGTTGGGTCAGAAAATTTTCGAAAACCTTTTCAAAAAGAGAGTCAAAATATTTTCAAAAATTCCCCTAACCTTCTTTGTTCGACTTTTATTCTGTGTAGATCCGGGGCACTTGTCCCGGTATCCTTTTGATCTTTTTGTTGTTTTTGTTTTTGTAGGAACTTGAGTAGCTACTCCGCTCCACTCCGGGCTCTCCGTGCTCATCCGCTACACCGACCATCACCTTCCAGGTTCTTCGTATCTCTCTACTCTAGATTAGTTCTGTGAGGACACAGAACCGTTTAAGTGTGGGGTAGGAGTCTAGGATTATGCATGATCTTGCTCGCTATCTATGATTCTGTGGTTCAAATTTGAAATTTCTCTAGCATAGAATTGCTCAATTCTTGACTTTTGATGTTAAATTGACTTCAATTTTGAACAATGACGTCTAGACTGTTCCACATAGAACCTGTAACCAATGTGTCGGAACTGATATTAAATGAGTCTAGGTCAGAACAGATCATAAATCACTCTTGTAGTTGAACTTGAATTAATTGAATTGATTGACTTGTTAATAACAAAGCTCGATAACACCGTTCTAAGATGATAAATGCTAGCTTCTCCCATGTTTTTCACTCCATATTTGTTCACCTGTGATTGTGGCTTGAGATTAGACGAAAATCCAATTCGAAATATTGTGTACAAAGTTATAACTAGCTAGGACCAAGTGGCTAAATTGTTGAATCAAGTAATTGAGTTGTTCAAGTTAATGTTAAGTTCTTTAAAGTGCTGAAAATAAAGCTAGGCAAGCCCGACACCTAAGTGAAGTGTTCGGGTTGAGCACTAGCATAAGCACAAATACTGTGAGCTAGGCAGGTCCAACACCTAAGTGAAGTGTTTGGTATCGAGCACTAGCATGCAGTATATCAATTGAAGGAAGAAGTTGAACTTGAAATAAATCATTGTTTAAATCGGTCCTAGCTAGAACATGTAACGTACAGATCTAGAAACGGATGAAGTCGAGTCGATAGCCACGTCACTTTTCCTACCACCGCATCCACATCATGGCTAGAGCTTAAAGTCTTTTTGATTAGAATTGGTGTTATCGTAGTCGGTTAATTATGATTAATTGTTTCCCCAAGAAACGTGCTTTGTTAAAACTACTACTTGAAGTGTGCAGAAATTAGTGAGATCGAAAACTTGTTTGGTTGATGTTCTTGCATGTGTAGGTCACTTTTTCTACGTGGAACAGTCTAAACCAAATTGTTAGAATTGAATCTCAGTTTAATCTCGTGTCATTTGTGAATTTGAGTGTGTTCTAGTTCAGTTTGCTTGAGGACACGCAAAAGCTTAAGTGTGGGGTATTGATGACACTCGATTTGACGTGATTTTCATCCCATTTAAGCTACATTTCATGCCCCTTTGATGCCATTTTGATGAGTATTTGGTGTATTTGTCGTAACTTCGTGATTATAGGATCCTAGTGCATATATGTCCATTTATTGGCTATTTTTACCCTTTTTGTGAGATTTTATGTTGATCCTCCATGTTACCACATTATATAGGACTCTCTCACGAGTCCAGCGCTTCAAACGAGGACCAAATCGGAGTTCAAACGGAGCAGGAATCATCGAAACAAGTTGGAGCTGGTTTTTAACTAACATTTTTGGCGAAAATCTGGTGATGTTTTCGGCGAAAATTCATTTGAAAATCCGGGCAGAAACCCTAATTTTCAGCCTTTTCCAACTTGTAAAGGGTTTCTGGGGTTATATATAGACTTTTTGAAGCCAGATTAGACACACACGAATTTTGGCTGATTAGCCACGACCTTAGGGTCGATAGATAGAGTTTAGAGAGTTCGAAGATCCGTGGAGAGATCGTGACGCCATCCTTCCACCTCGAAGAGCTCGGAGCTTAAAGTTGAAGATCTAGGAGATTGAAGCTTCGCCGGAGTCGTCAGAATTAGGTTTTTCAGTTCTTATCTGTTCTTCCTCTGTATGATGATTTCCTTTGTTGCATTTGATTCTTCTGTTATCGTTATGAGTAGCTGAACTTGTAGAGCTTAGATTAGATGAACCCTAAGTGACCCAGGGCTTTAAAGCGGTCACGGATCGGCGGTAATTAGATTCGAAGTTCAATCAGTTTCTCTTTGCATGGTTGTTTTGTTCTTGATTGTTCATGTTTCTTTTCTGGTTGGTCGCCTAGATTAGGTTTTTGCAAGCTAGGGTTAGTCGCTAGACGGTTCCCTGCTTTGGCGCTTAAACCTGTCTTCCTTGATCACCTAGTTTAGATTCTTCTTAAGCTGAGGATAGAAGCGAACACTCGCCTCTCTTTAAAACATCAATTCAACCAGTTAACCTTATAATTGGAGTGTGCCTTTCGTAGGAACCGGTTAGGGTTAATCCACTGCAAGAGTAACTCATAAATCGTTAGTAATTGCACCAGTTAATTAAGTCGTTGCGAGAGGCGAACGTACCCGGGTGGCTAGTTAATCTTGGTAGTTAGATCGGAAAGAGCGAACGTTCACCAGTCTTAAACCTAAGGGTAAGGAGTTATGGTGGTGTATAGAAACCGATTGAATTAGAATTGAAAACCGCTGATCTGTTGATTGCCAATGCTCTGGTGATCTAAGGGGGATTCAAAATCTAAGTTCGTTTATCTTCTCGTTAGTCAACCTTTTACTTTTCTGTCTTTTATTTTCCTGCTTTATTAGATTAGAAGTCGTGGAACTCACACCACGCACTAAGTGTTTAAACCTGAGTAATTTGCCAGCTTCTTTGAGTAGTCAATTAGTAGAAACCCTGTGGAATACGATCTACTCTACTTCGGTAGGTTAGTTATTTGATATCGCTAAAACTGCAGCATCACTTCCCGTCATTTCCTGGGGTGGCGACTGCTAGGCTATACTCCTGGCATCCTATGGAGCCTAGCACCGGTAGAAAACCTCCCAAGGCTCGGGCCTTTTGTTGGCTTAGTACTAAGGCCCGATCGGGGCCCTCCGGGGCCGGGAGTTTTCCCTTGACCTTCTTCATTCTCGTCCGGGCCTTTCCCTCCTTGCTTAGCCCAGTTTTCCAGGAAGGTCTTCAGAGGTTCTCCTAGGGCGGACATCCGTTCCTTAAGTTCCTGAAGGCCTAGTCTTGATGCTAGGGTCGTTGGGGCGCCCGGGGTAGGGCTGGCTAGGTTTTCCCTAGTCTGGCTTTCAGTTCTCCTCATCTGGCGTTCTTCTAGGAGGGCATCCAGTGGATCCCAGGGTTGTATAGCACCTCCTGGTTCCTTACTGATTGCTCCTGAACTTCGAACCAGAATCGGACTTGGTGTTGGTTCGGCCGTTTATGCCCAAGTCATGGTCGGTTGGCGCCGGGAGCTTATCTGTGCTTGCTGTGCCCAGGGCGTCGGGCTGTACTTGAATCTAACCACATGCTTGGGCTGTACAAACCTCTGTATGGCCAGGTTGTGGGCCTGCCGATGCTCCAGGCGCTTCTTATTGGGCCCTAAGGTCCTCCTTCTCGTAGGTGATCCCGGCGGAGTGTAGGAATAGGCTTTCTCAGCCGGGCCCAAGTGTTCACCGAAGAGGCCCATGTGTCTGTAACAGTGCTTCACCGCTGATGATTGTGAAATAACGGGGAGTCATGTGAACCTTAAACGACATGCGTGTATGCGTTTTCATATTGGGATATCTCAATATCTTAGTTACTATTTTTGTTAGTAATTTTGTGTTATGATGTTGTTAAGTTATTAGATAATCAATTTCTTAACATCTAGGAGTTATTAAATCTCCTCGTTTATAATATTCTAGTTTTATAATTTTATTGGTTTAATTAGTGAGTTTACATTGATTAGGGTTTGTTACGAATGAACTTTTCACATGTAAGAATAATACGTAGTTAGTGACAATTTAAGACTATTGATATTGTTGATTTGAAAATGAGTGAAGTATAACTATGACGGCGCTTTTAAAATAAAATGTGCATAATGCACATATGTTACACGTGCATTGTATCTTAATGCTTATAGTAAGTGATGATTGATTCATAAGGCATTCAGTTAGTTGATAATGAGTGATCTGATCCATACACATATGAGGTACGTTAGAAAGTTATATGTGTTCACTGATAATCTAACTGATTGCGATGATATTTGTCTCAAGAGCGAGCTACAAATGCTAAGCATATGATACTCTAATTCATTCTAAATATGATACTTTTGTCAATAATTTATTAATTGAATAGAAGGTGACCTCATTGGAACTAGTACATAGTATCAATGACTAAAATTCACTACAAAAAACTGTTTAATTAACAGCGGCAGAAAATGCGTTTAACAGCGGCTGTGGCCGCTGTTAAAATAATTTAACAGCGGCCGCGGGCCGCTCTTAAATTGCCCAATGGCAAACTCATTTAACAACGGCAAAATGTGGCCGCGGTTAAACTAAATAATTTAACAGCGGCCACAGGCCGCTGTTAAATTAGTCCGTCGATTAAAGTAATAGCCGGAGCTCCGGCGATTGAGCCGGAACTCCGGCGATAGTCACTTCCGTCGCTCTCCTCCTTCCATCAACGCCAGATTCATTGCTCTCCTCTCTCCGTCGACGCAACGATTCTGTCCGGCTTCCATCGCTTCTTCAACCAGCTTCCATCGACGCCATATCCCGTCCTCCTCCTCCGGCCGAAACAAGCGACGACGACGGCAGCGGCGAAGAAAAAGATAAAGAAGGAGAAGAAGAAGAAGAGGAGGAGGATCAGCCAATAAGAAGAAGAAGAAGAAGAAGAAGAAGAAGAAAAGAAGAAGAAGAAGAAGAAGAAGAGGAGGAGGCGGATCAACCAAGAAGAAGAAGAAGATAAAGAAGAAGAAGAAGAGGAAAAGAAGAAGAGGAGGAGGAGGCGGATCAGCTAAGAAGAAGAAGAGGAGGAGGAGGACTGGTGATAGGAGGAGGAACCGTCTGGCTTCGAAATCGGAGAAGAAAACGAGAAAGAGGTTTCCGGCGAAGGTTTCCGTCCGGCTCCGAAATTGGACGGTTCAGATTTCTAAATTTGTGTTTCTTTAGTTAATTCCGACGGACGAGAATAGCGATCCGCGTGAAATAATTTAACAGCGGCCACTAGCCGCTGTTAAATGTTATAATTTAACAGCGGCCACTTGGCCGCTGTTAAATATCCCGGTTTTTATAATTTAACAGCGGCCATTTCAGGGCCGCTGTTAAACGTCTGCTGTTAAATTAGCTTTTTCTTGTAGTGATTAAATGATAACTATAATGAGATAGTGGTATTCTAATTATTTCAATGAGTAGTCGGTTACAAAAGACAACCAAAAAAATGTGTGATTTAGAAAGTCATTAAAAAGGTTTTATATTTTGGTATGTCATTAATTTATTTAGATTGTGTTTTTAAGGTATCTTCATTTATACCATGAATCACACGTGTCTACGAAATAAAATAAAAATTACATTTGGCAATTGATATTAAAAATTGGGTATCCACCCAAAATCCGATTTGATTTGGGCGGCGGATTGTCCGTTGACCGGGTAAATTTGACAGGTATGGGAAAACCCAATACTAGTTCGAGTGGGTAACGGGTTTGAAGCTATCCGCTCATGCCCAATCCTACAGGTACATGATATGAAACAGCGTCGTATTAGCCATAATATATCATCTAAGTTTAATGGACCAGACCTAGTTTCTCCTTCAGACAATTAGTTCTTTATTTCAACTCATTAATCCAGTAGTCTGTCGTTCCCTATCGAACTCTAATGCTCTGAAAATCATAGCTCCATCTCGAAAAATTCTTTGTAATCTAGATGTAGAGATATTTGGAGTTCACCACATGGGTAGTGGATTTACCCGACACATTATTGGGCGGAAAATTATTTGGATTTTGTACTCGTTTAGTCTCGCGGGACAGGTACTGGTAATACCCATTTAATAGATAGGTGGGGAGTGGATACGTTATATCCAGACCTATACTCGTTGCCAAGCCTAATAAAAATTCTTTCAAGGTAATTATGAAGGTATTTTTTCCATCACAACATCGACAACTATGTTCAAGTACGAGGAACCTATGAAAATGGTGTGGGATTACAATAACTTGCAACTAAATGAATTTTAAAATTGTAAATTGATTTGGAGCCATTATCAATGTGTTAAACAACTACACAATTGTAACGCTGACTACTTAAACAAATCTAACCCAGAATTTTGAAAAACCTAGCCCAAAATTTTTTGACAAAGCTAGCCCATAATTTTCTGAAAATCTAGTCTAGAATTTTGATAAATCTAACACACATTTTTTTACAAATGTAGAATATATTTTTTTAACAAATCTAGCTCATAATGTATTAACAAATCTAGCCCATCATTTTGATGAATCTACCTCAGATTATTTATATTAATATAACCCAGAATTTTGAAAAATATTGACTAGAATGTTTGAAAAATCAAGCCGATTTTTTTCTCAAAAATCAAGACTAAAATTTTCACAAATTTAGGCCATACGTTTTTACAAATATAGCACTATTAACAAATCTAACCCATATTTTTTACAAATCTAGCCTGGAATTTTTTGACAGATCTACCCAAAATATTTAAAACGGGCATCACCCAAGTTTAACAAGAGACCTTCATTGTATTAGACCAACATGATAACCAACTACACCACAAAACCAATTGTTAATTATACTTGTGTGTTACAAGCTCTTCGACATAAATGATTATAATCCAGCACCTTTAGTGTGATAGAATAGCGTGATAACATATAATCAAATACTTTTGGCTGCTCCCAGTAAGTTTGTTGCGGTATATGGGTGGGGTTTGAAATTTTCATAATTATAAAAATTAAATCGAAAAAGGTTACCTTAAATAATTAGTTACTGGGCTAATTAATCCCAAATTGTAAATGAAAACGAATGAGATAAATATTACGAAATGTAAAAAGCCAAATAAAAAATCGAATTTTGTTTAAGGATTCCGTCAAGCAAGCAATTTAAAATTGCTTGCTTGACGCAATTTAAAATGTGTTCTTGATACGTTGGATGTAGGGCTGGAAGTTGGCCCGCCGGGTAGTGGGTGAAATAACAAGATAAGTTAGTCGATTCGAATCATAATGAGATGATAAGCAGCTTGGCTAGAATCGTTGGGTATGATACAACTACCCAACGAAATTACTCGTAAGCACGACGCCTAATTAATCTGACGATTGAAAACCAGCGTAGTCAATGTGATACTCAGTCGAGATATGAGATATGCAGTAATAGAGTGAGGCAGAAGAAAGAACACGGCACACGATTTAAAGTGGTTCGACAAGCACGGGCTTGCCTACATCCACGTCTCGAGACGAGCTCGAGAGAGTCACTTTTATTGATGAAATTGACACCCCAGCATTCAAGTGAATTCCTAGTTACACAGCACAACCCACTGATCTGCAGAGTCACAGATCAATGTAACCTCACAAACCCTAGTGAGTGACAAGATGAATTCAACTGCAATTCCGCTCTGAATCCCTGCCTTCCTCAGTGTGCTCCTTCTTCTATTTATTCCCCGATCGCCGTCATTCGGTTGCTGAATTTATGCCTTCACAAATCTCCGTTGACTGCTCTTTCCTTCGTTTGAAAAGCCTCAATGCTTGACAGATGCTTTCTTTATCTGTTCCTGCAAAAAGCATCAAAGATGCCTTTCGTTGGTCCTTGGTCGACCCGTGAGATCTGTTTACTAAACCAATGGTTAGCCCAAAGACCCAACGAATGAAACATGTACCGAGAGAACTTAACAATCTCCCCCTAAGTTGGATATCTCCAATTTGAAGAAAAACAAACACTGTGATCATCATTATTGAATTTAAAAATCAACGAGACAGCAAACAGATTCATCAACCATCCAGGTCAAACAGAGCAAAGCAACAAAAACATCCAAAGCAATAGAACAATGACAATAACATCACAGAACCTAAGTAGAGTCCTAACTCAACAACTGGTAGCTCTCTTAAAAATAAACTTCAGGATCACTCTCGTAATCGGAAGCATACTTGGAGGCCTGCTCCTTTTCATAGTTCTCCTTGATAATTTTCTTAACGTCCTCAGCAACTTCATTTTGTCCCAGATCCAGATTTTGGAGATCCTCATAGTCCCAGTCACCTCTATCCTTGAGTGCCTCAACAAAGTTTGAAATGCTGTTTCCAAGAGTGAGATTCAGCAGATCCTTTAGTGGCACGTTCCAGTCATTGCTCTTCTTGATTGATGGTGCTAGCAGATGAAGCTTTGAAATGACCTGGCCCTTGGAGCAGCAAAAGGAAACTCCTTTTTCTCCCCCTTTGGAGATATCCGACTTTGGTTTCTGAGGTGTAGAGGGAAGAGCAACTTTCCTCATCACATGTTGTGGTCGGATGTAGTAGACTTTGGGATCCACAGTGGCAATCTTCATGTCTACCCCTAGAAAATTTAGCAGCTTGGTGATGAACCCAACAAGGGGAAGGGGTCCATTAAATTATTCGTCAGCAACATCCTTCAACACTTGCAGGCGCATGTGATGAAGGCAGATTGGGTGTTTGGATACGGTGGCATTGTACAGTATCCAAATGTCAAGAGGCAAGAGGACATCAAGATTGTGAGCACGAGGGAGGAAGTGGCGAGTGATGTAGAAAAAGAGAACATGATGATGAGCATTGAGATACCTAATTGGAATAGGGTTTGTTCCACGAGGAGCGAAGATGTTCATTCTGGAGAGAGCTGCTGGGATGCTGAAACCAGAGAGGGCGAGCTCGAAGTCATTCTGAATTGTGTGACCATATACTGGTCCACCAAGGACTCGAGCAAAAAGTTGGGGTGTGATCCTGATGAAGTGGCCTAACACCTGGGTTTCAAGCTCAAGCTGTGAGGTTCGGGAGGGACGGATGTTGGCGTAGAACATCCTGACCGGTCTGGATAACAGATGTCAGCCATACTCGGAATGAAATTTGACCAGCCAAGGTGAAAAAGAGGTTCATACACATTGATGCCATATTTGGAGAAATCTCTGGGAAAGTGACGAAGATTTGGGAGTAGAGGGCGTGTAAAGAACTTACTGATCTACCGCAAGCGCTCCTCCTCAGAGTGGTGCATCAGGCCATTAATTTGGGATGAGGAGCGATTTGCCATGATTGAGGAAAGGAGATGATTGAGGGATTTGAGTGGAAGAAAAAAGAAAAAAGAACGGCATATAAAAGCTGTACAGAAAACACGAAAGGAAGGTGAACCAAATCAAATCCCTGGGACCGAGGAGGAATTTGGAAGGTCTGCCGTAGAGATAAGTCCGAGATTCTGGCGAATCAAATTAAATTGATCCTCCTTGATTGGTTTGGTAAATAAATCTGCAAGTAGAAGATTCGTTGGAATGAACTGAATCTCAATTGTTCCTTGCGTGACAAGTTCTCGAAGAAAGTGAAATTTAATGTTGATGTGCTTCGTTCTAGAATGATGAACCAGATTTTTTGTGATATTAATCGCACTTGTATTGTCACAAAGAAGTGGTGTAGAATCAAGGGTAAGTCCATAGTCAGAGAGTTGTGATCTAATCCAAAGGATTTGGGCCGAACAACTCCTTGCTGGAACATATTCAGCTTCTGCAGTGGAGAGTGCTACCGACCCTTGTTTTTTACTAGACCAAGAAATGAGAGATGGACCTAGAAATTGGCAAGTCCCTGTCGTACTTCGTCAATCGGTGGTTGGCCCAGCAAAATTGGAGTCACTATACCCAACAAGATCGAATGAAGCAGATACTGGATACCAAAGCCCAATGTCTAGTGTAGCAACCAAATACCTAAGAACACGTTTAAGTGTTTTAAAATGACTTTGTCTAGGATTTTCCTGAAATCGAGCACACAGACAACTGCGAACAGGATGTCAGGTCTGCTTGCTGTAAGATACAGAAGCGACCCAATGAGAGCACGAAATTGTGTCTGATCAGCCGATTCTTCTTCATCAGAGGAAGAGAGTTTGGTTGTTGTGGCCATGGGAGTAGGAGCAGGTTTTGCGTTGGTGAATTTGAACTTTCTCAGAAGGGTTTCTATATAATTGGTCTGATGGATGAAAATGCCTGAAGAGAGTTGGTTAACTTGAAGATCAAGAAAGAATTTCATCTCTCCAATCATGCTCATCTCAAACGTTCCTGTCATGAGAGAGGCAAATGAATCTCTGAGATTTTGATTTGTAGATCCAAAGATAATGTCGTCGACATAGATTTGGACAAGTAGAATATCAGAGAGTTCGGTTTTAATGAACAAGGTGTTATCGACCTTTCCTCATCTGAATTGTTTGGAAATAAGAAACGATTAGAGTCGATCGTACCATGCCCTGGGGGCTTGCCTAAGTCCATAGAGAGCCTTTTTGAGTTTGAACACATGATTGGGAAAGGAGGGATCCTCAAACCCTGGCGGCTGACGGAGAAAGATTTCCTCCTTAATAAATCCATTGAGGAATGCACTTTTGACGTCCATTTGGTATAGTTTGAATTTCATGTGACTTGCGAAGGCACAAAGGATTCGAATAGCTTCAAGCCTTGCAACCGGAGCAAATGTTTCCTCGAAATCAATACCCTCCTCTTGATTGTAGCCTTGAGCTACAAGTCGAGCCTTGTTCCTGGTGACTTCTCCTTTATCATTAGTTTTATTCCTGAAAATCCAATTCGTGCCAATAATGGATTTGTCTTGTGGTTTTGGGACAAGCTCCCAAACCTGTGCACGCTCAAACTGATGCAGTTCATCCTGCATTGCTTGAATCCAGTTGACATCTTGAAGTGCTTCCTTGACTGTTGTTGGTTCAGACAAGGAGATGAAGGCAGTTTCTTCTGTGGCCAAAAAGTTAAGAAGTCTTTTTGACCGTGTTACAAGATGTTCGTTTGGGTTTCCAATCAAAAGAGTTGGTGGATGACGTTTTTGAATGTGGAGTGGAGGTTGAGAAGATGAAGGTTGATCCGGTACGGGAGTTTGGATGTCAGGGTCACTCGATTGGATGGTTGGTTCAGATTCATGAGAAGGAGAATCATTTTGGTCATTGAGGGTTGGCTGGGATTCTGGGTGCAAAGAAGATGATTGATTATCTTGTTCATTAACAAGTGATGAATCATAAGGAGAGTTGGGTGAAACCAAGTCAAGATGTGGTAGCTCGAATGGCTCATCATCCTCTTTTCTGGTGAAGAGAGGAGCACTGAATTTGTCGTTGAAGACAACATGGATTGACTCTTCAACCTTGGAAGTTGAATGATTGAACACTCAGAAAGCCTTACTTGTTGACGACTAGCCATGAAAAAGAGCCTCATGGGATCGAGCATCAAACTTACCCTTGTCAATCCTAGTGTTAAGAACAAAGCACGGACAACCAAACAGATGAAAGTAACTTATGTTTGGTGTTTTATTCTTAAGGAGTTCATATGGTGTTTTATTCAAGGTTCTCCTTATGAGAATTCTATTGAGAATGTAGCAGGCAGTAGAAACTGCTTCTGCCCAGAATCGTTTGGACGTGTTGTGATCAAGAAGCATGGTTCGAGAAAGGTCAAGAAGGGCACGATTTTTCTGTTCTACTACACCATTCTGTTGTGGTGTTCGTGGAGCGGAAAAGGTGTGCTTGATACCAGTTGATTCACAGAAAGAAATGAATGTGGTGGAGATGAATTCTCCACCGTGATCACTTCGCAAGGTTTTAACAAGAAAGCCAAAAGTTAAAGAAATTTGACGAATGAAATTTTCAAGTAAGGACGAGCTTTCATTCTTTCTGGCTAAAAATAAAACCTAGGTGAATCTAGAGAAATCATCTACAATCACAAGAGCAAAGCTTTTTCCTCCTAGACTTCTAACATTGGAAGGCCCGAAGAGATCAAAATGAAGGAGTTCAAGAGGTTGTTTAGATGCAATAACATTTAAACTTTTGAATGAAGTCCTTGTTTGTTTCCCTTGAACACAGGCTCGACACAAAACATCAAGATTCGTTGACAGTTTTGGCAAGCCTCTGACAAGACCAATGGAGAAAAGTTTTGCAATCCGAGTTGAGTTGATGTGTCCTAAACGTCTATGCCAAACAAACTCAGGAGATGGTTTTTCAGCTGAGAAACATTTTTCATGAAAAGCATCTTGATCTTTTAGGTTGATTGAATAAATGTTGCCACTTCTATTTCCCATAAACAGAACTTTCCAGTCAGAAATTCGTTCAATTTTACAAGTATTAGCTTAAAAAATGACTCTATTTTGTTTTCCACACAATTGACTGATAGACAGCAGGTTATGTTTCAAATTAGGTACAAAAAGAACATTATGAAAAAGTAGGGTCATCACTTTTGCCAACCGTACCTTTGCCCATTATCCGGCTTTTGTTGTTATCACCAAAAATCACCGTTCCTCCTTGCTTTTCAATAATGCTACTGAAGTTTCTTTTGTCCCCCGTCATGTGGTTTGAGCAACCACTGTCTAGAATCCAGATAGAGTTATGCGGTTGAGCTTGCTGCACATGTGGCAAGATTAGATTTTTTAGGTACCCAAACTTTCTTGGGTACCCTCTTTGGTTGAGAAAAAATGCACTGGAAACTATTATGACTCGACTGAAAACAGAATCCACATCTTCTAATTGATGCAGTTTGGTTTCGAAAGGAATGTGAGTTACTATATGAATGAAAGGCAGATTGTCTAGGTTTCCAAAACATGAAATCAATGTTCCCATTTGTTTGAGCCTTAGTCCAGTAGTAGTTTTGTTTCCTAAGAATGTTTCTCTCAGCCTCTAAATGTTTTATATTTTGTTCTTGCAGTTTTAACTTTTCGCAACATTCAATATTGAATTCAACAATACAATTTTTCTCAGCTTTGAGTTTTCCAAACCGATCCGCCAAGTTAATGTATGATGCCATGACATTCTCTCTAATGAATTCAGTGCAGGGATTAGTACATACCTCACTGGATGCAGAGTCTGTATCAGAACTTTCATCATCGGAAACAGCCATGAAAGCTTCTTCATCTCCAGAGTCTGAATCGCTCCAAGTAGCTCTGAAGGCTTTCTCTTTAGTATATCCTCTATTGGGACATTCAGACCTTATGTGACCTGGTCTACCACACTTGAAACAAGTTATAACATCTTTTTCTTCACCGGACTTTTCTTCATCTTTCCTAACTTTGGTTTGAGTTCTAGACTTAGATGAACCTTGACCCTTACTTTTATTTGCTTCCCTTTTGTTCCTTAGGAATTGTCTAAACCGTTTAGTCATGAGAGCAATTTCCTCTTCACTGTTTTCTAGTTCGTCATCGCTAGATAACTCCCTTTTGACAGCCTTAAGTGCTAAGCTTTTAGACTGACTTTCTTCTTTCAAGAAATCATCCTTTCGTAATAAAACTTCATGGCTATGAGTGAACCAATCAAGTTTTCAAGAGAGAGAATAGAAAGATCCTTAGCTTCCTCTATGGCAGTGATCTTAGGCATCCACTCTCTTGGTAAAGATCTGAGTATTTTTCTCACAAGATCAGCTTTATCAATTTTTCTGCCTAAGTGTCTTAACTTAGAAACAATCAAATTGAACCTATCATACATAGCAGAAATTGACTCTGAATCATTCATCCGAAACAATTCGTAATCATGCATAAGAACACTAATTTTGGTTTCTTTAACTTGAGAGGTACCTTCATGGGTAGTCTCAAGTGTTACCCAAACCTCATTTACTTTTTCACATGAGCTAATCCGATTATATTCATCATTACAAAGTGCATAGTAAAACACATTAAGAGATTTAGCATTTAATTGAGCCTTAGTTTTCTTGGCATCATCCCAAGTTTCATACTCTCCACTAAGATCAACTCCTCTTTTCTCAACAATATTCCATAAAGCAAAATCCATACCTTGGAAGAATACCTTCATGCGATTTTTCCAGAATTGATAGTTGCTTCCATCAAACCACGAGGTCTTCAATGGGACATCCCTTTCGATTCCATGATCGTTGCCATTTCTTCTTACCCTTTCCGGCAGTGATGAGCTCGTGTCGGAAAGCCACGCTCTGATACCAATTGAAATAACAAGATAAGTTAGTCGATTCGAATCACAATGAGATGATAAGCAGCTTGGCTAGAATCTTGGGTATGATACGACTACCCAACGAAATTACTCGTAAGCACAACGCCTAATTAATCTGACGATTGAAAACCAGCGTAGTCAATGTGATACTCAGCCGAGATATGAGATATGCAATAATAGAGTGAGGCAGAGGAAAGAACACGACACACGATTTAACGTGGTTCGACAAGCACGGGCTTGCCTACATCCACGTCTCGAGACGAGCTCGAGAGAGTCACTTTTATTGATGAAATTGACACCCCAGCATTCAAATGAATTCCTGGTTACACAGCACAACCCACTGATCTGCAGAGTCGCAGATCAATGTAACCTCACAAACCCTAATGAGTGACAATATGAATTCAACTACAATTCCGCTCTGAATCCCTACCTTCCTCAGCGTGCTCCTTCTATTTATTCCCCGGTCGCCGTCAATCAGTTGCTCAATTTATGCCTTCACAAATCTCCGTAGACTGCTCTTTCCTTCGTTTGAAAAGCCTCAATGTTTGACAGATGCTTTCCTTATCTGTTCCTACAAAAAGCATCAAAGAGGCCTTTCTTTGGTCCTTGGTCGACCCGTAAGATCTGTTTACTAAACCAATGGTTAGCCCAAAGACCCAACCGAATGAAACATATACCGAGAGAACTTAACAGTGGGTACCCGCGAGCCCGGCCCGTTTCTTAATGGATAGTGGGTACCCATTACCAGAACGGGTTCGGGCTACGGGATGAGTTTCGAGGCTAATGGGTACCCACTACCCGAACGGGTAAAACCCGTGGGTACCCATTAAGCCCGTTTGGCCCGAACTATTAAATTTATTATTGTTATAATAAATAAAATCCCTAACTAATAATTAATAAACTAAATCCAATACGATTAATACGATTAGAACTTATGTTGTTGTTGTTAATGTTGTTGTCATGTTGTGGCTATTGTTAATGTTGTTGTGGATGTTTGATCTGACATAAGAATATCATGTTCTACTTATGTTCTTTGTAAATTGTAATATTCTGTAAATTGTAATGTTCTACTTATGTGGCTGTTTGTAGGTGAATTTTATATTTTTTGAATTGGCAGGTGATTCATATTTGCTTATAAATTGGCAGGCAGGTGAATTTAACAAAATGGCTGCGGGCTGGTTTTTTTTTATAATGGGTTTTAGTGGGTTTAGTGGGTATCTCGGCCCGGTCCCATTATTCTTAATGGGTACCCACTACCCAAACGGGTTCGGGCTACGGGATGAGTTTCGAGTCTAATGGGTACCCAATACCCGTTTCTTAATGGGTATGGGTACCCGAGCCCGTCCCATTAGCCAGTCCTAGTTGGATGGTGCATGTGAGAATGTTGTTCACAGTGTTCACTGAGTTCCTCCTCACCCTCAAATTAGGTACAATGCTTGCCAGAAACTGGAACCCTACCGTCATAATACACTCTCCTTCTCCACCACCACTGTCGCTGCCAATACTACTACTAGCACCATTGTCTCCATCGTCACCGTCACCATTGTAACCATCGGGAAAGATGACGAAGCCTGATGGAAAGAGCGATGAAGGAGCTGTCTCATCTGCTCATTGCCAACTCCATGATCGGAATGTCCACCGTCGCGTACACTAACAAAAAAGAGTTCTTATCGTTCCACATTTCTTGGAGGATCAATGAATCTCTATTATCATCGCCTCCTCCATTTTGCTGCAAAAAAACATACACGTATAGGTCAAACAAAATAAAAATGACAGAATTGGGTCAAAATATGTATTCACCCCAACACGAAATACGGAACTGAGTTCCCACGAGCCTGAGCCATGGGGATACGAACAACCTCGTGCAGGGTCTCAGCATTCATTTTAATATCCCAATCCTTCCTCGTCCTTTCACTCGTTAAGAACTCGAACACTGTCCTCCATGAGATAAGGAGCCACACAGAAGTCGAGGCACTCAATGCGACTCCCGAAGGCTATCCTAGATTGGTCGAGTTCCTCTTTGCCATAATCCTCACATCCTTGTTAATGCTCAACGACGTTAGTTTCTCCTAGACAGAGTTCAACGAGCCGATGAAGATTCCACGATAGAAGCTATTCACCATTTTTTGGGACAGCTTCATCAAACTCTTTTTTCCATCCATGGTTATCACTGTAAAATTTCAGAAAATTAATAAAACAAGAACATGTTACAATATGATCAAACATGTTAAACCACGAATAAAAAATGGGTGTAGATTACTAACTCGAAGGATCTTGGGGCAACCTGGAGGAAGCCATCAGGAGTGTGATGCACTCACAATATCTTTGTAATGTAGCAACCCACCTTTTCGCCCCGAAACCAATACCAGAGCTAACCATTGGCCGCATCAATGGGTTAACCGAGTTCTCTTCGTATTGCACACCCATGTTACCTGTAAAAGGACCACGTCATTAAGTCATGTTATCATTAAATTTTAAATCGTTAATCTTACTGATAAAGGGTAAATAATTACCTCGTAGCAACCATTGTCTAGATTGATTTCATGGATAGTAATGTTGAAGTTGTACCTTCCACAGAATCAAATCATTGTGCTCTTTTCCTCAACAATGATTGTGGTTCTGCTTCTCACCCCAAGAGTTTCAAATTTTTCTCACTATGGATCAAACATCCTTATTATAGGGCACTTGTAGAGTCAGTATGGACAGAGAGAATTAAGGGGAGCAACTATTATATTCTTTATGAGAAGCTAAGAAGACTGAAGTACAGCTGAAGAAACTGAATAGAGAATATTATTATGATATTCCTGGTCGTGTGAGGCTTAAGAAAGAAGAGTTGATTGACCTGAAAGCTGATGTGTACTCTAATCCTACTGCTGCTGGTAGGGCTGTAAGCTGGATCCATAAAACCCATGCCCATTGGTGAACCTGTCGTTGACGATTCAAACAAATAACTAACAAAGCTAACAAGCTAGGGTAGATCGTATTCCGCGGGCCTTCTATGATTGACTACTCCAAAAACTAGCATTTTATTCGGATGCAAACAAGTTGTGCGTGGTGTGAGTTTCACGACTTCTAATTCTAAGAAATGCAGAGAAATTTAAAAATTAAACTGAAGCAGATTGGAAATTAGGGTTGAAAACAAAGATAACAGACGAACTTAGACTTTGAATCCCCCTTCGTTCCCCAGAGCATTGGCAATCAACAGATCAGCGGATTTCGATTCTCATTCAATCAATCACTAAGACACCATCATAACTCCTGACCCTTAGGTTTAAGACCGGCGAACGTTCGCTCTATCCGTTCTAGCTACCAAGATTAATTAGTCACCCGGGTACGGTCGCCTCTCGCAACGACTTAACTTAATTGGTGCAATTACTAACGATTTATGAGTTACTCTTGCAGTGGATTAACCCTAACTGGTTCCTACGAAAGGCACGCTCCAATTATAAGGTTAATTGTTCAATTTGATGTTCTAAAGTAAGGCGAGCATTCGCTTCTATCCTTAGCTTAACAAGAATCTAATCTAGGTGATCAATCCAGACAAGAAACATGAACAATGAAGAACAAATCAAACATGAAAGAGAAACTGATTGAATTTCGAATCTAATCACCGCCGATCCGTGACCGCTTTAAAGCCCTGGGTCACTTAGGGTTCATCTAGTCTAAGCTCTAACGAGTTTAGCTACTCATGTTTATCACAAAAAAATCAAAGATACAGAAAGAGTTCATCATCTAGAGGAAGAACAGAAAAGAATCTGAAAAACCTAATTTAGACGACTCTGATAGACTTCGATCTTCGGTAAACTGCACTCCTAGCTCTGATTCTCCGAGATGGAAGGGATGGCGTCACGATCTCTTTCCGGCTCTTCGAACTCTAACTCTTCGCTCCAGAACTTCAGAGAATTCGTCGAATTCTGATTACGAAAAGTATATTATGATCTCCCCCTTCATGTTGGGCCGCCGGTTAAGTATTTACACTTAACCCTAATTAATCCGGATTCTTCTGATATTTTCGCCGAAAATAAAGGATTATTTTCGCCGAAAAGGATGGTATAAATGGACGGTCCTTTGGCTGGTATCTCCTGTAATTTTCGCTTCGATCGAAAACTTAACAGTTTCGCCGAAAACTGCTTCAGCCGGTCATCAGTTGATTTGTGCTGATATTTTCGCCGAAAATACTAGGGTATTTTCGGCGAAATTCCTTTGTAAACCGGGCAGGAATTTTCTGAACTTGATTGGCTCCTTTGATCGATTCCGGTGCAATTCGTCGAGGTTCCAACGCCTTAGACATGACCTTGGCTACTTTATTTGACGGCAAAAACCTGTGCTAACACAAAAACACTAGAAAACCATCAAATAGACCCGAAACGGGCCAAAGTAACACAGATGGCACGAGATAGGGCAATTGATTGAACATTCGCTATTCTACCCTAAAAACCATGTCTTAAGCAAAGAAATGTCGCTTAAATGAGGCTGATAATCACGTCAATTCGAGTGTCATCAAAATACCCCACACTTAAGCTTTTGCTTGTCCTCAAGCAAACTGAATAGAAACGCTCATGTTCACAAATGATAAGATTGATTAAATTGGAGTTCAATCAAACACAATGAATTATTAGACAGCTAATTCCTAGAACAAGAAACCTGACATGTATACAGATCAGCCAAACAACCTGGTCTCACTAATTAACTGCACACAACAAGTAATTATAACCAATTATGCACGAATTTGACCTGACCGACCAGACTCCTCACACAGGAAATATTTAGTACAATGGGAACTCTCACTCTCTGTGTTTAAGGACGTGTTTCTGCTCTCGATCATTTTCTGTTACTGAATTCTGTCATAGGTTTGCAATTCGACCACATCTCCACCACTGTGACAACACGAGTATCTAGTCAAGAAGGACTTCCCTGCTAGGACCGTAATGAAATCTAAACTACTTGGGTTTATGATGCGATGGATGATGGGAATGTATGATGATGGCTTGGTGCGGTGTAGCTTTCGACTAACTTCCCTCGAATCTAATCTATGGCTTCCTACCGTCTAACCAAACACGGGTGGAATAATGAACGCTCGTCCTATGATACCCTCAAGCAACCTAGCACTTATTTTCTTTTTCAAATACTATTTTTTTCTGACTTTTCTTTTGACTTCGTTCTTCCATTTGTAGGGAGAAGAACGTTTATTTGAACTAAACTTTGAAACTTTTTGATTTTTCTGATTTTTCTTTTCTTCATTTTTTTCAAAATTTTCTTTCTTTTCTTACTTGACTTTTTTCTTTGTGCCGATTCTTTCTTTTAGTTGCTAGAGGGATTTACACGTCTGGACATATTAGCTAAGACCACCTGTTTAATGGCTATAGGCAAGTTACCACAAACCGACTTTCGGTAGGTCAATCTAGAACTACAACCACATGGGATCAACGGGGAATGAAAGAAATGGGAAATGGCTGTAATGTATTATCTAACTAAAAGAACAGGCCAAGCTCAAGGGTTTAAACCTAATGGATTTATCGTTTGGTAGGCTATCTGGCTTAGTAGCTGAATCTATGTGCCCCTATCCTTCTAGAACTCGTGTCATCGTGTGGTCTCGAGTAGGTCTCATGCAAATTCTAACTCATTCAAGCAAACAGAAAACCACTCAGAAAGTATTAAAATTGCAAGTTACGTGCAATGGATCAAAAGCTCACATTTGGTTTGCTAGTCGGATTCGGTCATTTTCATGCAATCAAGACTACAAACTACTAGTGTGATTCTTAAAATTCTGTTCCGACCAGGCAATTTAGCATCAAAGTACACACGTTGGTTCTCAAGTTCTAGGTTAAGCAGTCTAAGCATCATTATGAAGGTTTGAACAACAACTTAACATCAAAAATCAAGAACTGAGCCATTCTAATGCTAGAGAGACTGGAATGGAATCACGAGGCACACATAAAACACAATCAAGGGCAATCAAGTTCATGCAAGGTTCTCTAGCATCCTACCCCACACTTAAATCGGACTGTGTCCTTACAGGTCTAAAATTAGAATTCAGAGTGAAGCAGAAGAACCTGGACCGAGATGATTGGTGTAGGGGATGAGCACGGATCCTCGGAGCGGAGGTGGTCTACCAGAGCGGAGCAAAGGGAATCTCCCTACTGCCTACAAAACAAAAACAAATGAAACATAAAAAGGAAACCGGGACAAGTGTCCTGGATCCACACAGAAAAAAGGTGGATCAAAATCCGAAAAGAATAAATAAAAAGAAAGGACAAGGAAAAGGACACCACCTGATCATGGCTGGTCAGGGGCGTGGGAGGGTGGAAAGTGGAGGTGCTCGCCGAGCTGATGGTGCCACGCCAGCTGTGCCTCATACCGCCTATCGGAGCGGCGCATATGTTGCTGCATAATAGTCCATCTAGCCTCTTGAGTGGCGTTGTCGGTGATGCGCCACTCCTGCAGTCGCTCATACAGCTCACCAATGTCCGCGGGGTGCGGTCGGTGCTGAGGGTGAGGCGCCTGGTATGGATCTGGAATGTGCGGCGGCGACTGGTGTGCATACCCTGCCTGATGATGTGGCGAGGGTATATAGTCATGGAACTCTGGCTGCGGCTGCTGCTGCTGCTGCTCAGCATCATCTTCTTCCTCCAACTCGGCTACATGCTGGAGGGGAGGATCTGCTGCCACCTGGGGACTGAGGTCCAGCTCTAGGTCGTACTCGACCGCTAAGTCTCCTCCAACGGTCCTAACTTGGTGTCGGGGAATGTTCGGGCCATATTCATGGCTGATGCCGAAGGAGATGATGAGCTGACCTATGAAGTTACCTCCCAGGAGTGCACGAGGTGGCGTCCGCCTCTTGGTCTTCTGGCGGAAGATGCGAGCAAGCACCCATCCGGGGTGAACTGATGGCTCGGAGAAGCATAAGCTCCTCCTTGAGGATATGGTGGCGATCCTTATCTGGAACATATAAAAGCGATCTACGCCAAACCATATGAATAAATTTAAAGAGAGGATGAGAGAGCGACTTAACTGAGTTATGCTCCCCAAGGTGATCGCCAGGCACTCCTGTCATGTGGCTCCAGAGTGCATGATAGTCCTCCTCGTCATCGTCGTCGCCCCAGCCGAGGTGATGTCCATGATAGTGCTCGTAGGGGATACCTAGATGAGCAGCAAACTCATCATAGGTGAGCGTCCTGTACACCCCACCCAAATAGAAGGTAACAACCTTCTGGCCTTGCCTCCTCTTGTGCTCATCCAGATCAAAGGTCGCCCAGAACTCCTGGAGGGCGATGTCTGGGAAGTCAGCAGCTATGGTGGTCAGCTCTAGGAGGTCGGCCGGTGCTAGGGCGTCATGCACGTTCCGATGGTAGTCCTCGTCGTGCTTGCTGAGGGACTCCATGGAGAGAGGGCGTACCTTAACTCCCCGAACATGCTCGATCTTCTGGAAGCACTCGAAGTAGAAGTCAGGTAGACGAGCGATAGTGCGATGGTACCCAGCCCGGCGAGGTAATGCTGGAGGAGGGCCCTGAACGGCGGGTGTGACGGGAGCGGGGGCTCTGGAGCTCGAGGCGGCATCAAGTCGTGCCTTGGTCCTACGTTCATAAGTGGTGTTCCTAAAACCAGAATGAAACCAGATCAGTCAAACTTAAAACCCTACCCCACACTTAGTAGAAAAACTCAATTTCACAAAGAAATGAGGGAAACCGAGTGGGGGTAAGCAAAGCAGAGTAACCGGTAATCATAGACAGTAAAATACATGCTTAGGAACAGCCAGAATTTGATAAGCACAATCAGAGTTCAAAGAGTCAAACCGACATTCAGAAAGTCAACACTATAGCATAATGAACCCTAATCATGGCAAGACTATCACAAAGCGGAGAATGACGGTATAATATGATCTCAGATGGCAAACACAATAATCTGAACGAGAATGAACACATACGGCAGCCAAATGATCAAAAACAGTTCATGGTCAAACCGACATTCCTCACAAGTCAACATCACAAAGAATCAATCTTATGCATAGCAACACATGATCAAATGATATGGAAATTAAACACGATACCCCCTAAGCATGCTAGAATAGTTCAACAAGTTCAGCTAACCTAGTTCACACGAAATCAATCGGCACGCAAATGGAGGCAAACCGAAAAGTCAACCAAAAGTCAACCCCGACGAAATTCAGCAATCCATATGTCAAAAGATTCGTAACGAAAAAGTTCTACAACTTACCTTGAAGCCATGGATGCGAAAAAAGAACGGTTTGGGAGGAATCGGTGAAAAATCGCACATTTTAGGGTTTGGGTGAACTAGAGCTGTAGAGATCCGATTTGAACGTTCTAGGGCTTAAAACGATCGAAATGAGAGGGGAAGGGGGCGGCGGTGGTCGGCGATGGCGGCGGCGGCAAACGGCGGCATCGGTGATTTTAAAAGGGCGGCGGTCGGTGGTTTCGAAAACAGTAGGGGGTTTGGTTTTGGCTCGAAAATAGAAGGTGGGGAGAGAGAGAGGATAAGACCGGATTTTAAGGTGAAATTTTGGGTGATTTTCAAAGGGGTTTTCGGCGAAAATAATAGGGAGTTTTCACCGAAAATTTACGTTAAAATCACTGCCGGTTTTCAAAAGAACATTTCGCCGAAAATACCAATATGTTTTCGCCGAAAATTTGAAACAGGAAGAGTCGGAAAACTCAATTGGATTTCAAAGGGAATTTTCGCCGAAAATAAGGGTTGTTTTCGCCGAAAATAATGAACTCTACGATAGAAAATATTTTCGCAATCCCGACAAATTTCAGAAAATCACAGTTAAATCCACAAAAATCGGAAAGACCTCAATCGACTTGCAACTGACACTATGACACACAGACTACACACGAAAAATAAGAAAACAAACAAACTGACACTTTTGGCTCCTGATAGCTGCAGTTTTAGCGGTATCAAATAACTAACCTACCGAAGTAGACTAGATCGTATTCCAGGGGTTTCTACTAATTGACTACTCAAAGAAGCTGACAATTTATTCAAGTTAAAGCACGTTGTGCGTGGTGTGAGTTCCACGACTTTTAATCTAATGAACAAAGGAAAATAAAAGACAGAAAAGTAAAAGGTTGACTAACGAGAAGATAGACGAACTCAGATTTCGAATCCCCTTAGATCACTAGAGCATTGGCAATCAACAGATCAGCGGTTTTCAATTCTAATTCAATCGGTTTCTATACACCACCATAACTCTTTACCCTTAGGTTTAAGACTGGCGAACGTTCGCTCTATCCGATCTAACTACCAAGATTAACTAGCCGCCCGGGTACGGTCGCCTCTCGCAATGACTTAATTAACTGGTGCAATTACTAATGATTTATGAGTTACTCTTGCAGTGAATTAACCCTAACCGGTTCCTACGAAAGGCACGCTCCAATTATAAGGTTAATTGTTCAATTCGATGTTCTAAAGTAAGGCGAGCGTTCGCTTCTATCCTTAGCTTAACAAGAATCTAATCTAGGGGATCAATCCAGACAAGAAACATGAACAATGAAGAACGAATCAAACATGCAAAGAGAAACTGATTGAACTTCGAATCTAATTACCGCCAATCCGTGACCGCTTTAAAGCCCTGGGTCACTTAGGGTTCATCTAATCTAAGCTCTACAAGTTCAGTTACTCATATTAGAAACAAGAGAATCAAAGGCAGCAATGAAGATCATCATACAGAGGAAGAACAGATAAGAACTGAAAAACCTAATTCTGACGACTCCCGCGAAGCTTCAATCTCCTGGATCTTCAACTTTAAGCTTCGAGTTCTCCGAGGTGGAAGGATGGCGTCACGATCTCTCCACGGATCTTCGAACTCTCTAAACTCTATCTATCGACCCTAGAGTCGGCTGACTCTCAAAAGTTTGATTTGTGAAAATATGAATAATTAATGATGTCTGTCTGGATGGCGGCTGCTCTGTTTCTTTAAATAGGTACGCTTAGGGTTTCCAATACAGCGCCGGATTTGGAAGATGTTTTCGGCGAAAATATAAGATAATTTTCACCTGAAAACTTTAGGCAGAATCCCCTGTTTGATTTCTTCTATGATTTTTGGCGAAAACATTATAGTATTTTCGCCGAAAACTTCAGTGCAATTCAGCTCATTCCGTCTGTGGGTTTTCTGAAGGTATTTTCGCCGAAAACTGTGTAGTATTTTCGGCGAAAGTATTGTGCTGGGTAGTTGGATCTTCGGTTCTGAATCCGGTTTGATTTCTGGTTCGATTCTGGTTCACTCCTTGAGGTCTTGAATACGTCCATGGTTACGTAAATGATGGCAAAAATCCGTGCTATCATAAAAATACTAGAAAACCATCAAATTGACCCAAAAAGGGCCAAAGTAACCAAATCGGTAGGAAATAGGGTAGTTGAGTGAATATTCGCTATTTTACCCCTAAAACCACATTTCAAGCAAGGAAATGTCGCTTAAATGTGGCTGATAATCACGTCAAATCGAGTGTCATCAGCTCCCCCGAACCGACTCTAAAACACTAAGTTCGACATAAATAAAAAACGGACTCCAGCCGTGGGTTGCCTCCCACGAAGCGCTCTTTTATTAACGTCCTTGAGCTGGACGATACCTGGATGGTATTAGGAGACATCCCAACTTAGATTCTCCTTGATGCTAGCATCGGAGTTCCTAAAGTAGAGCTTCGGGGCTTCTCCGGTGAGCATGAATTTCTTCCCGTTCGCGTGTAGGAGCTTGGTACGTCCGTCGGGAAGATGGTCAATGATCTTGAACGGTCCGAACAGTTCTGTCAATGGATCGTCTTCCACAAGGAAGACAGTGGATGGAACAAGAACGATCGACTCCTTCTTTACTTTAATCTCCGGCTTGATATCATAAAGATCGGTGATCGTTAGTATTTCCTTGGGAGATGCTTTTGGCTTCTCCCTCCATACTTGTTCCGGCGCCGGTTTCTCGGAACGAATTGGCGGTGCAGCTGGATCGATAGACGGTGGTCGAACAACTGGTCTCCAGACCATCTGAGTCTACTTCTTCTTATGATTCTTCCTTCTTGATCTACCAGACTCCTTGCTTGGTGGTTTAGAAGAGGCTTGCAGTTCCTTCTTCTTTTGCGGTTTCTGAACCGCAGCTTGTGGCTTCTTCTTCACAACCTGTTTAATGTCTGCAGTAACAACTGATCTAGACACACTAGAAGAGACATCAGTGACGGAGTTGACCAGAGTCAACTACACAGTTTCAACAACTAAACAATGGAATTCTTCATTCTTAGGGTTATATTTCATTCCGTCTTTAAGGCGGAATGTTATCGTTTCTTTACCGACCCTCAAAGTTAAAGAACCATTTGGGACGTTAATATTCATTCCAGTAGTAGCCATGAAAGGTCGTCCTATGAGAATGGTAGAATCATCCTCACTAGTGTCAATGATAACAAAGTCAGTTAAGAACGTGAACGGCCCACATTTAGTAACAACGTGTTTAATCTCTCTCTTAGGGGTTTTAAGCGATCTATCAGCAAAAACAAGTTGCATACTAGGCGGTTCAAGTTCTCATAGGTTCAATTTTTCATATAGACTCACAGGCATAACATTAACAGATGCACCAAGATCAACCAAACAACGCTCTATCTCAACATCATTAATGACAAGAGGTAGAGTGAAAGAACCAGAATCAGAACACTTAGCTGGATATGGAGAGGAAGGTTTCTTGCTACGAATATCAGGATATCCTTCTTTGTTCCCCTTCATGCCAGTCTCGATCCTTGCATTTGGCAGCAGTGTCTTGGAAAAGGAGGCTTCACGACGTACGGTGCAAGAGGAGGTTCATCCTCCTTAGGCGCCGGTTTCTGTTCTTCCTCTTCCTCTTGAGATTCAGTGATCCTGCGCAAAACAGAACAAGCATCAGCAGATAAACTTATAAATTTTCGAGCGGTTACCATCTTGGCTTGCTCTTTTCTTGGATTCGGCTCTGTCTGGCTCGGAAGTTGGCCAAATGGTCGACCGGATGCTAGCATGATCGAGATGTTGTTCACAGCTTGCTCAATTCTTTGACCGGCGGCTATCTGTTCTTGATTAAGAAGAGCTTGAGCTTTAAATTGACTGTCATGATCATCGAGTCTGGTGATGATCTGACTAAGCTTTCTGTCCAGGTCACTAAAGTTGTTTTCTCTCTGATGTTGCTGCCCTGGATAGGTGTTATTCAAGTATTGATTCTGGCGGTTGCCAGGTGCAGTTCCATAGTTGCCCGAATTTCGATGCGGCGGCTGGTAGACACCTGCCGGCGGTTGATTAGGTTTATGATCCTGAGCTGGACCAGCTGGGCGGTTATTCTGGTTCTGGTTATGGTTGGCGCCATTATTGTAGGGAGGTCTGTCTTGATAGTTCCCTTGCTGCCTGAAGTTGCGGTAGCCAGCATAACCATTCTGATTATTAACGAAGCCTTGTTGAATAAAATTTACCTCTTTGGCAGACCAGACTTCTGCCTTACCAAAATTCTGACAACGGCCTCCGTTATGTGCGCAAGCTCCACACCACTCGCAATCGGCAACGTAGACAGAAGCTGCCGGCGGTTTGATTGGTGTGGTAGACTTCTTCAAATGCTTCTCTACCTCTGCCTTGATAGCAGCTTCGAGATCGAGCTTGCTCCTTGATCCTTCAGATTGTCATTCCCAGTTCCTTGACTTGGAAGTACAGTTTGCGAAATGAAGAAGAGCAGCTTCAGGTGTGAGTGTAGTGCAATCCCCTTCAGCTAGAGAATTGACCCACTTGGCAGATTCTTCTCGAAGTCCTCGAGCAAAGATTTCAGCTAACTGCCTCTGCTCGAATCCATGATGAGGGCAGTTGTAGAGAAGTTCTTGGAATCGATTCCAAGTATCGTATAAGCTTTCTCCTTCTTTCTGGGAGAATCTGGCAATGCTGTCCTTGATGGCAGTTGTTCTGGCTGGAGGGAAGTATTCTTCAACGAAGTCCTGAGCCAAAGTATCCCAATTAGTGTAGTAGCCATGTGGTTTGCCAATAAGCCACCTCTTAGCAGGGCCTTTCAGAGAGAACGGGAAAGCTCTCAAACAAAGAGTATTTTTGTCGAGGTTTCCGTTCTTGAAAGTACTGCAGAGATCAAGGAAGTCTGCAAGATGAGTGCACGGATTGTCTAGGGGCCAGCCTTCAAACTGTAGATCCCTAGAGATCATGGTCAAGAATGGGATCTTGATCTCATAGTCAGGATCTCCTTCAATGCGCGGTACGGCAATGGCAGATCGAACACTAGTCGCGCTCGGCTTGTTATAGTCTGCTAGACTTTTATATGCAGGTGGCGGCGGTGGATCTCCGTTTGGTGGTGGTGGTGGTGGTAAATGATCAGTCATGGTAGGATATGGAGGAGGTGAAAGTGACTCGGTGTATGAAGCGGATGAAGATGACGGTACAGGTGAAGATGGAGATGAGGAACTCTCCTTCAGTTCCTCGATCTTGATCGGAGTGATGAATGGAGATGGATTGGATCTGCCTCTCTTCAGAATCTGTGATCATAGAGGTGGAGCAGAACTGTCTGGTCTCTCTATACTCTTAGCCTGTTCGGTTTGAGAGCGAGTCCAAGGACGGTGAGGCATACACCTGTAAACCTACAGATAACAAAGACAAACAAAACCAGTGTAAAATCGAAGTGGATGGAAAGGTGAAAGATGGAAAGTAGAAGAATAAATTTGCCAGTTCTTCTTTCAAACAATCAAAAGAAGTCCCCGGCAACGGCGCCAATTTGGTGAACCTGTCGTTGACGATTCAAACAAATAACTAACAAAGCTAACAAGCTAGGGTAGATCGTATTCCACGGGCCTTCTATGATTGACTACTCCAAAAACTAGCAATTTATTCGGATGCAAACAAGTTGTGCGTGGTGTGAGTTCCACGACTTCTAATTCTAAGAAATGCAGAGAAATTTAAAAATTAAACTGAAGCAGATTGGAAATTAGGGTTGAAAACAAAGATGACAGACGAACTTAGACTTTGAATCCCCCTTCGTTCCCCAGAGCATTGGCAATCAACAGATCAGGGGATTTCGATTCTCATTCAATCAATCACTAAGACACCACCATAACTCCTGACCCTTAGGTTTAAGACCGGCGAACGTTCGCTCTATCCGTTCTAGCTACCAAGATTAATTAGTCGCCCGGGTACGGTCGCCTCTCGCAACGACTTAACCTCTTGCAGTGGATTAACCCTAACCGGTTACTACGAAAGGCACGCTCCAATTATAAGGTTAATTGTTCAATTTGATGTTCTAAAGTAAGGCGAGCGTTTGCTTCTATCCTTAGCTTAACAAGAATCTAATCTAGATGATCAATCCAGACAAGAAACATGAACAATGAAGAACAAATCAAACATGAAAGAGAAACTGATTGAATTTCGAATCTAATCACCGCCGATCCGTGACCGCTTTAAAGCCCTGGGTCACTTAGGGTTCATCTAGTCTAAGCTCTAACAAGTTTAGCTACTCATGTTTATCACAAAAGAATCAAAGATACAGAAAGAGTTCATCATCCAGAGTAAGAACAGAAAAGAATCTGAAAAACCTAATTTAGACGACTCTGACAGACTTCGATCTTCGGTAAACTGCACTCCTAGCTCCGATTCTCCGAGATGGAAGGGATGGCGTCACGATCTCTTTCCGGCTCTTCGAACTCTAACTCTTCGCTCCATAACTTCAGAGAATTCGTCGAATTCTGATTACGAAAAGTATATTATGATCTCCCCCTTCATGTTGGGCCGCCGGTTAAGTATTTATACTTAACCCTAATTAATCCGGATTCTTCTGATATTTTCGCCGAAAATAAAGGATTATTTTCGCCGAAAAGGATGGTGTAAATGGACGATCCTTTGGCTGGTATCTCCTGTAATTTTCGCTTCGGTCGAAAACTTAACAGTTTCACCGAAAACTCCTTCAGCCGGTCATCAGTTGATTTGTGCTGATATTTTCGCCGAAAATACTAGGGTATTTTCGGCAAAAATTCCATTGTAAACCGGGCAGGAATTTTCTGAACTTGATTGGCTCCTTTGATCGATTCCGGTGCAATTCCTCGAGGTTCCAACGCCTTAGACATGACCTTGGCTACTTTATTTGACGGCAAAAACCTGTGCTAACACAAAAACACTAGAAAACCATCAAATAGACCCGAAACGGGCCAAAGTAACACAGATGGCACGAGATAGGGCAATTGATTGAACATTCGCTATTCTACCCTAAAAACCATGTCTTAATCAAAGAAATGTCGCTTAAATGAGGCTGATAATCACGTCAATTCGAGTGTCATCACCCATCCTAGTTTGTTCCAAACCAAATGGGTTAGTTAAAATATATCCACGGGTCAAAATACAATTAATGAAAACCAGACCCTTAAAACCATGGTTCATAATAAGACTCATTAAATTAAACTACAGTTGGCCCATTTGGCCCACTACTGACCCGCATACTCGCATTCCAGGTTTTCGGCTCCCAAGCCTCTCTCCCCCAACGACGGACAACCTCATCTCCTCCGTCCTCGTCTCTTCGACCTCGATAGCAATTCTCAGATAGCGTCCTCGATAGTCGATAGCGTCCTCTCCACTCTCTACTCCTCTCCATGATTCGATTCCATTGCAGCTTAGATTCTCAGAATACCTAATTTTGTCAATTTTGGAAACCTATATAAACCCTAGGGTTTTTTTGAACTTAAAACTTCTTCAGTTCTTCCTCCCTACTCTGTTATGTGCCATTCCAAGCTGCTTGTTGCCGTCAAATCCACTCCAGCCTCCGAGTCTCTGTTTGTTGAATAGAAGTTCCAGCCCCCGCGTCTCTGCTCAAGCACCCCAGGTCAGTTCCTTAACTTTGTTCTCTATCGTCACCGACTTCAGGTCAATAGTTCATGTGTTCTCCATCTTATCTAATGGGTCAATAGTTGATGTCTCTATATTTTAACTTTTGATGGACTTCCTGTACAGGGCTCTCGTGAAGAAATGTTGATCGACCCATTCCTGGTAACACGATTCGTTGAACGGGAATCTCGATCACTCCTTCAACCATCTCACAGAAGAGACTCCAGACTCGAGTTCTCTGTTGAATCAGAAAACAAACCATACTTCGATACTCCTTTTCTGCATAATATAAACGCTTCTCTCAACTCGAGTTCTTATAGTTGGATTGATATGCGGTGGACCATCGGCTGAGCGTGGGATTTCTCTCAACTCTGTGAGATCAGTTCTTGATCACATACAGGTATTTTAAGAAACCTGCACACTATGTTTGATGAAATGGGGTGATGCGCTTTGTGCTTAAAAGAAGTGTAATTAAAATTGGATCTTTATTTTTATGAATCGTGACAGGGAGACCATCTTCAAGTCAACTGCTACTACATTGACTTTGATCTCAATGCCTTTGTTATATGCCCTGCTCAGGTTTGTTCTTTCTTCAATTCTATTTCTGCGTTGAATTGGTGTTCATGGAACAAATGATTTGATAGTTAAATTTCTTTGATCTTAAATGAGTTGATTGCAACTATTGAGTTCTTGTTTTGGTCCTAACTTCAGGTATACTCAAATACCCCTGCTGATTTCGACTTTAAGCTTGAAAGGTGAGAGCTTGCTTTTGCTCCTGATTTCTTCTTTTATAACTGCAGAAGAAGCGTTAAAGTTCTCTACATAATATAATTCGAATACATAATATATTTGATTTTATTGTAGATGCTTAGCAAGTAGAGGACGAAGTGATTTCTCATAAACATTATGGATGAAGCCACTAGCAATCCTACAAGGGAGATTGGGAGTTCAAACAGTGCACATGTGAGTTCGTTACAAAATCAAGAATCACAATCACAAGGTACACACACAACTTCAGATGTATGGCATCATTACACCAAGCTGAATTGGGATGACAAACCAAATAGGAAAGATTCTTGCAAGTATTGTGGAAAACAGTTAAAATTTACACATGGGACCAGTAGCTTGATCAGGCATTTAGAAAGATGCAAAGTGTATCCCTATAGAAAATTTAACACTACTCAAAGAACTCCTAGGTTTCAGCTCACACAAGAAGGTGCGATTAACTTGTCTCTCGTCTTCGTACCCCCTCCTTATGATCAAGCAACATCTAGGACGAAACTTGCTAGGATGATCATCATAGATGAGTTATCCTTTAGACATGTTGAGCATGAGGGCTTCCGTGACTTTGTTTATTCATTAAGACCTGAGTTTCCAATCCCCTCTCGAGTCACAGTAGCTAAAGATTGTTTCAAGTTGTGGTTGACTGAGAGAGAAAAATTGAAAAATTATTTCAAACAATCCAAAGTTAGAGTTTGTCTTACAACTGATATATGGGCTAGTAAACATCACTTGGACTATATGTGTCTTACTGCTCACTTTATAGATGACAACTGGAATTTACAGAAAAGAATTCTGAATTTCACTTGTATTTCGAGTCACACAGGTGCTACAATTGGATCAACTATTGAAACAAATTTGATTGATTGGGGGATTGAGAAGGTTCTAACTATAACAGTTGATAATGCTAGTTCAAATGATGTTGGGATGCAGTATTTGAAAAAGAGGTTTATTAATTGGAAGGAGAATGTGTTGAATGGAGAATTTCTTCACATGAGATGTTGTGCTCATATCTTAAGTCTAATTGTGAAAGATGGAATGAAAGAAGTAGACGATTCCATTTATCGGATACGGTCAGCCGTTAGATTTGTAAGATCATCTACTTCTAGGTTGCAAAGATTTAAAGCTTGTGTTCATGAAGAGAAGTTGGACAGTAAAAAAACTTGTTTGTTTGGACGTGGAAACAAGATGGAACTCCACATACTTAATGTTGCAATCAGCTGTAGTTTTTCAGAAAGCTTTTCAAAGGTTAGAGGAGAAAGATTCAGTTTTTAGAAGTGAGTTACAGAAGTTAAAAGGGACACCGTTGGAAACTGGCTGGGTTTATGTGAAATCATTGTTGCCATTTCTGAAATCATTCTATGATGTAACATTAAAAGTCTCTAGTTCCCTGTATGTTACGTGTAATGAGTTCTTTCATCTTGTTTTTGGCATTGGTGCTATGTTGAATGATCTAGTGAATTCGACAAATGAGAGCACCAAGTTTATGTCTCAAAGGATGAAACTGAAGAATGATAAATATTGGGGGAATATTGATAACATGAACCATTTATTGTTCATTGCAGTGGTACTTGATCCTCTCTATAAGCTCCAATATGTTAAATTTGGGCTTGAGTTAGTTTATGAGAAACAAAAAGTGAAAGAGTTGCTCATGAGGGTGAATGTCTCTTTGGATGCATTGTTCAGTTATTATTTAGTGATAGGAGGAAATGGTGGCATAGGAACAAGTCGAAGTGGAGAGAATGCACTGCTTAATGACGAAATTGAGAGTGATAAAAGTATAGAAGAGTACTTGAAGGGAAGGTATAAAAGGCAAAAATTAGTAGAGGCAGAAGAACTATCAAAATCAGAACTTGATAGGTACTTGGAAGCAAAGTGTGTGAACCAACATGAAGAGAATTTTGATATATTAGCATGGTGGAAAAGGAATTCATCTGATTATCCAATACTAGGATTGATGGCAAAAGATATTTTGGCGGTCCAAGTTTCTACAGTAGCTTCTGAATCTGCATTCAGTACAAGTGGTAGGGTGCTTGATGCATTTGGTAGTTCACTAACACCAAAGATTGTAGAAAGTCTCATTTGTGCACAAAATTGGCTTAGATCAAGTACTCACCCGATTGACATTGAGGAAAAGTTTGAAGAAATAGAAGCGCTTGAGGAAGGTACAATCTATTCAATACATGTTTTCTTCAATTATATAACTTCAAATTGAAATTTTACTAATGATTTCATTGTTATTTTATAGAGTTAAACGAACTCGGCTTGAATGATACAACTATAGTTGAGCCTTGAAAGACTTTGCAAGAGTCAAGCACCAAAGGTAAGCATGATTTTCGTATGTTGTTCTCTGTTAACCATTCATCGTGTGTAGAGAACTGTGTTGGTGTATGCTTCTGCTTCTGTTTGATCATATAGATGCAGTTTATGCTTCTGTTTGAATGTTACTGATGAATTGATTTCTGATTTTTTTAAGCTTATGATTTCTGATTTATTTTTATGAACTTAAGCTTGATGTTACCTGGATTTCCCTTATGAAACTCCACTGCCACCAGATTGAACAATACGCAAGTATTTGTCTTCCTACTGCTGTGTATTTGTCTTCTGCATTTTGGCTTTCCATGTTTGAGGACGTTTATATCCACTGTTAGCTGTCATGCCATGATCATCCATTGTTATTTTCAATTGTATTTGTAAGAATCTTCATTACACAGAGAAGACAATGAACGAAAATACCTTAGGTCTGCATTTGGTTTGTTCTGAAAATGGGTTCTTACTACATAGATTTGAATAGTTTTTGCTTTCCCCTTAGGTCTGTATCACATTTCCTTTTTGGGTTTTCTGGCTTCATGCTAACGTTTTCCTGGTGGGTCAGAGTTTAGACCAAACTGATTATCTTGCTGCAATTGCAGAGGTTTCCAGTATAAATTTAAACTTGGAAGAATCTTTCCATGTGTAGTTGATATTTCCATTAGAACCACAACATAAAGGTTCAATTTTCTTGTGTTCTGGGCGTGAATCTGGGTTCTTAGAATCAAGGGTTGATGCATCCCTAGTTCATGCTAGATTGCACAAGGCTTGACAAAGTAGCAAGCCATAAAAATGCAGAAAACATATCTGATCATTTGAATTAGTGGAGAGTTTTTTCATCTCTAAACTAATGCTGCTATTTTCTGTAGGTGATGGTGCAGATGATGATGCAGCATGCAAGCTGAAGGTCTTGAGCAAATGATGGTGCAGTTGTTGTTATCAATGTTGAGAATTTTGCAGTTGTTAGTAGAAGCTGTTATTAGTTATCTGGAATCGGCTTAGGTTATGCAATCAGTTATTTATGAGGGCTGTCGGATTTTGCAGAATGTTAACTTGTTATATTTAAAAAATCTGGGCTTAATATATTTAATATATGAGGGCTGTAGGAATTTGGGCTTATATATTTAAAAAGTCTGAACATTTTGGCCTGCAGTTTGGCTTGGTTTGACCCAAAGCTTGGCCCACGTGGATCAGTCTAATCCCATCTCATTACCTGATCAGGCCAAGTAAATTTAAATATAATCCATAGCTCATGTACCAGGTCTGGTCCTTGTGGGTTTGGGCCAGACCAGGCTAATTTACAGCCCTAGCTGCTGGTTTAGTTTGATTGCAGGAATGTGATCTGGAATATCAGAGGGTTAGAGACAATGAAGAAAGTTTCTTAAGGCAGAAAGCAAGCGTTAGTTGGATCAAACTTGGAGATCAGAATTCCTCCTTTTTCTTCAACTATGTGAAAGCTAGACATGAACACGATAAGACAGCTTAAAAACAAAGAGGGTGTAATGGTTGATGAAATTCTTGCCATTGCTGAAGTTGTTGTGAGTTTCTACAAGGAACTTCTTGGGGAGAGCACTGAGGTTAATACACTTTCTCTTGACTTTATCATTAAGCATAGGTTGTGTGGTTCCCAGACTGAAGAGATGGTCAGACCAGTTAGTCATGAGGAAATAAAAGTGACTTTATTCAGTTTTCCCAATGAGAAAAGCCTGGGGCCTGATGGCTTTAATGCCATGTTCTTCAAGGATATCTGAAGTTTAGTAGGGGATGATCTCATTGCTGCTACTCTAAGTTTCTTTGACAAAGCTTATATGGCCTCGTTTGTTAATTATGTTGCCTTGATCCACAAAAGAAATAATGCAGATGATATTAGACATTTTCATCCGATTTCATGCTGCAACATTGTCTATAAGGTTGCCAAGCTTGTTAATGGTGTTACAAGCCAAGCTCGAGCCTGAGCTCCAATTTTTCATATCGAGCTCAAATATGAAAGCTCGAGTCGAGTTTGAGCTGAGTCCGAGTCTAGCATAAACTTTCTCGAGCCGAACCCGAGCCTGGTAAAAGCTCGGTTCATGAACAACCCTAGGCAAATCCAGACTCCATTGCTGCTTGCTGCTCGACAATTAACGATAGGGAGACTACCTCCTCTACATTTCAGGTTGGATAGACTTTGAGGTTAGTGATCTTCCAACAATTTTTTGACATCTTCTTTCGTCAAGTTGTCCATCCATATAACCCTAATAACTGTCGACTTTGTTGTTGTGTTCTAAGGTTCGATCCCAAGTAGACGAATCCAACATCTGCTTAATGACCTCATTCACTTCGAAGTTGTATGTCATCGTGTTGCTTCATGATCTATTTGGAAACTTAACTAGTTTTGTGAAAGATTGATATGTTCATCAAATATTTTAGTTACCATCTAAATTGTCGCCTGCAGAACACATACTATTCATCTTCTGCACATATGCCTCCAATGATGATGTGTGATGCATGTTCAAAGGATTGAAGCAACTTTATGTGCAATATTCATTTCGAAGTTGTGGAATACAAATCAGACGGATCTCTAGACGAGTACAAGGCTTGTTTAGTAGCTCAAGGCTATAATCAAGAACATGGTATTGATTACGATGACACCTTCGATCCGGTGTAAAATTGTAAATTATTCGTACTCTCTTGGTCGTAGCATCTAAAAAACAATGACCCCTATATCGACTCGATGCTAAGAATTCATTTTTTCATGACCACCTAAAAGAGGCAGTTTACCTAGAACTACCACCAGACTATCCTACTCAAGCCAAAGAGGTTGCTTGTCATTTTAAACGTTCCTTGTATGGCTTGAAACAAGCCCCTAGAACTCGGTTTGGAACTTTTGTTGGGATGATTCTCGACCAGTGTTTTTCACAAAGCAAGAATGATCCATCCTTGTTCATGAAAAACTAGCTCAAGGGGTTACAGTCTTGTTAATATATGTTAATGATATGGTGCTTACTCGGGATAATTCTGATGGGATCACTTTCATAAAAATGGCTCTACGAGAGTAGTTTATGTTGAAAGATCTTGGTAACCTTTCTTACTTACTTGGACTTGAGGTTCAACGGTCAACCAACCGTTTGTTCTCAAGTAAAAAAAAAAAGTAGATTGTACTCTATGTAGCACACCTATGGAAGCTAATGGTAAACTCAGTCATGAGTCAGTTTATGGCACAACCAAGACATCCATATCTTATGACTTTTTATAACATATTATGGTATCTTCAAGGGACTATGGAGGTTGGGATTTTTCTTTTGTCCTATAGGAGTGTGACGCTCACGAGATAACAATGATATTATGTTTTCTAACTTTCTTTACGAACAAAACACTCTCTTGACCAATTTTCTGGCTCCGCCGCTGATGAAACACTCATGCAAGTTTTGTAAACATTTAGTCCTGAACCATGCTAGCCATTTGAACCAACCAAGTTACAAGAATCTCTTCCACAGATAAATCGAAAATGATTAGCCCATATGAACACACATATATAGCATGAACCAAAAATTCATGTCATAATTAATACAGAACCCAGTATATAATAGAGAATTGGACAAAACTAAACCCAGGAAGACTCCCCCCACAACATTACTAGCTAGAAGAAGACCATATTACAAGGTAATTATCACCATAAATTATTACTATGACACAAAATATAACCCACATCACATAACAGAGCAAGCATTTGGGTTCTCATCACTAAACATCTGAGGAGGAGGGTAAGCATACAACTCTGAGTAATGATTCCTTGATGGCCAATACTCACTTCTCTTAATCCCATGATCATTCTGCAATAATTCCTCTTCTGTTTTCCCTACCTGCTGTCCTTCACTTTCTTCCTTCTTCTTCTCTTCCTCTTCCTTCTTCTTCTTCTCTTCTTCCTCTTCCTTCTTCTTCTTCTCTTCCTCTCCTTCTTCCTTCTTCTCTTCTTCCTTGTTCACTACAGAGACCTGTTTTTTTGTCTTTTGTAGACAAGTTGAGCCAGCTTCTCAGGCTCCACCACACCCTTCACTGTCACTGTCCCATTTACTATGTCTGTCGCCACTGTCTCAACCCCTGCATCCCCCAACAGTTTATAATCAATATTACTGTCTGTAATTAGAATTTACCATGTTGCCTCTCTGCACTACACAAATATTGATATTGCTGTGATCAGGCTGATTATCTGATCCAACGGTCATGCTTTACTGCTAGCTACAATACACTGTGAATGTACATTAATATGTACCTGAAATCTTGCGGATTCTCTTTTGTATTACTTGAGCACAAGCTTCACAATGCATTCTGATGCTCAGCACAACTGTCACAACTGGTGGAGGCTGCCAACACAATCAGAATAATAATAAGAAGAAGAAAACAAGAAAATGACTGGTCAGTCAGTGAAATATGTTCATTTTCTGCACACAAAATATAAATTGGTAATTCAAATGCTACCAAACTCACAGGTGGCATTTGGTATTGGTATATAGTTCTTTATAATAGTCAATCATTATTCATTATATCATATCACATTATGGGTTTTTTTTATACGAGGAATCATAAAATGTGATAAATTGTAAACTCTGGATTCTGAAGATAAAGATTCCAGACACACATTTGTGTCTAAATTACAAGCCGTGTTATCATTATTACAACACATAATTTTCATAGGTTATGCATAAAGTTTAGGCAGATTGATTGGAGAGAGAGTGAGAGTGAAAATAAATGATGAAAGCAATAATAGGTTGGGGAAATGGTAACTTAAAATTCAGTGGAATACAGAAGAAACAGAGAAGCTTACTAAAAAGGGGTAAAAAGGGTTAAAAAGGATAAATCAAAATAATAAAGGGATTTGTATTGAAAACAAAACCCGTGAGGTGGTGGCAGAGAGTTCTTAACCAAAAAAAAAGTAGCAGAGAGTTCATCACTAGTCCCCAAGGACCAAGGAGTAGCAGAACTAGCAGAACTAGCAGCAGCAGCAGAAGCAGCTTCACTGCTGTAAAATTAAAAGAAAGGGAAGAAGCATTGCAAGTATGGATGATGAATGGTCATGGGAGTTGGGGAAAAAGGAAAAAAAAAAAAAAAGGACTAAATACTAAATAATAGTGATATGTATGAGGGGGTTTATTGAGAAGAGTGCCTTCCATTGTTTTGTTACTTTCATGTCAGCACATTGGGACATCCACCAAACCACACCTATCTATCTTTCGAACCCCATGTTACATAATTTACAGTCTCATAAGCCACCTATCTATTTGAAATGTGGAGATGTGGTGAAAGCTTTGATCTTTAAGTAAAGAAGAAAAGCACAAAGAACGACAATGGGGAAGACTGACTCTCTCCTCTCTTACCCAAAACCCTATTTTTTTTTATCATGGAATAAGCAAACTAGTCCAAAATGAGTAAAAAAGATGAAAAAAACAATACAAGCATGAAAGATGAAACAATCCTATCCCATCCCAAGTCAAAAATTTAGTCTCTACACTCATAACTCTTTGCTAGCCTGAGCTGCAAATCTTTTGGAAGTAAACTCCAACCTTACTTTTCCTTTCTTTGACTTCATCTTGTCCCCTTTTCATTGAATTTAATAGGGGAGAAGGGAGGCAGCTGCCTGCCTTAAAGTCTGCCATTTCTGCTCTACAAAAATCATGGAGAGGAGAGGATGTGCCTATGCCTATCCATATCTTTTTTCATTCAAATTGGATTCTCTACAATGTATGATGACAAAACAGTGTTTGCATAATATTTATATATAATGATTTTGGTCCAATTTCTAAGGCATAATTGGCAAATATTTACACCTACTTTTGACAGTGGTGATCAGAAATGGAAGTGCAAGGAAAGAAACCAAACAAACTGGAAAGTACTGATTGGTTGAGCTGGTAGGCTTGGCATCATTTATGCTTTTGACTACCAATTGAACAATGATGATGATGGGTTTAAGTTTTATTATGGGTTGCTTTTTTCCTAACCCATAGGATGTGATGATTATTTGTTTAATGGACTAGATTAGTTAGAAATTGTGAAAGAATTGGACCACATGTATCATTTTTGCAAATAACTTGTGGGTACAAATAATAAAGAGTTATATACCTCATCTTTTTTCTCAGGTTCTTTGGGTTCTTCTTTGGGAGGAGGCTGCTGCTGCTGTTCTTCCTGCTTGGCTTCCTCCTCAGGTGGCTTAGGCAAAGGAGAGATTAGCTCTACTTTCCTTCCACTCTTTTTCTGAAGTCTCTCCCACACCTTTAATGGGTCTGCTGTTTTCCCTTTCACTACCACTTTGCTTGTTTTGCTATCTGCTCTCACTTCCTCCACTCCTGTTAATACAAAAACTTCATTATTTTAATATATAATAATTCTAAATTTCAAATGAAAGACTCTCCCTTCATGGGTATTAACCACTTTTTGACTTGGAAACAGTAACTACTTTTAATGTTCAATAATATATATGAATGAATAGTGCTGTTTTCCATACATTTTTTAAACTATTAACAGCATTTCATTTCAAGCTTTGAGTTAAGGGAGATGAATCTGAGAAGAGAAGAGTAGAAAACCTTCAAATCCTTTAAGGGCTCTAGCAACCTTCCTAGCACAAGCTTCACAATGCATATCAACTTTGAGTACAATCTCAGGAGGAGGAGGAGGAGGAGCTTCTTCTTTCTTCTCTTCATCTTTCTTATCATCATCTTTCTTCTCTTCTTCTTTCTTCTCCTCTTCCTTCTTCTTACCTTCTCCTTTTTCTTTCTTCTTCTCTTCCTCTTTCTTTTCCTTAACAGAAAAAATGTTACACCACTTGTGAGAAATACCCATTACAGAATAAATGAAAAGAAAGGAACTTTCATAGTGATTGATGAAGAAGAAGAGGGACTTACTTCACCCATTTCTTTGATGATTCTCTGAAAGTAGCTAACAATGGCGGAAGTGAATGATGGTCTTTGGTTTTTATTATATTTCACTTCTCTGTTTCTCTCTTTTATCTCTCTCTCTCTCTCTTAGCTTTTGGTTTTCAAATAAGAAGTTGTTTTGTGGGTATTTTGTAGGGCTCTCATATTTATGCTGTGGGTGGGTGGTGGTGATATATGTAAGGGGAATGGTAGGATGGATGGGGATCCTGTAAATTCTGACGTGGATTATTATTATTGTTTAAATGCAGGGTGGACAAATGTCCTTTTGCTGACTCATCATCATCTTGCAATTTGCCCCTCAATCCTCCCTGTACATACTTAGTGCCATCGTGGTCCATCATATGCACCATGTGTATTTTGAACATTCACAATCTTCTCCAATTTCAGCTGCCCACTTGTTCTATCATTTAGATGGACATAGATATCGAGCCCATGAGGAAACAGCCGCTAAATTAAACAACTACTAATTTGTATGGTAACAATATTTTCATTTTTATTCATAAAAAAAATATTTTGATTTTTGAACTATTTAGTATAATTTTCGCCACCAATTTTAATAGACAATTGAGTTTTTTTTATTGACCTATGATTTCGAGGAGAACAATTCGTTTTCTGATGGATTTTTACTTTACCATTGCACTATATCAGTGCTTCGTAAATTGTTAATAACGCAATCGCATTTTGTACGTAACATTTTGTGACGATGAGACGGATATTTTCAGTTCTTGAGTTGCGAGGAAGGAGAGAATGGACCTAAGGGCATCACCTGAAAACTATGGCATCATTTGGTTAGTTGAAGAAAGAACAGACCCAAAACAACATTATGGATGTGGGAGGGAACAATAAAGATGACATCAAGTGGACCCAAAGTGGGTCGAGAACATTAAAACACAATATTTAGTCACAAGTATGAGATTCTACCCAAATCACCCATATGAAGGCATGAAAATGGATAAAATATTGCTTAATAGGGAGATATAAATGCGATAAATCTAGCGTTATTAAACATCCCACACTTAAAACTTTTGTTTATCCTAAAGCAAAAAATAATCTCAATGACTGGACTAACAAATGATTCACAAGCAAACACCGAGTCAATTAACCAATATACACAAAACTAGCCAAGTACGTATTTCTCACAACTAACTCCCCTCAAAATACCAATAAGAGAAGTAAATGTGTCACTACACCATGCACACTCCAAAATTGAAAGGATCACATGCTTTCCAATTCAACCAACTAGACTTCCTCACACATATATATTTATGAAACGGAAATCACTCACTCTCCTATGTTTGAGGACGTATTTTTACACTCATTCATTTTACAAGATGATTACAATAAGCTTGCATATCAACCATTGTCTCCACCATTGTGACAACACCAACATTAATCAAGAGGTCTTTGAATCAGGTTGCAATGGAGTTTAGGAGAAAGTATCCTTACCTTATGTCGAAGCTAAAATCCAAAAAGTAGAATGCTCTCTAAACAGTGGTCAACTAGTGAGGGAAACTAATATATAGGCCATTTATTCCAATTTCAACATTTATCAACTTTTTTTGCTTTCTTTTCTTTGTCCTCTTTTTTTCAAGTTCTTTTATACTAATAATACTCCACAAACTTCCTACTACTATTGACTGAGGGAGAAGGTATTGGATTCGAACTCCTTTCGTCAAACACAAACAAGTTTCTGATCAGATGCAACTAAGTTTCATCTCAACATCAAAGGGGCGAAAATAATGGATAATGGCGTGTGTGAAACCAAGAAATAGGACAAAGCTCAATGAGGTATCCTAAGGAAAAAACAATATCGAGTAGGCTGTTTGGCTAAATTGGTGAAATTCTAGGTGCCTTTATCATGGTAGAATAGTGTGACCGTGACGTCTCAACTAGGTATCATGCAAGTTCTAGAATCACAATTGCAATGAAAACCACTAAAAATTAAATCAAAGGCCAAAAGAGTTGACAAATCATGGAGTAATTCTCACAATTGATGCTAGTGTTTTTCATGGGCAATTACATAATCAGTTCAGATAATGGTGTGATGATATACTCTATTTTGGTCTAAACTCTCTATCAATCAATTCATCTAGAAGTCAATTTCAAGTTACACAAACAAAATTCGTTCCTCAAAAGAGGTTCACCAACTTTAACATGACAAGTGATTCAAGAATCTAGTCAATCATGCTATTGAGGAAATAATGGTGAAAACTCAAACATTTCTGGGTAAATTTTTCTATCATTAGGCACTAATTTACTAAAGAATAACCCAAAAATCCTAGAAGTCAAACCCGCCCCATCCCACACTTAACCCGGATAGTGTCCTCACTAGACTAGGACATAAATAAAGTTATACAAAATACTTGGAAGTTGGCTGAAGGAAATGCAAGATTGTAGGATGATGCTGAAGCCAAATTATTGGTGTTCATCCAACTCAATATGGACGGCTTTCACCATTTCCTCCATAATTGCATTGTATTCTAGATCAATTAGTTCGTATTGCCATGATTTGTATATTTTCTTTCTTAGGGTCCTAGTGACTCTAATTTGAAGTACCTTGTGTATTTTTGTGATATCTAAGGTCATTAACGGATAAGGGACTATAGTGTCCATAGTCATTAGGAGCTCTCGAAATTGGGTTAGGAAATCAAGGAACGAAGAACATCCAAGGCAGCCCAGTAGCAGCCGCGACCGTGGCTTTTCAACCTGTTTCGTGGGGAGCTGCGATCGCAGACCCTGGTAGAACATGGGAGTATAAATACAATAATTTTGGGGAAAATTTATATCTGGTTTTTTGCCAACTCCAGACAGATTTTGACGAATCTCACTCTCTCTCAGCACCAAAAATCATCAATCAACTTCCTTTAATCATCATCGCTCATTGCCATCACCAAGGAATCACAAGATCGAAGGTCAGAAGCAACTCAGATTGAAGTATACTATCTCGTTCTTCTTTTCTAGGTCGTATTCGTTCCATGTCAGTGTTCTATAACTAATCCCTGAGTTAGATTACTAGAACCCTAGGGGTTGATGATATATTAGAAAAACTCAGTGTCCTTGGATAATTCGATTCCTCATTTTATGCAAAGACTTGTGATGTTGTTTCCATGTTCTTCAATTCTCTATGCCATACCTATTATTTTAGATGGTTGGATTGGCTGTTTATTGTTAAGAATTGTCCAATAGGGTGTTGTTATCATAGAGCATCATGGATTCCCGCTTAATTTTGCATTGCACTAGAGAGGGAGATGCGTGTTATGTCTTTTTAGGTTGAAATCCCTTATAGGCATTTTATCAAACACATAGTGTACATCAAGCTTTTGGATGATTTGTATCGAGAGTTTAAATTGTTGAGGTTTGTTTGTTGTTCTATGGTCTCGAGAGAGTCTTAGGATGCATATTTGATCAATTGCTAAAACATCAAGTCTTACATGAATTGAATTGTTCATCTTTGGCCTGATTTCTATTATTATGATTTATCTTGTGTTCAGTTATGTTAATATCGATCCCATATGTCCATGCTCGTTGAGACCGTTACTTATTGGTTGACCAAGGTTGACCACGAGTTGACTTTCATTAGTTTTCAATGTTTGGTATGATTTCTCTGAGGAACCTACACCTCAAAACCTTCCCATTGCGCAGTCTTCCTCCTCGCGATTAAGTTGCACAAAGACACCTTACGAGAATATGACCCTAGCCTAGCTTGGTATCTTTAACAACCCCTTCTGGGGGGATCAAATGAAGAACAGTGAACACCTACAAAAGAAACACACAAAACCAAAACAAATGATAAAATGGAACATCGGACAAGTACCCGAGATCCACATTGAAAAAATGTGGTTGTACATCTAAGTTAGGCCTTTAGAAGACACGGAAAATAAATAAATTAAAAAACTAACCCATAACAAGGAAACTAAGACTCCAGATATTGGTTTACTCCCATGCAACACTCTTTATTTAACGTCTTTGAACTAGAAGATACTTAGAGAGATAACAATCATCATTGAATCCAAGCACCTCATTGTAATTCATGTCATTTCTAGAGTTCGAATATAGGTGTTCTGAGAATCAAACTTGAATGTTTCCCCATTGAGGATGAGTGAACTCCAAAACACCACTAGGAGTGGAATACGTGATCTTCAAGTTGATAAGACTAGGAAAATCCTCCTTCTTAGCTTGCTCAACCATCAACAACTCATGGCGATGATGCTTTCTTCTTCTCCTGGTAAGGCGCTTTCGTTTGGTTGCCTTAGTAGGTTTCTAAGGTGCTTTCGTTTGGTTGCCTTAGTAGGCTCCAATTCATTCATAGTATTCTTATCCAAAGAAAGGATGGAATACATTTGTTGACTAGTCGAAGAACGCACAACTTTGAATTCTTCCATAGGAAGAGGAGTGGAAAGTTCATTCACCATATCCATCAAATGAGTTCAAAAATTGTCGTCATTATAGCATGAATAGCAAGCCAAATTCCTTCTTAATATGCCCATATAACCCATTGGCCTCTTGAAGTGCCTTGCACTCCTCTTCAACCATCTTCATGGTCAACTTGAATTTCAAGTTGAACAACCCATCACTAAGTTCCTTCGTCTTGCTAAACTATTTTCAATTTCTCTTTTCTACTTGTGCAAACCATCTTCCAATGCATCCTTCTTATTTCGCGTATACGCCTCTAGCACATTAAATCTCTCATTGGTAGAGGTCTCTAGTCCATAGTCTCAAATCACTTTTGTAAAACTACTTACTAATACCTCAAAATTTAATGTTTGTTGTAAGAGGGTTGCTTAAGAGATCCACTAGTTTGTTGTTGAGAACCAAGAAAACATCATTTTCCTTTTTAGATTGGATCTGATGAAATTCATGACCTCTCCCATTCTCTTGAGGCAAGTGTCTAGAGTTGCACCGACAATAATCATCTTGTTCAACTCTTCATATATGGAAGAACCAACTTGGTGGAAAATATGTTGAACCATAATATTGAGGTTCTCCATAATAGCAAGACTAACCCTACCAATTTGAACAACATGGATCCTACATATGCTACGTATCAGAGTTACCATTATCACCATTATACGCATCATTAGAACCAACATGAACTTGTGGAGAGACTTGAACCATTTGAGGGAGATAATTTCCTAACTCCCTATGTAGAGCTTCAAGTTCTGCCTAAATATCCATACCTTGTCCAATAAACAAAGTAGAAATAATCCAAGAAAACAACGACCAACACAAAGGGCAAAGTAGAAATATTGAGTATGCACAAGATGAAAATATGAACCTAACTAAAAGATTAAGTATATACAAACCAAAAAATAAAGACTAAGCGTGCAATCTTAAACCTTTTCAGAAGTCAAGTGATATCCCTAAGAATGATTAAGTTGATGTGAGATTCTTCAAGCCCCAACACCAATAAATTCTATGAGATATCAGGGTAGTATTCTCGCGGTTTTACTCGAGTTCTAATACTTTGTTTCGGTCTGATGGTCAGCCAAATCGATTAAGAGTTTGAACTATACTAGGAGAAAAAGTTACTAATCAACTAACTAACAACTAAAAACCAAGTAAACAAATAAGATCAATTGTGGGGGAAAGTCTTGCTTGAGTTTGTACCTTCGAAAAAACTATGGGAATATGCAACTACAAAACAAACATGACATCGATGACAATAAGTTTTGGGTTATAAGTGTGGGTTTCTCAACTCGACAACCTAGAACCACCTCCAACACACCCTAATTCATATTCAATCAATAATCCAATAAAAAAACTCAATAGAAACCCTAAAGCAGGAAAACTACAAAAATCCTTGAATCACACGAAAGTCAAAGAAAGGGGCGACAAGATAACAATATACATCATTAATCCACAATCCAAATCATGTATTCTAAGCATAATCCCACAATCTCAAAATATTCAACAAAACCCAAGAAAAAAAAGAGAAACCTAGCGATCCATGAAAGTCTAAGAGAATGCTGTAAATGGTCAATCCATCAAGGTTGGCCTTGATTCCTCAGCTATCCGGCTTCGAATCCCCATTCCCATGGAGTTCCTAGCTCCCAAGAGTTCTCTCATTTTCCACTTTTAGTCCCCAACTCATCCAAGTTGTCGTGAATGAGAATAATGAGTTCTCAAACCTAATCTTGCTAAAAACAACAATTTCTTGTTAACTTCTAAAAGTGTGCCCCAAAATCTGATCGACGCACTTTTATACACTTCATTTATGATTTTTTTTGAAAGAATAAAATTGCTTCAAAACTGTTGAAAAGTTCACCCTGAAAGTGATTTCAACACAAATAATATCTATAATGACTGAGTCCCTTTCTTGATTAGAGAAATATCTCTTGCACAGTTCTATCAAGATCAAGCTAACAAGCGAGCGCTAAATCAAACTTTTGGTCTTAACCTTAACTGAGGATCATGTTACCCTGACCTCTTGTTTGCTTCAATCAACGCATCATCCCAATATAGGTTGTTGAGTTCCGGCAGGAAATGATTCACAATAGCAGTAGAGTAATAGCATCAAAATTAGATATGGTTGCGATTCTCAATACCAAACTTACACAACCAACAACACGGATCAATTGTTGGATCCCATTTTAAAATCTTCTTTCTCGTACTGATTCTGTTTGACACTATAAGCCAAGCAACAAAGCATTTCTAGGGATAGTATAACTAGTCCAGACAAGATCATTCCAACAAATAGAAGGGGGCTTAGTTCTGATTTCATTCCAAACGCTACTAACCTTGAAGACATGCATTGGAACCCCATTCGTAAGATGTGAATCATCAACATCGAGAGAGTAGCAAGGATGAATTACATGTCTGAGTTTCATGAGCTGCTTCGAGTGCCAAGAATCAGCCTGCGCACTGAAATCCCATAAACTAATAGACTTAGTCATGTACTTCGCAATCCATGCAACCCATAGGGAATATGAGCGCATCAGGAGGTAAAAAAAATGCCGTGCTAGATTGGCTTAATTCCATGTTCCCATTTCCTCAAGGCATGTCCCCTTCTAACTTCAGAAAAGCCAGATGAGAATAAGAGACCTTGGACCCCCCTTCCATTCTACCCCATAAAAATGATTATAGAGGGTTTCAACTTCATTAATAAAGGCAGATGGGAGGGAAAAGATCGACATCCAATACTACATCAGACCACCCAAAACAGTCTCAAATAAGCTGAACCTTAGCAACCTAAGAAAGGAGCTTAGACCATCAATTTGTGACATTCTTAGTGATTTTATCTAAAACATATTAACAATCACCACGCCTGAGCTTGCAGTTGGAATCCCCAAGTAATGGAAAGGCATTATACCTTTCTAGATCATAAAGGTTATAACAATGAATATTATGTGGTAGCATCCACGCCATCAACATAGATATCACTCTTATCCATGTTAAATCTCAGCCCTGAGTAAGATTGAAAGGATGCTAGGATAGTAGTAACCTGGCTTACATCAGTGTAGAGGCCTTAATAAACACCAAAAGATCGTCCATGAAACTCAGGTAAGTTAGTTGGATGCTCACTAAGGGTGTAAGTGGAAGCTCTTGTCATGAAAATCCTTGTCGAACAAGCAAGTGAGGACTTCCATAGAAAAATCAATCAGATATGGCGAAATCGGATCTCCTTGACAGAAACCACGTTGAGTAGAGAAGTAACCAACCAAAGAACCATTGAAATTAACTGAAATCTTGGAAGAATCAAAACAGGTTCTAATCCAGCAGATAAACTTATCAGGCAGATTCGTACTCTGCAAAACAGAAATGATGAAAACCCATTTGAGTGAGTCAAAAGCCTTCATTAAGTCAAGCTTCATGGCACATCTTGGGGAGATTACCTCTCTATTATAGTCTTGTAACAGCTCATGAGCAAGCAAAATTCGATCACTAATCCTTCTGCCCTTAACTAAAGTCGTTTGAGAATTACTTACCAAATCAAGGAGGATAATAGCTAACTTGTTGGCAATGAATTTGGAGATGGATTTGTAAAGAACATTATAGCATGAAATAGGCCTGAAGTCCTTCATTTTCGAGGCATTCAAATTTTTGGGAATGAGAGCAAGTGAAAGATAATTGATATACCTAGGGAGTTCTCTTGTAATAAAGAAATTTTGAATGGCATCCACAACTTCCCTGCCAACAACCTTCCATCAATGTTTAAAGAAGAAAGCATTCTACTTGTCTAGATCGGGAGATTTCTCGTTTAGGATAATAAAGAGAGCGTTCTGAATTTCTGCATCAGTGATAGGGGCTTCTAACATAGCTCTATGAGAATACGAAGTTTTACATTTAATAATGTTATCCAAATGAGGAACTGTAACAGAAGCATTTGTACCCATCAACTTTTCATGAGAACTAACTCCAATCCTCGCCATCTTATCATGATCAACCATGATAGCATCATCATGTTTCAGTTGAAGGATGGTGTTTCTGATCTGTCTTGACTTAACAAAGCTAGAAAAAAAAAACATGGTGTTGCCATCACCAAGTTGGATCCAACTAACATTAGCCTTTTGATGCATAATACTCACTACACTTCAGCACATTCAACTCCTTAGAGAAATCATGAACCCTTCCCGTATTAGTAGGGCTACGATAGTTCCTTCTGTGCAATTAGTTCATCATGTTTATCAGTATCACGAATTTGGATATTAGAGAAACAAACTGCATTTAACTTATAGAGTTCACCCACTACAAGAAAATATAGGTTTAGTCACGGATTTTTAGCAACGGTTTTCATTAAAACCATGACAAATTGGTGCCTTCCTCGAATTATTAATCCAGGCTGGCAATCCAGCCTTATCTCTTCCCTTCCTTGATTTTCGTGCCTTCATCTTTCTTTTTCCTCATCTCTTCTTCTCTTCTCCCCCTGTGCAAAACTTATCTTCTTCTCTTTCTTCCTCTTCCTTAGCCGCATTCTTCTTCATCCACCACCACATGAGATCCAAATCCCTATCTCCTAAATAAATCGTCATTCCTTCGCTTCCACCCTCATCTCCTAACGTTGCTGCTGCTGCTGATTTCGAGCCGCCACCAAACACATCCTCAAAGGAAGCCAGAGGAGGAACATCATCGACGAAATCCAGATCTGGAGATGGCAACGGTGACTGAGACGGAGCGACAGCGACTGTGACGGAGCGACGGCGACGACAACGAAGTGACGATGACTGAGGTGATTTCGATGGAGCGATGGCGCGCTGGTAGTAACCATGGGTTCCGGCGGTGGTAATAGCCATGGGGTTCCGGCCGGGGGGGGGGGGCTACGGGGAATTGCTGGTCGGAGAAGACAAAGAGCGTCGGTGCAATTTTTGGAAAGTTTGGGGGTCCTATTTTTGGAAAGTTTGGGGGTTTGTGTTATAAATGTAATTATTTTATTTTTAAATTAAATTAAATTGTAATTTTTATTATTTGAAACCAATAAATAAATTAGTGACTTATTAGAAATCCTGTAAAATGGAGTGACTAGTTTGCATAATTGAAGGAGTTTAATTGGGACCTTTTTTGAACTGTTTAAGTTTTTGGATCACTTTGCATAACGGAAGGAATAGAGGGTTTGGTTCTATGATTCAAGAAAATTACAAATTGAATCACTGAAAATTTGCACTTTGGTCACTACAAATATTAGTCACGGTTTCCTTATGAACCGTGACAAATGTTAGTCACAGTTTTTCTATAAACCGTGACTAAATCGACCAAAATAGTCACGGTTTATTCAAAAACCGTGAGAAAATTAGTCACGGTTTTCTTTTAAACCATGACAAAGGTTAGTCACGGTTCATTCAAAAACCGTGACTAATCCTTTGTCACAGTTTATAGAAAAACCGTGACTATTTTTGGTCGATTTAGTCACGGTTTCTGAAACCATGACTAAATTTTTTTGTCATGGTAAAAACCGTGACTAATCTAGCTTAAAAACCGTGAATAAAGTGTTGTTTTCTTGTAGTGACCACCCAAAATATGTAGTTTCTTAAAAACTCTAAAGAACGGACTTCGACTATGGATCTTCTTCTCCCAGACCCTCTCAAGATCGCCCATATAATCCTCATGAGTGGTCCAACAAGTAAAGAACTTAAAATCTTTAAGGTGGGAGATAACACTCTCACATTTGTGTCCATGAGAACACACAATGATTAGACTCATTGCAAGGATGATGCTAACTTGACTAGCTAGAAATGCACTCTGCTAGGTAGTATTAATGAGGACTCTATCAAGCTTACGAGTAATGGGGTCTCTGTCACGATTATTAATCCACGTAAAGAAGGACCCCTGAGACACATGCTCTTGAAGATGGCGGTCATTTACACCCTTCTTAAAATCATTCATGCTTTCAAAATTAGAGGGAACATTAGAAGCCTCCGAGATATCAAGAATTGAGTCAAAGTCTCCCACGATAAACCAAGGCTCATTAACAACCCTGATGTTTAATAAGTCTCCATATTGCCTTCTTCTGTTAGAACAACTGGTAGAGGCATACACAAACGTGCAGAAATAGGAAGTAGGCATATTAACCTGGACATGAATCATTTGGTACTCGTATAAAGGACTTTAATATGGATATCCTTCTTCCAAAGAGAGCCAAATCATTCCAAAATCACCTTCAAAACAGAATTCCTCCAACAAATTTGAAAAACGAGTAGTAAAAATAAGAATAGCATTAGCCATATTAATTTTAGGTTTTAGAATAGCTACTACATCTACCTTATATTTACTGATGTAGGAAGAAAAGAAATGAAACCTACTAATATTATTAAATCCACAAACGTTCCAAGTCCAGAAAATCGTTTGTTCCTTATTTACAATGGGTTTGAACCCCAGACCTACACTGTTTCTTGGTTGGCTTGCTATGTTTCCAGTAATCCCCCAATGTCGGTTCTTGCCTTGGAATTTCATCTCTCTCTTCATCAAAGCTGCAATCCATTAAGTGACGTCAACAGTAACAACACCAACATTTGTAGGGCTCAGAAGCGAGGGTCTCTGTTGGTCAGGTGACCCCTGATTTTGCAAAGAATCCTTAGGGTCATTGCCTAACCCCCCTCTAGTCAACTGAACAGCACAACTAACTTCACGTGACATTATCCCTTCCATAGAAGATGCAATGTCTTTGCCTGCATTAACACTGCTACCAACAGTACCTATAGATTGGGCTTTAACTGGGTTAGTATTCGGTTTAGGAGATGCACCATCTTGGCTACCAAGCAGTTTCTTCTTAGCATACTTTCTCCTCTTCTTCTTAGATTTTTTCATTTTGTCAGCAGAGCTCAGAACAATGTTCTGTTGATTAGGTGTACTCTCCACTCTCAATGGAGCTTGGAGTACATCATGATCCCCTCCAGCTTGCAGAACAACATAATCTTTTAGGTATCTCATATCCTTTCGAACAAGGTTCAAAGTTATTCCTTGCCAATCCTCCATTTCTTGCTTCCTGATGAAGCTGGGATGAAGGCTCTTTCACCCTCCAAATTGTCTTCTTCTCATTCTTCTTGTACTCTCTAACTTTCATATGAACCACCTGGATAGAAACCAACTCTCCTTCATCAAGCTCCACATCCACCTTTTCAGGGCAAGGGATGGCTCTTTCGCGGAGCAAACAAATATTGACGACTAACCCTTCTCGACTCGAACAAATTGAATCTGTTCAGAGGTTTGCCCACTTGGCTAGAGATCCAAATAATCACATCTACAGTTATCATCGTTGGGGGAACCTTCTTACAAATGACCCATTACGGAGTTGTTTTGGGTGAATGCCTTTGTGCCATCTCCGTGGTATCATACTCGAGTTATGGACACGCCATGATCGACTAAGGACTCATTCGCACAGCTCGACAGATCGCAACTCAACCAAAAACAAGCTATCAGGAAGCTTCGACAGTGTTACGTTACCTTCATATCCCCAAATCCGAATGGCAATAGAAGCAAACACTCGAATGGGGGGTTGGAGGCCTAGGAACTCTTCAATAACGGAAGATTTCACCTTCTGAATACCTTTGTCTAACACATCTTTTGGGATCTTCAGGACTCCATGCTCAACAGCAGACCTTGAGTCAACAAACTACAAATCCAGTGCTCGGTTGTGAACCATTGAAGTCCATGTTTTCAGGAGTGAAGATCGGGGAGGAACAAATGGGGAAAAGTGTGTGGGAGGGGGATTCGGGGATGAAGGAATATCTCCAGAAATCAATGAAATAGTTACTCCTCAGCGTTAGTGGCGCAGGAAGCCAAGGAACCTCAAAACAATATTTTTTTTCATAATCATATTCATCCCGGTTTTAATTCAGTTGAATAATAGTAAAAAAACATGTTTGTTAATTTTATATAATATAGAGGTAAAATCGTGTATAAACTTTTTAGATTTTCTTTGAATAAACTTTACAAAATAATTTCTTTAAACAGGATGATGTTCGGATTTAAAATTGTATATATGAATTAAGAGTCCGGCTTGCCATCAAACAATTTTAACTTCCTTGATGGTGTCAATGACCAATCTCAACCATTGATTCATTTTTTAGATCTAATGGTTTAAATTAAAAGGGTAAAAAGGTCATTTCACTATTTAATTTAAGTGGAAACTCCGCCCGGATCTCCGACCACTTTTTCGGTGAATTTTCTAGAAGATCGGAGCTCTGATTTCGAAAAAAATTTTGGCTACTAGACCACCATCGTCGGGGCTATTTTTCTGGAAAAAAAAATTTCGGTGACGTTTCGTACTCGTTTTTAATATGTGTACACATTTTTGTAACAATGTGTACACGTGCACATACTCTTTTGTACACGTGTATGCACTCTTTGTACAGGTGTACAAATATTTATATACGTGCACATACTCATTGTACACATGTATACAATATCTTACATTTTTTATGTACACATGTAGACACATTTTTAATGACGCTTCGTACACGTGTTATATATGTGTACACGTTCTATACAAGCACACATTTATGTACTTACATTTTTGTATACGTGTACACATACTTTTTTGTACACGTGTACACATACTTTTTTGTACACGTGTACACATATTTATATACGTGCACATACTCATCGTACACATGTACACATATCTTACATTTTTTTATGTACACGTGCACTCATTTTATACACGTGTACACCTATTCGTACAAGTGCACACTTATTTTTGACACTGGTGTACACATACTTCGTACTCATGTGCACATATTTTGTATAAATCATGTATACACGTTTTATACATGTGTACACGTTCTATACACGTACAGGTTTTGTAATGTGTAAACATATTTATAAACGTGGACGTACACTTATTTTTTACACTAATGTACACATATTTTGTACTCGTGTGCACATATTTTATATAAATCATGCGCACACTACTTATAAAATAATGTGTGTACCTATTCGTACACGTGTACACCTTTTTTATATATATTAGTGTACACATACTTCATACGCACATATTATATACAAACCATATGTATGGAACTTTATTAAAAGTATTTTATTGTTATACATATCTCAATAATACTTAGTGGCATAGTGGTAGGAGTTTAGACTTACAATAAGGAGGTCAAGGGTTCAAATCCCCTAACCAACAATTTTTTAAAATAACTATTGTGATGGTGGAGCAGCGGAGGGAGGTGGCCGGCGACCGGCGATGGTTAATTTATGATGGATGAATTTTTTTTTTTTGATGAATTGAGCAGATTTTTATTCATCAAAAGCTTGGAATGCCAATACAATGTTCAGAAACCAACAAGACCCAAAAAACTATCTATCTACAAAAAGATAGAACCGAAATCTATACACCAATATCTATGTTATGGAGCTTAGGATTTTGCTCTATATAAATCTTAATTTCCTTGTCAATATAGAGGATCATGTCATTCACATCTTCATGCTTATGATCTCCAAAAATTCTTTTGCATCTTTCTCGCCATATCTTCGAAATAGCAATCCTCCATAGAAGCTGTCTAAGCTGCCCTCTGATATCTACACCCCATCTACCAACTTCTTCAATTACCATTTCAAACGAAACACAGCAGTCCAACTCTGGGAAAAAGTGGTGATTGATCAGCCTTGAAACCTTACACTCTCTGAATATATGGTCTCTACATTCATCCTCTTCTTCACACAGGGCACAACATTTGTCTACAAGAGGATCCCACACGCTAATCTTATCCCTGGTGTTAATACGGTCTGCTACTATCAGCCACGCCACAAAAGCATGCTTAGGAATAGAGAACTTACCCCAAACACAGTTATACCAGCCAACTTCCAAGCATTTAGGCCTTATATCATTCCAAACTCTTCCTACATTAAACTTTGGCATTACACTTCCATTCCAAAGCAGATCACCTTCAGCATCCATGGATATAAACCCCTGTGCCAAAGTTCTCATCTTTAGAAGTCTCCTCCAATGCCAAGACCCAGCAGTCAGCTCCAGCTGCCAAAAGACTTTTCGTTTGATCTTGTAATAGTGAATCCAAGCCACCCATATCGAACCAGCCTTTAATTGAATTAACCAAAGATGCCTAAGTATATTAGCAGCATTCCATGTTCTCAAATCTTTAATGCCTACACCACCTTCCAATTTGGGGATTGCAACCTTGTTCCAAGCTATCTTTGCTTTCTCCCCCACATTTTTACCCCAAAGAAAAGCACTACAGATTCTTTCCACCTCTTTAACAATACTGATGGGCAAGATAAAGGCAGCCATCCAATACTGCAGAATCCCCTGTATGACTGAATTTATGAGCTGAACTCTTCCAGAATATGACAAGTGATTAGACTTCCAGTCGGTGACTCTAGCAGTGATCTTATCAATTAACACCTTGCAGTCACATCGCCTTAATTTTCCTGCAGCCATTGGAACCCCTAGATAGCGAAAAGGAAGCTCCACTCTAGCAAAACCTGACTCCTTAACAATTTCCACAGCACACTCCTCACTAACTCCAGCCATATAAATCAGGCACTTATCAGGGTTAAACTGCAGCCCAGAAATGCATTTAAACTCTCTCAAAGCATCAGTAACCTCTCTTACTGCACTGCAGTTAGCTTTTGTAAAGACTAACAAATCATCAGCAAAGGCAAGATGGGTCAGACTTACACCTTTGCATTGCGGATGAACTTGGAAACTCCCTTCCTTGGCCTTCTTATCAAAAATACAGCTGACAATTTCCATGGATAACACAAATAGGAAGGGAGAGATTGGATCTCCCTGTCTAAAACCTCGTTTTGCTTCAAAGTAACCTCTTAATGAGCCATTAACATTGACAGAGATCATTGAAGTTTTGAAGCAAGCACTGATCCACCCAATGAAACTAGCAGGAAAGTTCATAACTGTCATTGCTTTCTCAATAAAAACCCATTCTACCGAGTCGAAAGCTTTCATAATATCAATCTGAATGGCACACCTAGGGGAGATCCCCTTCTTACCATAACCACTTAGCAATTCATGGGCCATCCTAATACCATCCCCAATATGTCTTCCTTTTACAAAAGCGGTCTGGTTCAAACTGATAAGAGAAGGCAGAACATCTGCAAGCCTGTTTGAAATCACCTTCGAAATCACCTTGTACATTACATTGCAAAGGGAAATTGGCCTGTACTGTCTAATATCATCTGCATTTTTCCTCTTAGGAATTAGCGTAAGAGCAACAGTGTTAACATACTTAGGGACATAGCTTTCATCAAAGAACCCTAGCACTGCTTCAACGACATCATTCCCCACCACTGACCAACTATCCCTAAAGAACTCAGCATTAAACCCATCAGGTCCCGGACTACTGTCTTTAGGAATAGAGAACAAGGCACTCTTAACTTCCTTAGGGGTAATCGGAACAATCAGATTTTCAGCTTGCTGATCAGTGAGCTTCAAACGGATAATAGAGGAAAGGCAATCAGTGTTTACCTCATTATTTTCTCCCAAGAGCTGCTTATAGAAGTCCACAGCAACAGCAGAGATTGACTGAAAATCATCCACCAGCACTCCTTCTGCATTTTTGATTTGCCTAATAGAGTTTGTGGCACATCTAGCTTTAACATGGTTACAGAAAAACCTAGTGTTCTGATCGCCCAGCTGCACCCAGTTAACTCTAGATTTCTGTCTCAAAAAACTTTCTTCATCAATCCTTAATTGATCCAATTCCTTCAAACAAGTTTTCAGGCGACTCATTCCAGAATCAGAAGGCCTATCATAGACAAGACTTTGAATATTCTCCACCTCTTTCCTTTTCAAACGGACCCTTTCCTGTATATCAGAGTAATGAGTCCTATTCAAGTCATGTAACCTCCTCTTAAGCCGTCTCATCTTTTCATATAGAATATAAAAGCTTTTCCCCTTAACTCTCTCCCTCCAAACATCTTCCACAATCCCCCTGTAACTGGGATGACTGATCCAACATGAATAGAATCGAAAGCTCTTAGGGAAAGAGACCCGATCAGTTTCATTGTTCAAGAACAGGGCACAGTGATCCGAGTCAACCGAGGGAACTACCTCAAGCTTACTAGAAGGGAAGGTTATCTGCCACTGCACATTAACAAGAACTCTATCCAACTTCCTCGATACCAAGCCATCAGTCCTATTATTTATCCAAGTAAAATGGGGGCCAGAAGAGACATGATCCAAAAGCTCACAGTCTGCCACACAATCCCTAAAATCCTCCATGCTATCAAAAGAAGCAGGTAAGGGAAGGCCATCCTCCAGGTCCAGAAAAGCATTGAAGTCTCCCGCTACAAACCAAGGATCATTAAAGACCTTCAAACTTCTAAGATCATTATAGGTTCGACATCTTTCCATATTATCATTAGCACCATATACAACAGTCCCATAGAAAGCCTTCTGCAACTCCACTTTGAAATGGATAAAACGACTAGAACAGTCCAATGCTTTCAAAGGGATGTCCCCTTTCCATATTAGCCAAATTTTTCCCAAATCACCCTCATAGGCAAACTCCGCAAACCACCCTGGGAACCTTTCTCTAAACAGCTCTACTGTTTTGTTCATCTTCACTCTAGGTTCTAAGATAGCTATGATATCTATTTTATAGTACTGAATGAAATTAGTAACAGCTATATACTTACATTTTTTGTTAAAGCCTCTCGTATTCCATACCCAGACTTTCATCTTCTATTATGTTTGAAACGTGTCTGGACACCTGATCCATGCTTAGCTTTCTGCTTAGCTGGCTTACTGAACTGCAAAAATTCATCAAATGTAGCCTTCTTCCTAACAATAGGGATTTCAGCAATTTCCTCCTCTTCTTCTGAAGTTATCTTCCCACTTTCATTCCCATCATCTTTCACTTCTGCAGAAGCCCCACCCTCAGTCTCCTGGGAAGTTGCAGCAATTACTGGTGATCCCATCCCTTCTATGGAAGGTTCAGGAACATTGCCAGCACTGCTAGCAACCTCAGGAGTAACAACTGACTGAGTGCTTCCTTCCCCAGCAACTAACTCCAAGTCATTCCCAAGTCCTTTCTGTATTTTTTTCCTCTTCTTTTTCAACTTCTTACTCTTCTGTGGAACAGAACTATTCTCCGAAGCAACCTTTTCTTCACCAACCGGAGTCTTAGCATCACCCTCTAGCTGAGGAGATTGCCTAACCACTCCATCAGTATCCAAAATAATAGGTTCACAGTTATCAGTCTTCTTTTCAATAGGGACAGACTTCCTATTATCTTGAGTAACTCTCCATTCCTTCTTAATACCAGCATTATATTCCCTAGCCTTCATTTGACTAACTCCAATACTAATAATTTCTTCATTCTCCATCTCCAAGGCTAAGGTCTCCGGACAAACACTAGCTTTATCACGAATGATGCACACTTTTACATCCAGTCCTTCCCTTATAAACTTCTTCACAGGCTTCCCAATGAGACTACACAGCCAGCTCACTCCCTCAACAGAGATAACATCAGGAGGAACATTCTTAAAAATGATCCACTCTGGATATTGATTCTCAGTGAAAACCACATGCTGAATTCCACTCTCCCACCTTCTCATGATCATACTTTTGTTGTGGATATGCCATGATCTACTTAACACCCAATCGCACAGTTTCACCGACCTAAACTCCACAAGATAAAAGTTCTCTTGGAGGATAGAAACAATTACCTGACCTTCGTACGCCCATAGACGATTCACAACCGAGGCCAGAACTCTGAATGGTGGAGGAGCTCCCAAGAACTGAATGACTACAGCCGCCTTCAGTCTCTCTTTGCCCTTTGCCAGCACTTCCTTAGGAAGCTTAAGCACACCCCCCTTCAACGCCGCCTCCGGAATATCTATGAATTTTAGGTCATTCGCTGGATCAGAGATAATATCGGCCCAAGACTTACCACCCTTCGTCGTCTTTGAAGACTCACCTCTCTCCATGATCGAATCAGAGCCGGGACTCCAAGAGCCTACCGACGACCTACAATCAATCGGAAAGTCCCTGGGAGCGCACCCACCAGAGATAAACTCTCGACAATCGATTTAGGCCTGAGGCGATTCTCACGAACAGACAAAAACAATCGAACAGTGCTCACAAACGAAACAACTCTAGGCGCAGGAGAATCCGGGACCTCAGAGGCCTACCGGCAATCTACCAGATCAGGAGGAGTCCCTCGGGAGCTCACCCGCCGAGAGAAAAAGCTCCGGCCCGATCGGCGATCGAAGAAACGCTGCTGAAAAAGTTGAGAGAATCTAATTCAGACACGCGCCCCACGCGCAGAGTCGAAAGTCGAAAGATAGTTTCGATGGATGAATTTTCAAAATGCCCAAAATACCCTTTTATTTTGGACCGTTAGATTAATAAAATTTAATCAACGACTGTGATTGTTCCTTGATGAGGTCAAGGAAACCCCTTCCTGATGCCAAGCCGGACTCTTTGAATTCGCTCTAAGGTGTTTTCTCATTGTACGCATTAGGAAATGAGGCCTCGTACGTAATCAAACTAGCAAAGGTTTCGTATCAAACCCAAATTTATTCAATCATTGTAAGTACTTTGCTAGAGGATATTATTGATTTTATACGTAAAATGCATGGCAGTGCCAGGTGGAGTGGAAGAACCTTAAAAACGTTCATAACAGAAATTGTGGCCCATTTATATATATTAAGTATTCAAAACTTTAAAACCAACCTTACGTTAGTTATAAATATTATGGATGATATTTCTTCTAATACATTAAAGCATTTTCGATTTTTTTCAGTTGACACGTCAGCGTTTTGAGGATTTTAGAGCTTCTCCTTCATTTTAGGAATGAGGGTATTTTGGATAAAAATCGATTTTGGCAAACAAAATTTTTTGATTCTTTTCTCACGAACAAGGATCGAACTCTCAACCTCATGTTTAAGAGACAAAGTGAACAACCAACAATGCCACACCTAATGATTGGAGTAGTTTACTATTTAATCAAAGAAAAGTTGCAGTGTTTTCAACGTAACAACAATAAAGCATAATTATAATGCTTTTATTTATTATATTCCAACAATTGATAACAAATTTATAATTTTTTACCAACATATGAATTAAATTATTATATATTAAAAAATAGAAAAAATTCAACCACACTTCTAAGTAATCTAAATAAAAATAAAAATAAATATTTTTCGGTAAAATATTAACACAAAATATCTTTAGAATATATCTTTAATTTTTTAAAATATCTTTAGTTTTTTAAATTTCAAATTATATTTTCTATTACATGTCAACAATGACGTGGTAAAATTGCAAAAAAAATACACCGCTGACGTTAGTAGGACTGCTCCGAACCCGTATTAAAGTAATGAGTTCACTTTGTAAAGAATTTAAAATTTAGGAGGTACGAAGACACTCGACTGAGTTTGGAGAGGATAGGAAGCCCCGTGGCCAACTCGAAGGGGCTATGTCCAGACGTACTAAATATTTAATGTTTTAAATATTTATCTTATGTTGAAGTCGGTCAACAGGCCGCGACTAATCTAGTAATAAATAAATACAGAGAAGAATGACCACGTCTGCTAATATTTGAACCTTAATTATGATAATTCCATTATTATTTAAAGTTTAAGATTTTTTTTTTCCAGAGACCACTTTCGCAGGAAAGAAGGAGACAATCATACATCAATTAAAATCTACAAATACATTAATGCAGAATCAAGTTTTTTCAGTTGACACGTCAGCAAAAATTGATTTTGAAGGCTCCTCCTTGATTCTCTCTCCTGCTACTCCAGATCAGAAGGTTGGGTGTTCGATTCACGTCGGGTTCAACATTAGCATTTTTCAAGTTTTAAGCCTTCTCCTTGATTCTCTCCTGCTACTCCAGATCAGAAGGTTGCATGTTCGATTCACGTCAGGTTCAACATCAGCATTTTTCAAGTTTTAAGCCTTCTCCTTGATTCTCTCTCCTGCTACTCCAAATCAGAAGGTTGCGTGTTCGATTCACGCCGGGTTCAATTCCCAAAACCACTATTTATTTTTGTATAGCGTTGTTGACATTTTGATCGGCTGTTTTGATAGTAATATATTCATCATTCATCAAAAAATAAAATCAATTTTTATATAATGAATAAATAAATAATAATAATGTGGGTGTTGTGATTAATTGGAGAGAGAAAAATGAGATTAAGCCGAAATGTAAAGAACCACTAAAATAATTGCTACTTTGTTTTACACATATGCATTATGTACTATTTTTATTCTTTCTATTTCTTAAATTTCACTTCATATAGTTCCAGGTAAAGATGATATTATATCACTCCCGCTCAGGAGTTGCTAGGACAAAAAAAAAATCGGCCAATGGGTCGAAAATAATATAGTTAAGTATTTATTCAAGTCGAAAAGTTTACCACTTATTGGCTTAGAAGACAACGAAGCGTTTGGGAAGCCACGAAGTGGGCTGCCAGATTGGATTGACGAGAAACCACTATCAGCCGTGCTTGTGGAAGATTGAAGAACGTTTAGTAAGTTCAAAACATTTGTCACCAAGGCCCCTCCTTCACGAGCAGAAACTGTCTGTTTGAGATTACTTGGTCAATTATTGTGTTGTATCTCCTTCAATGTCAACTTCCGACCATCTCATCGAATGACACAAGGCACACGCATCCCTGCCAGCTAAAAGTTCAAGAATGAAAGGGTTAAACAAACAAAGATAAGAGATACATTTTGCGAAGAGAAGACCATCTCCAAAATTGCGAACTACTAAACCAATAGCTCCCTTGATCCTAAAGCTGTTTCCCATCTACGTTTATCTTTAGCCTACAAATCAAGAAACATATATAAACATTTTGGCTAAAAACCTATTGTCACATAAGCATTTGCCCTCCTCTCATTGAGTTTAAGTTTCTCTCTCCTCACCCATTCTTTCTCCTACGCAAACTACTATCTTACCAATTTATTTTTTATTTAATTTTTCAAACTCTCTCTCCACTATTTCTTTTCCCTTTTAATTAGTTTTCTTTTCATAACATTTTATGTGTTACTCCAAATATATTATTTCCTTCACAAACGTTGTTCGTTTTAATTTTTCGAATCCAACGACATCAATTTTAATATATTTTATTAAATAATTAATCTTATATTAAAACCTATGTGGAGGATGACCAAATCGTTAATCATTACTTACACAACACCAAAAATTCCCAAACATATCCAATCATATTGTTTACTTACAAATAAACAAGCCTAATATGTTGTTCATTTAAAATATTTATCAGTATAAAATATATAAAGACACCGTAAATTGGTATAATATATGACTCAAGTGACACAATAAGTGGTCCTAAAGGCTAAAACTGTTCAACTCTCACCTGAACTTTGATTAACTTAAAATCTATATTTCATTAATTTTCTAAATTTTTCATAACATTCTACAAAAATAGTATCATCAAGATGTTAATCAATCAACTAAGAGGATCATCAACATTAAATTGGATTTCTCACAATAAAATAATATGATCAAGATGATACAGTGACTTTGATGTAAATAATAAATCAAATATAAAATTTAGTTAGAATATTTTATTTTCCAGCATTCTCATGTTAATGTTAAAGGTGTTAATATACATCATGATTTTGAAGTAAATAATATATTATGTATGTATATTCATTCAAATAAAAAATTAAGTTAGAAGTTTGTTATCCAGTTTTTTAAGTTAAATGTTTAAAGATACATCGGGCCTTTAAAGTAAATAATATGTATTGTTCCATAACCTATAGTGGATTTTGTTAATGACACGGGTTGGAATATAGTTTGAACATTCATCTAATTTGACACATGTAGAAAGACTTTAAGAATTAAGTGAGTTCATGTGCCTCGGAATCATAAGAATAATTTTAATTTGTTTGTCATATATAGTTAAACATACATGATACTAGATATATAATTTCACTATCGTTCTTTCGTTCGAATAACTAAGGAAAATATTGACAATTATTTATTTAGTCAATTTATTTAGGTTGTCAATAGTAAAGTGAGAGAAAGAATCTCGAATCGGCCAACGGGCGGGGCGAAAAACTATCCAGAATTCTTCGTAAGAGCAATGGTAATTAGTTATTAAAGTCATGAATGTTTAAGGGTACGAGTCATGATATAGTAAGTAAACAGGTTACATGTCAATAATTTTTACCAATTCAGAATATTGATCGAATTGAGTCAGTTCGACTTGAGCATATTCATGAAATCTAAGTATATATATAACATGATCTTTACTTCTATATTATTTTAACGTGTCAATTGAGGCTTTATTTTTATTATGTTGAACTAAACCTAAACATACATTTTTTAGAGAAATGATGGTTTATTTAGTCTCGACTTTGTTTGTTTGTAGATGCATCAAATGAGTTGTTATTAATTTTTATTTTATTTTTGTTGAATTAACTTTTGTTAGTAAGAGTTTAGGATTAATTAAATGTTATATAAATAAAATTTTGAAGTCGCATTGGTTTAGAGGACATCACTCATTTGAAAAGTTTGTTTCAACAACAGGTATGAGTGTTTATGTCATTTCCCCTTTACAATTGTTTAATGGTCATAAGAAGACCTATTTTATTTCAGTTTGTAATCAAATTTAATTAATTCTTAAAATATTCTTAAATTTATCTTAACATTCCATTTAATAGTATATATTTTTTGGTATTTTATAAACTTAACCAACGGGCCAATAATAATCTACTTATTATATAAGCACTTATAATTAGATGGGGTATGATTTAAAGTCCTCCCCTTAAATGGAAGATACGAACCAATAATATTATTTTATTTCAATTTTTGTTAGACTTAGAAATTAATAAATAAAATTATAATATCTTTGAAGTATTGGGAAGTTTAAGGAAAGTATTTTTTTTTATTAACTCAAAATAAACTATTTTCAAGTAGAGAATTTTAAGGATAAATTTTGTTATATTTCTATTATTTTTTATAGATATTTTATAATTATTATTAGTTATTAATTACTATTTACTACACATTTTATAATATTTAATTGATGAAAATCATACACATCCAAATATAATAATAATAAACCAACTATAACACTTAATAAAAAATAATAAATTAATATTAAAAAATATGGTGACCATAATAATACAGTCTTTAGTTTAAAAAAAAAATACAGTCTTTAAGAGCATCTCCAATGACCCTAAATTTTAAAACTTTATGGTAAAAGCTCCAATTTAATTGGTTGATATTAAAAAAAAATTAAATTAAATAAATACAAAAGAAGAAATTATAGAAGAGGGAAATGATTTGATTGGTTCATTTTATAACGCTTTATGTACATAGAGCTTTTGCATAAAGGTTTAAACTAATCAAATCACTCTTCTCTCTTATAATTTCATCTTTTTAATTTATTTAATTCAAATTTTTTTATCAACCAATCAAATTGGAGCTTTTACCATAAAGTTTTAAAATTTAGGGCCATTGGAGATGCTCTAAATAGAAAATAAATACACACTTTTCATGACTAAGGTATATAATAATACACCTACAAAACATGCCAGTCATTTGCTTTGACCAACCATCACTTAGTCGAAAACTCTTTTTATTTTCGTAAACTCTCCAATCATGCTCTCTGTAGGGCCACTTATTTTTTTCCATGACATTCTACTATATTAAAATAAAAAATTATCTTATACGAGAGCTACCTAAGCTAAGTAAATAGAAAATGACTTGAAGATGTTACTAAAATATAAAAAGTTTGGCCCTTGAGTTTTTAGTTTGATTTCAATCGTTTGATTCAAAATTTGAAGTTAGTTTTCATTGTCTAAACATAATCCTAAATTAACTTATTTACATAATTATTCTTCATTCACCAATTATACCAAATAAAGTCGGCCAACGGGCCGAAAGAAATACTAGTACTATAGTAAAAGTAGTAACATGATTTGTAATAACAACTCATTATAATAAAGTTTTATTGATTTCAGAGACGTTGATTGATATATGACTTAACAAATATAATTTATTATAAAAAATATATATATAATGTTGAGTGTATGCATGGGATGAGATATATAATTAAGAATGGGCATAACTTTAATGAAAATAATATATAAAGCATTTTCTGAATGATATATATGATTTGCAATAATAATAAAAACGTCACTCGATCAAGAGGAGATAATGTTTGCTTTTTCCATCGTCTTGCTAGCTATCATTCAAGAGATGCAACTCGTTAGACAAAAAGGAAAACATAAAAACAAAATAATTGTGATTGATTTTGTAATTGACATATGGATTTGTTTTCTTCTACAACCTTTATTCATGGTTCAAGCTTTTCCATGATAACTTTGTCTATCTAATTATTTACATTATTTTCAATAGGATTGTTTTTTTGGGAGTGGAGAATTGGTGAAGGTTATGGGAAGAGGAGCAAATAATTAACTTACACGTAATATTCAAATATTTGATTGGTTTACAACCTATATTTAAAAAAAAAAACGTTTTTATATTCATAGAAACTAACTGAAATTGAATTCGATCTAATTACATTAACTTTAAATCAACATACATGTCATCGGTATAGTAATTGTTCCGCCCACGAGAGTCGTGGCGTACAATAAAGTTTCAACCTGGAGAGTTGACTAATGGATTACTGCTTGTCTTGTCCCTGGTCGCCCGTCAGTGCTCCAAACGTACCTCGTAAGGAGTACAGGAAACCGAAGTAAGAGGACCAACAATGGTGTATGTGAGTAAAGGGGGTAAGGTCGTGAGAGAGAGAGACAAAGAAGTACTGGGGTATCCCTTAGGATTTTGTGAGGGTGACAACCCTAAGCATACTAACTGAAGTCTACTTCTTAAGGCGTGTCTTATGGATTGTGTCATGTGTGTTTGCAGGTTGGCCATTAATTTATAGCATCCGGAGTCCGAGTCCCTCATGATATGGGAATCCTTGCCCGTGTTGGGATCGTTCTCCGGGTTTGAGGGGGAAACCCTAGGCGGCTGGGGTTTCTGCCATGCTCCTGTGGGCCTCGTGGTCTGCGTGGCTTAGACTTTCTTCGTGGGAACTCTAGGCGGCTGTCGGCGCTAGGGTTCTGCCAGGTTATAATCCGGATGGGTGCGCCTGAGTGCTTGTCACAGCAGATGTACGCTGCTGGGTGACGTTACTCCTATGGCCTACTTTGTAATTATTAGCTTCTGTCATACGCTTTTCAGGAAGTCTCTTCATTTTCCTGCCATCATGACGACTAACCTGTAAATCCCCTCTTTTAGGAAACAGTTACCCTTGTTCGCCACACGTCATTTTGGGATGGGCTTTCATCTTTGGCGGGATTTTCGTTGATTGTGTGTCTGACACATCCCTTTTTTGAAAAAATGAGGGGGGTCTTTTGGCGGGCTTCTTCCCGTTGAATGATTGCCACGCGCCTTCCCTAGGTAGTGTTAGCGTATCTAGGGGTGATCTCCTCCCCTTGATTATCATAATGTGCATGTCGGGTAGTCGATAGGCGTCGCTTCGCCACCCTCGGCTACCCCTTTAAATACCTACTATAGTACTATTTGCCCTCTTTCCTTTTTTACTCTTGCTCAAATCCTTATCTTCATCATGTTCTTCCTATCCTTTGGAACCTATACTAGGGCCCTCTTCATATGATCTTCGGATATTTTGTCGGTGCTCCTTCATCATGTCTGATAGTTCAAGTAAGTTGCTCTCGCCATTCTTGTTTCTTCTATTTTTCTTTTTCATCGTCTGATCAGTGTTTCCCTGTCCCGCTGATTCTCTACGACTAGGGAATATGCCTCTTAGATCTGAGCGTTATCATCGCCATCGGCTAAGGGGCACTCCCTTGCCTATTTCGACTTCTTCTTATCTTCTTCTCTCTGACCGCCTGGGGGATCGCCCTTATTGACGGTAACTGGGGTTCAGTTTTGCTATGAGGGTTATAGGCTTGCGTCCTCTCTTCCATTCTTTTATTGATCTTCTGCGCTTTTCATGAAGGTCGGACGCTTCTGGACGCTCTTGCTCCTCCTATCCACGTTGATCCTCACGTTAGTCCTAGCTGGGAGGATCTAATTCACGCGATCATGCGGATCCATTTGGGCAGTCCGTCCATTCTACAAGTCAGACGTCTGTTGATGCACCCAAATATTGGTGTGTTCAATCCCTCATTAGACGATATTTTTGTGATGATTTTATATCTTTTGGGTGATTTTAAGTGATTTTATTCTCATTTCGGACTTAAGGCCATTTTACGTCATTTTGCATGTTTTTTTATGGATTTTAGGTAATAAACGACGTTGAGGAATCGAACCGGGAGTGGAGAATTGACTGATGATAGGTTGTAGAACAACGATCAAATAACTAACCTACAAGAGTAGGATACATCGTATTTCACGGGGCTTCTTCTCAACGTTTACTCAAAGTGATTTAGCGACTTATTCAGGTTTATCAAGTTGTGTGGTGTGATTTCCACGAATTTCTATTACTATCATGCAAGGAAAGTAAACTAATTAAAGAGAGCAAATTGATAAGTTGATTTGGTTTGAATTCAATTAATGACAATAGGTTAGACTCGAATCCCCCTAAGATCACCAACGCATTGACAATCACAAGACCAGCAGGTTTCAAACTTAATTCATCCAATTCTTAATCACCGTCGTAGCTCCTTACCCTTAGGTATAAGTACACGAACGTTTGCTATTATTGAACTAGCTACTAAGATCAATTATCCGTCCATGTGTTCGCTTCTGCAACGAATAACTGATTGGTGCACCTGAATTGATTCTATGAACTACTCTTGAAATGGATTAACCCTACACGGCCCCTATTCGTTAGGTGAATCCACTGAATAGGTTAATTGTTTAATTCGACGTCCTAGAACAAGGCGGACGTTCGCCACTATCCTTTATTCTAACAAGAATCTAGTCTAGGTGATCAGGCCAGAGAAGAAACAAGAGTTTAAGAACGAATTAAACATGAATAAAAAAAGTCTAAATTAAAGTCTAACTGCCCACCAATATGTGACAGCTTTAAAGCCCCGGGTCACTTAGGGTTCATCTAATCTAATCTATAAGATTTTATCTACTCATATATGGCATACAAGATTAGAAAACTACAAAAGAATTCATCAAACAAATGAAGAACAGAGAAAATCTGAAAAAACCTAATTCTAATGATTCATGGCAACTTCGATCTTGAGAATTTTCAATTCCTATGCTTCGAGCATCTTCCGGGATGGATGGATTGTGTATTAATCTCTCAAAATAATCCAAAATAGGCTCTCAACTATCTCCAGGTCGTGGCTCAGTTAGAAAATCGAATGTCGAATCAAGAATGTCGGCAAAAGTGCGACGAGAGGCCACAAAAAGTACCCCGACACACTTTTCTGTGCAACCGGGCACACTTTTTGCTGGATGAAATTCCCGCTCCGTTCGAACTCCAAATTGGTCCCGTGCCCAGCACTGTGCCCAACGCCGTGCCTAGTGCTAGCCCCAGCATTGACCCAACCTAGGCCTAGTGCCCAGCCCCGGAGCGGCCCCAGCACCGGCGCAGCACCAGGCCCTAGTGCCCAGCCCCGAAGCGCCCCCAACACTGGTGCAACACCAGGCCCCAACACCGGAGCAGCACCAAAACCCCAGCGCCTACCACCGACACCGTTCCCCAGCACGAGCCGAGGCCTGAGCCCCAGCATGAGCACCGGCCCGAGCCCCAGCCCATGCCCCAGCACGAACCCTGGTACCCACAGGCGCCCGAGCCAGGAGCCCCCGTACCAGCCCCGGTACGGCCCGAGCCAAGAGCGCCCGTTCCAGCCTCAGTATGGCCCGAATCCCCAACGATCTCCAAAGAACCACCAGGTCAAGTCCTATACGCCCTAGTAATTATTTTTGCAATTCCTAAGGATGCACCAGGTGCGGATTCGAGGATGAATCCTTTCCAAGAAGAGGGTGATAATGTGATCCCCGCCACCAAGACTGGCGTGGACACGACACCATGGGCACCAAGCCCGAACCTCACCATGTTAACATGGGATGGCGGAACATGTCAAAAAACCAGAGATGATTTCCCTTGCTGGAAGGGAAATTTCTATACCAAAAGCCTGAGCATCAAGCCTTGAGGCTGATGCCGATCCGGCCCTAGCACTAATGCCGGGCCGAGAGTACGTCGGCCCCAGGCCTACGCCGCCACTCCTAGAGCCTAGGAGAGGCGAGAAGACACCACTGGGAGGATACTGATCCCCAGCCAGGCACTAATGCCAGCTCCTACTTAAGCTAGAGCCAGATTAATGACCCGCCAGGAGCTGATGCTGACATCGGGCTCCAGGCCAAGCCTATCACCGAGACTAGGCCACAAACTAACTCCTACGAGCCCTAGAGCCTAACTAGAACTTCAAGACACTTAGGAGGCATCCTTGAAGACCTAGACAAGACAGAAGTCAAAAGGCCTGGACATATTTTAAGAAGACCCCAAGCTAAGTCTGCCACAGGCGCCGGGCCAGCATCCGGGCACTATGCCGGATCAATATGGGCCTAGCCAACAATTGGCCCATGCCTTTTTGGATTTTCCAAAGGCAAAAAATCCTTATGGCCCCAGGATGAACCTCCGACAAGCCTCGTTGGAGCTGGAGAAGGAAGAAAGGATATGAAGCTGGATCGAGCCAAAATGATGCATGGCCAGAGCATCAAAGAGCAAAACACACATGCTGATCCGAGGAAGCCAATGCTAGGAGCGAAGATCAGGCCACCAAGCCTGATCAATATGGGCCTAGCCAACAATTGGCCCATGCCTTTTGGGATTTTCCAAAGGCACTAGAATCCTTATGGCCCCAGGATGAACCTCCGACAAGCCTCGTTGGAGCCGGAGAAGGAAGAAAGGAGATGAAGCTGGATCGAGCCAAAATGATGCATGGCCAGAGCATCAAAGAGCAAAACACACATGCTGATCCGGGAAGCCAATGCTAGGAGCGAAGATCAGGCCACCAAGACTGATCCAAGGAAGGATGGTTGACCATCAAAGACGCAAGACAAGAAGAGAAGATGCCAAGTACATCCGAACAAGAAATCCTAATCAAACTAGGATTTCCCGGTTTTGGACAGATTCCTAGTATGACAAGGATTGACGAATATGGGCTATTTGGAGACAGAATTTGGGCTGATGTCCAACATGAAAGTTGAAGCCCATGACGTATACTAGTGATATTCCAAAGGGCTTAATTGTTAGAAATTTATTTTGGTTGAATCATCGAGAACCCATTTAGCTGTTTTTAGTAATTTTCTAGTTTTATTTTTATAGTTCTTGTTTAGGAAGGAGACATTTCCTTGTAGGATTATGAGTCCGAATTTTTCTTCCTTCTTAAATTAGTTTAGGATTAGTTTAACTACTTTTTAACAGCTTAATTAGGACTCTTTTTATTTCTTTATTATTTTAGGAGTTAGTTTCAAAGGAGGAATATGAGAGCTTGTTCCCTACTCCTCCCCTATAAATAGAAGCTTATAGGCCTCATTGTAAGACAACCCCCCTTGAATTAATACAAAGAATTTCAGAACTTATGTTCTTTTCCCTTCAAGCTTATGTGAGGAGCATTTCTTAAGGTTTGGCTTATCGTCAAGAGCATTCATCTCTTAGAGTGGCGCCTTCGACCGGACACTTAGGGTTCCTAGACTTCGTGTGCTAGTGGGTCCAAGTACTCTTCCATCCTGGTTCCATAGATTCAACTCGTTGGCTTGAAGATCAGCTTGCGGAGGTTAGGGTCATGAAGCATAGTCGGTCGTGGTTCACATCACCTATAGGTTTTATTGGTAACTTATTATACAAAAAAATAATAGCCCAAAATCGAACCAGTGTACAAAGCAACAAAAAAAAAAAAAAAAATTTCACGAAATCAAGAATAGGAATATCAAAACCTATAACATGAAATGCCCAAAATCGAAGCTCCTGATTTCAGAAACACAAAACACAAAATGAACATGAACCGGAACCAAAAAAGCAGCTAGAGAGCAACCAAACAGACATATCAAAACAAAAAACAACCAAAACTCGAAGCTTTTCATGATTAGTAGCTGCAAAAATAAAAAATAATAGTATCAAATAAAAATTAATAGTATTATGGGAATAACAATATTCTTGGAAAATCAAATCTCAGAGAATAACCCAGATTAGACCACAATAACCTAAAACAGAGAAGAATGACAGTGCACAAAAATGATTCATAACAAAAGCGACCCACAAAACCTAGTTTTTTGGCACATGCAAACCTAGAAATTGAAATCTAAGTGAAGTTCCAAAACAAACCTGAAGGAAGGTCTGCCGAGATTGAAACCAGGAATGCCAGCGGTTAGTGGATTCTTCCGGCGGTTATTCAGCACCAGGAAATAGCGTCGAAACGGAGCCTGAATTCTGCAGCGCCAGCGGTTAGTTCGAAGACCTGGGAATGACATCGAAATGGATCTTGTGCTTGAAAAATTTTCTCCCACACGAGAGCTTTGAGGGAGTGAATGAGGGGCGGTTTTTTTGCTTTTAGAACGAATGAAAGAGAAAGTAAAAATAAATGGTAACTTTTATGGCTAAAAAATTGGTAATAATAATATTTAAAATGTGGTATTAATTTAAGGAAATATATTATTATATTATTAGTTCCCTTCCACCATTTGATCTGTTATAAGAAGATCCAATGGTTCTTATGGCTTATATGTCTATAAGACATAAGCCACACTAATGTAACCACTCCTAATCCGATCTCAATCTATTTGTGTTTTAATCTTTTTTTTCTATCCTAACTAAGTTTTTAATCTCATTAATCTCTTACTTTATCTTTCCCATTTGTTTTACAAGATTATATCTCCCTCTTATTATCAAATTAAATTATTAAATCTATATAAAACACAAAAGTGAAGTGCTACTATTCATTAAGAGGCTTTTTACCATCCCATTCTAATTGTGTTTTATCCTTTTCAGTTTTATTCTTACTAACTTTTTAATATCATTAATCTCTTACTTTATGTTTTCCCATTTCTTTTACTAGATTCTCTAACTAATTTTTCAATCTCATTAATCTCTTACTTCGGCTTTCCCTATTTCTTTTACAAGATTCTCTCTCTCTTATTATTAAATCAAATCTATATAATGCACATGTATTTACATTTTGGTTAGTAAAATATAATTTTTGTATCGCATAATACTTTGCATAAGAAAATTATTTTATTCATTCAACGAGTGAATACACCGACATTAGAAATATATTTAACACGTAGCGGCATCGCGCGACCACAAAATCTAGTGTAGTTAAAAACTGAACCATGAATTACTTCATTTGGATTTTGAATCTAACCAAATTTTTAAACTGCATAAAATTTTGAAAATCCAAAATAAACATGTGTAGAATACATTATGAGAGATGTTGAAGGGCCTAGGTAAAGGGTGCTTTCGCTCTTCTCTTATTCAATTAGTTTATATAATATAGTTACCATTTAAGTCTTCACTAATAATAGTAATTGTTCCAGCCTCGTCGTCTGACCCAATAATGGAAGCCCAAGTTCGTTGGTCTTCAAGCAGTGGTGTACCTCGTAAGTAGCAGGGGGTAGTTAGTTCAAGGGGAGTAAGGCGATCAGTTTAAGGAAGGAATGGAAAAGGAAGGCGAGTATCGTACCGCGGAGCGTTTGTCCGCTGGGTAAAAGTGTTGTCCCCCGGTCTTGTGGAATGTACGGGGTATTTATAGTACCCTTGTCTTGGTCGCCAAGGCTAGATCCTGGACGTCCATTCGCAGACCCCGCAGGATGCTTGACACGTGTCTGCTTCACCTTGGAACCCCAAGAGCCGCCGTGTTGGGCTATCGCACTAGGCCTTCTTTCGCTTCTTGGGCCTGTTTGCTTTATCTGACTGGGCGTCGCTTGGGCCCGAGCCACCTAGTTGCCGTCGTCTCCAGTCATATCAACCGTGGGCCGTCGCCTACTCCAAAGTCGTTGAGGAGGGGCCCATCAATTGCCCCCAAGCCCTTAGCTAAGCTTTGCTTGGGTAATGGCTTATGACTACCTTAACCGTCTTGCCTGTGATCACCGGAAAAGGGCCCATCAATTGCCCCCAAGCCCTTAGCCAAGCTTTGCTTGGGTGAGCGGTAATAGTGGCCAAGCATTCTATCGCTGCGTGTTCTTTCTTTTCCTGATTGCCTCGCTATCCATCCAAAGCGATTGTTTCCTGAATTTGCTGAGCCCTTAGCAATCCAACTTAATGGGGTGATACAAATCGCCGTGTTGCTTGCTACTGACGCCGCATGTGTTATCTTTTTCTTTCTCCGGGGTAATGCAGTCATTTCGCGCTCTTAGCTTGCTGAAGAAGCTAGGGAAACTGGGGTGTTTTGGTAATTGTCCTGAAGTCATCATTTCCGTAGTCTACCAAACGTCTTCTCAGCCGCGCGTGCCTCCAATCAGTCGTCACGACGGTTCGCTTTTCCACGTCTGCCGGTGCGTCTTCTCAACCGCGCATGTCACCTTTTACTCATCGCGTCGGTTCCACTTCCTTCTTTCCTCTGCTGCCTTTATAAACCCCACTCTTCCTCTTCTCCTACCTTTACACATTCTCTGCTACTACACCTCCACATTTCCTTCCCTCCGACGATCGGAAAATCGATCCTCTCTTTCTCTTACTCCTTTTCAGATGTCTGGAGCCCCCCGTCGTCCGCCTGGTACGTGATTCTTCTTTTCTCCCTCACTTTTGCTGTAAACCTCTCTCCTTGTTGTAGCCTTCCTCCTTATTTTCCTTGCCCAAATCATGAGCTCTGGTGACGATAGTCAGAACCAAAGCCACTCCTATTCTATGGGCACTGATCCTTCTTCTTCTTCTTCTTCTTTGACTACCCATTCGTCCCCTAAGCGAGTGTTTTCAAACCCTCCGCACCTGGCCGAGGCTTCCTCTGCTCAATCTTCCGACGTTGTGGAGGAGTATCTTGATGACTCTCCCGCTCTTCCCTTCTGGGGACCTCACCAAATGGGTTTTGAACAAGCCCATCATGGTGTTGAGATTAACTCGGAGACATGTAAGGTTACAGGATCCTACACCATTGGCAACTGGCGGTCGATGTGGCAGGGGGCCCCTTGTGACGAGCGTAGGGTAATTGGGCCTAGCTATTTTCCTTCAGGAACCGCTGAGAAAATCACCCGCGTTCTTCCTTTCGCTTTGTTGCCATCCACCTAGGGGTTCGCCGTGGCTTCGCGGCTCTCCATTATCGGAAATTGTCCCCTCGGGTGGCATGGCATTTGGACTAAGGCCTTCACCAACAGCCTTCGCCTTCCGCCATCTCCGTTTATAGCTGATTTGTTTAGGTGCTTTGGTGCCTCTATTTGAGCTTTTAACGTCGGGTGTTGGGCCACGGCTTCTGCTTTTGAGTGCACCTGCGAGGCCAAGGCTATCGCCCCCACCCTTCGGCTATTTCAACTGATTCACTATGCCAAAGTTACTCCAAATGGCATAAGCTTTGTTCGTCAAGCAGAGTTTTCCCAGAAGGGGCTTATTCCTCGCCTAAACCTCGCCCCACCTGGTACCACTCCTTTTTCTATTTTCACCCAAGCGCCTCGGATCGCCAATGGACCGCTCTGCTACCCGCTACTTAGTCTATAGGCGATACGAGTCGCTTTAATTCTGAACTTGACCCTACACTAGAGGAGGTACTCTCACGGCGTCAAGTTCTTCTTGAGTGCCATCATCTGTCAACCACCACTGGTTTGAGAACCGCCCAAGCGGGGATTCGCGGAAGTATTCCTTGAGCTTCTAGGAACACTGGTTCCTTCCTCCCTTTTGTTAAAGAAGTAATCCTTCGTCCTCCCTCAAACTGGGTCGTTTTACTTGCATAACCGAACTGTCAATGCTATATATATATTGCGTTGTTGTTGTTTTTTTTATATTTTTCGACTCATCACTCGCTTTTCTTTCTTTCAGGATCCGTAAGCCTCTTCGGGTGCCTCCTCAGCACTACTGCGCGAGGACCCGTTGGCGAGACTCACCCTGAGCCTTCTCGCGTCCCTCCTGTCACCAGCCAAACCTCTATTGAGAAAACCAAAGGGAAAATGAAGGCGACCGAAGCAGAAGGGGGCCCTGCTTCTTCGAAAAAGAAGAAGGCGTCTGAAGTCGAAAGGAATCTTGCCTCCCTTAAGCATAAGAAGGCATCCGAAGCAGAAGGGGACCTTGCTTCGTCAAAAAGAAAGAAGGTCGGGGCTTCCATGCCCAGGAAGAAGGCAAGCGAGTCCCCTAGCTGCCAGCAACCTTCCCCTCAGTTCGCCGTAGATGTTGAAGACGAGGAGGAGGAGCTCTGGTCCGGCGATCGCGCCGTCAATCACCGAGGGATGAGGATGACCTATCCATACGGGAGCTTGTCGCCCAATCTATCCAAGGTGATACAGGTTCGATTAAGTATGATGATTCCTATCTCCCTTTCGAGCCTGCACCTTCTCCCCCGGATCTGGCCGCTAGCGAAACAGAGCCATCAGCCGCGCTCGACCCTCGCCCCACTGAGCCACCTAGCGACCCCTCCCGTCCTCCAGCAATCAGTATCGACCGGGCTCGCCGAGCCGCCTGGTCGAAGCGAGCCAATGCTATATTTGATCGCCCGACTCCTGCTGGTCGGGAAGGCGAAGGACGCTTCCGATTACCTTATTTTGCTGTCGCTCATCCGATGTCCTCCCATATATCACCCCGGATGGCGAGCGATATAATGGAAGAATTCTCACACGGTGTTTATCAGGGAGTGACCGCGCCAGGGGAGGGCTCAGAGATCGCGGACCTGCATGGAGCGACCTCTATTCGACTTCTTCAGGTATTGCTATTTGTCATTATATGACATTCGCACTCCTTGTTCTTTTTTTTATAACCTACAATTGTAAGACGCTGCTTCTATTGCTAGGCTGTTGCTGAACATGGTGATTTATCCTTTGCATGCAAACACATGCAAGAGGAGAATCGAAAGCTGAAAGAGGAAGTGGAGAACCTTCATTCGCTGCGCATGGACCTTACTCGCTATCATAATGACGAAAAGGTATGTTTTCTCCATTTGTCTCCTCCCAATTTTATCGCCTTGCGCTTATCGTCTGATCTCAGTCTGTTATGTTTGTTGTTACTCTTTTTGCTTTATTTTTAGCGTCAGGCGGATGCAGCGACTGTCGCCACTGATTCTCTGAAGAAGAGCCTGGACGAAGCGACTGAGCGAGTTGCCCAAATGGAGGGTCTTCAGGAGGATCTGCAGGCTACTAGGGAGCTCCTTACCGATCTTGAAGCTGAATTGGAGGAGGCTCGATCAAAGGTCGCCAATGTGGATGAGATTGTCGCTGAGAAGGACAGTGCCAAAGAGTTGCTGAACGAGTCTCTGGCGGCTCAATCAGCGATGGATCACGAACTCTCTGACATACTACACTCATTCTCTTGGCAAGAGCATGCATGTAGTAATGCGTAGCTGTCGGAATGAGTTCCACAAGATTTTTCCATCTAGGAGCTGGCCTAGCCGGAAAATGGTTCATGCTGTGCTTAAAGGGCTTAATCGCCATAGCGCTAGGGTGCCTGACCCTGTCGATGATGATGAGGAGATCATTTTCCGAGACGTGGATCGCTTGGAGCGAGAGGTGACTGCCGAGGACGCGGAGTATGTGGTGGCTGAATGCCGTAAGCGTGGCCTACCCGATTTAAACCCTGATGGCACGGAAGTTCAGGCACCGCCCCCCCGAGCTTACTCCCTCGTCTGGCGATCCGGGCTCTAGCTCTCAACTTGCCAAATCTGTTGATAAGGGCCCTGGCGACAAAGGAAAAGGGGGTGCCTCCTAATGATGTTGGGTTCGAAGCGATATCCCACGAGATCATTGCTGCTGCTGTGCAATCTTTTCCTTCTTCCTCTCTCTCCCTCCTTTTTTATTATTATTATTTTTATGTTGAACACTCTATTTCCACTGTAATCATACCTTCTTAATGCTGCTCTATTTCTTGCTTTTTACTGAGCCTAAACCGTGATCTGCCCTCATACGTCCTTTCTCTGAATATGGATCGCCCCGTCATGACACTCGATTTGACGTGATTATCAGCCTTATTTAAGCGACATTTCTTCGCTTAAGACATGGTTTTTAGGGTAGAATAGTGAATATTCAATCGATTGCCCTATCTCGTGCCATTTGTGTTACCTTGGCCCGTTTCGGGTCTATTTGATGGTTTTCTAGTGTTTTTATGTTAGCACAGGTTTTTGCCATCGAATAAGTAGCCAAGGACGTGTCTAAGGCGTTGGAACCTCGAGGGATTGCACCAGAATCGATCAAAGGAGCCAATCAAGTTCAAACAAATCCTTGCCCGGTTTACAAAGGGATTTTCGCCGAAAATATCCTATTATTTTCGGCAAAAATATCAGCACAAATCAACTGATGACCGGCTGAAAGAGTTTTCGGCGAAAATGTAAAGTTCTCGGCCGAAGCGAAAATTACGGGAGAAGTCAGCCGAGGGTCCAGCCATTTGCACCATTATTTTCGGCGAAAATAATCCCTTATTTTTGGCAAAATATCAGAGGAAATCCGGGTCAATTAGGTTAAGTATAAATACTTAACCCGGCGGCCAAAATCAATATACCTCATAATCATAATTTCAAATACTTCAGAATTCTCTGAAGTTCTGGAGCAGAGTTAGAGTTCGAAGAGCCAGGAAGAGATCATGACGCCATCCCTGCCATCTCGGAGACTCGGAGCTAGGAGTGCAGATTACCGAAGATCGAAGTTCTGCCAGAGTCATCTCAATTAGGTTTTTCAGATCCTTTTTCTGTTCTTCCTCTGGATGATGAACTCTGTCTTCGCCTTTGATTCTTTTTCTATGAACATGAGTAGCTAAACTCGTAGAGCTTAGATTAGATGAACCCTAAGTGACCCAGGGTTTTAAAGCGGTCACGGATCGGCGGTAATTAGATTCAAAGTTCAATCAATTTCTCTTTGCATGGTTGTTTTGTTCTTGATTAGTGTTCTGCGTTCCTTGTCTAGTTGACGCCTAGATTAGTTTCGTTGTTCTTGTGTTTCTTTTCTGGTTGATCGCCTAGGTTAGGTTTTTGCAGGTTAGGGTTTGTCGCTAGACAGCTTCCTTGCTTTAAAACATTAAAACTTGTCTTTCGTGATCACCTAGTTTAGATTCTTGTTAAGCTGAGGATAGAAGCGAACGCTCACCTCACTTTAGAACATAATTCAACCAGTTAACCTTATAATTGGAGCGTGCCTTTCGTAGGAACCGGTTAGGGTTAGTCCACTGCAAGAGTAACTCATAAATCACTAGTAATTGCACCAGTTAGTTAAGTCGTTGCGAGAGGCGACCGTACCCGGGCGGCTAATTAATCTTGGTAGTTAGATCGGATAGAGCGAACGTTCACCAGTCTTAAACCTAAGGGTAAGGAGTTATGGTGGTGTATAGAAATTGATTGAATTAGAATTGAAAACCGCTGATCTGTTGATTGCCAATGCTCTGGTGAACGAAGGGGGATTCAAAATCTAAGCTTGTCTGTCGTCTGTTTAAACCTACAAATCATTCTGTCTTTTAAGGTCTTCTTAAGTTTCCTGCATCTTAGTCTAGAAGTCGTGGAACTCACACCACGCACAACGTGTTTTAACTTGAATAATTTGTCAGCTTCTTTGAGTAGTCAATTAGAAGAAACCCTGTGGAATACGATCTACCCTAGCTTTCCAGCTTGGTAGTTATTTGATACCGCTAAAACTGCAGCATCAAATTGGCGCCGTTGCCGGGGACTCTTCTATATTGTTTGAAAGAAGAGTTGACATTTTATTCTTCTACTTTCCATCTTTCATTTTCCATCACACTTCGATTTTACACCGGTTGTGTTTGTTTTTGTCCTTTGCAGGATAATAAATTCAGAAGCAAATCACTTCCGATCCACCTCCCCCTACCGCAATGGCTGCTCAAAAGAGTCTTGCGGATTACAATAAGCCAAGTGCTACTAGTGTTCGTTCTTCCATCTTTGTGCCGCGCAATGAAGACGATCCTGACTATGAGATCAAGATCCCTTTCCTGGAAATGATCACTAGGGATTTACAATTTGAAGGCAGGCCTTTAGACAATCCGTGCACGCATCTGGCGGATTTCCTTGATCTCTGCAACACTTTCAAGAATGGGAATCTCGACAAGAACACTCTTTGCTTGAGGGCTTTCCCGTTCTCTCTGAAAGGTGCAGCTAAGAGGTGGCTCACTGGCAAACCACCTGGCTACTACACTGACTGGGAGACTTTGGCTCAAGAATTCATAGAGGAATACTTCCCTCCTTCCAGAACAACTGCTTATAAGAAAAACATCTCAAGGTTCAGACAGAAAGAAGGAATGAGCTTATACGATGCTTGGAATGAATTCCAGGAACTCCTCCACAGCTGCCCTCATCATGGCTTCACTCAGAGGCAGCTAGCCGAGATATTTGCTTGGGGTATGAACGAAGAGTCATCTGAATGGGTCAACTCCTTAGTTGATGGAGATTACACCGCACTCACACCGGAAGCTGCCCTTCTTCACTTTGCAACCTGCGCATCTAAGTCGAGAAGCTGGGAGAGACAGTTTGGAGCAGCTAAGAGCCAACCAAGCCGTGAAGATCAGATCAAGATTGAAGTACAGAAAGAAATGAAGAAGATTTTCGGTAACTGGTCTTCAGAGGAAGTGAACTTTATTGATCAAGGCTTCACCAGCAATCAAAGAGGCTACCCCGATTATCATCAGTTCAGACAACCTCCTCAACAACAAGGAAGCTTCCAAGAGCGTCCTCCTTACAACCTCGGATACAACCAGAGTCAGAATCAGTACTTGAGCGATAGTTATCAAGATCAACCTCAGAGATCTACATCAAGGAACACAAGGGATATCGAGGTAGCCAAGACGCTCGACCTGATCATGGAAAGGCTCGATAAATATGAAGAGAAATTCAAGCTTCAAGCCGCCATAAATCAAGAACATGAAGCTCGAGGTCAACGAATGGAGAGCATGATAAATAACATGTGTAGCTTGATAACTAGTAGCCCCCTCCTGAATCAATCATCGGTTCAAGTCGACTCTACCATTAGGAAGGAGCACGTCGAGGCTATCTCCACAAGAAGCGACAAGCAATCAGCTGATCCTGCAGCTCCTGAACCGGCCATAATTCCTGATGCTATAGCCATTGACAAACCAGAGATCGAGGAGGAGGATAGAGAAGAAGAAGAGGAGGTGACTGCCCCGCCTCCACTAACAAAGACAGCACCTGCGCCACCTCTCCCTCCATATCAGCCTCGGATTCCGTTTCCTAAGGCCGCGCAATCAAAGGAGAAAGATCATGATACCCGGTACAGAAAGTGGCATGGATACTTGAAGGACACGAATATGAATACACCAGTTACTGATGCTATCCAAGTGACACCGGAGGCTGAAAAAATCACAAAGGATCCTGCGAAGAACAAGAAGAAGGAAGAGTTGTCCTCCGTATCCCTCGAGGAAGAATGCTCCACCATCCAGAGCCAGGCGACACCCATACCACCCCCAGCTAAGTGTCGAGATCCCGGTGCTTTTACTTTACCTTGCATTATTAATGATGTGAAAATTGATCGTAGTTTAATTGATCTAGGTTCTTCTATCAATGTTATGCCTACATGCCTGTTTGAGAAATTGAACCTAGGAGAATTGAAACCAATTAGCATGCATTTAGTGTTTGCCGACAGGTCTGTTAAACTGCCTAGGGGATTGATAGAAGACGTAGTTGTCTGCTGTGGTCCTTTTACTATTCTTACTGACTTTGTTGTCATGGATACTCGAGAGGAAGATGTCACTCTTCTCCTAGGCCGACCGTTCATGGCAACAGCCGGCATTAACATTAATGTCCAAAATGGCTTGTTGACATTAAGGGTCGACAAGGACACCATGACATTCCGCCTCAAGAACGGTATACAAGTCCCAGTCAAAAAAGAGATGCATTGTTTATCTGTTGAAGCTGTGGAATTGGCTTCGGTCAACTCTAGTTCTAACGAAAAATTTGGAGTTTCTTTAGAAATTTGCTTGCCAGGTGTCGGACAGGCCCCTAATCTGAAGAATGAGCTGTCGGCACAAAAGCCGAGGAAGAAGGAGGATTCGACGGCATCCCCTCATGAATCACCAAACGTTAAAGATCTTGGCGAAATAAAGAAGGAGAATGAGGAGAAGACGAAGGCGGTTTGGAAGCCGATTGCTCAGCCCCCGTTTACTGAGCCACCAGGGAAGAATGATCCTCTGAAGGACGCTTCTTCGAAAGAACTATTCAGGCCTTATAAAAATTATGGTCATCTTCCCGAAGAACGAACCAGGCTAATTCACGCAAATGGGAAGAGGTTCACACTTGCCGGAGGATCCCCAAGGCCATATTTCATGAACTCCGGCTCGGACCTAAGAGAAATCCTGAGTTGGGATGTCTCCTAACACCGCCCAGGTATCGTCCGGCTCAAGGACGTTAAGCAAGAGCGCTTCGTGGGAGGCAACCCACGGCTGGAGTCCGTTTTTTTATTTATGTCCAACTTAGTGTTTTAGAGTCAGTTCGGGGAGCCAAAAGTGTCAGTTTGTTTGATTTATTATTTTTCGTGTGTAGTCTGTGTGTCGTAGTGTCAGTTACAAGTTGATTGAGGTCTTTCCGATTTTTGTGGATTTAACTGTGATTTTTTGAAGTTTGCCGGATTTGCGAAAATATTTTCACCCGGGCAGTTAAAAATTTTCGGCGAAAATACACCCTTGTTTTCGGCGAAATCGCCTTTTGAATTTTCACTGAATTTCCCTGTTTCATATTTTCGGTCCGAAAATCCATTGTATTTTTGGAAAAATTTTCTTTGAAAACCGGCAGTGCTTTTGAACATACATTTTCGGCGAAAACTCCCTATTATTTTCGCCGAAAATATCTTTGAAAATCACCCAAATTTCCACTTTAAAATCCGGATTTCAGCCTCTCTTTCCTTCTTCTCATTTTCGAACCAAACCCAAAATCCCCCACTACTGTTTTCGAAACCGCCGACCGCCGCTCTTTTAAAAAATCGCCACTTCCGTCATTTCCCGCCTTGAGATAGTCTTGCCATAATTAGGATTCAATGTGCTATAATGTTGACTTTTTGAATGTCGGTTTGACTCCTGATCCCTAATTATGATATGAACATTCCGGCTAGACATATAATGCTCTGTGATTTATTGTGATTACCGGTTACTTACTTTGCTTACCCCACTTGGTTTCCCTCATTTCCTTGTGAAACTGAGTTTTTCGACTAAGTGTGGGGTGGGTTATTAGTTAATTAATCTGGTTTCATTTCTGGGTTTAGGAATGTCACTCATAAGCGCAGGACTAAGGCGCAACTTGATACCGCCACTCAGGACGTCAGATGAACTATTATGCAGCAACACATGCTCCACTCTGACGAGAGGAGCTTGAGTAGCTACTCCGCTCCGCTCCGGGCTATCCAAGCTCATCCCCTACACCGATCATCACATTCCAGGTTCTTCGTATATCTCTACTCTAGTTTAGTCATGTGAGGACACAGTCCGATTTAAGTATGGGGTAGGATGCTAGAGAACCTTGCATGAACTTGATTGCCCTTGAATTGTGTTTTTGTGTGCCTCGTGATTCCATTCCAGTCTCTCTAGCATTAGAATGACTCAGTTCTTGATTTCTGATGTTAAGTTGCTGTTCAAACTTTCATAATGATGCTTAGACTGCTTAACCTAGAACTTGAGAACCAACGTGTATACTTTGATGCTAAATTGCCTGGTCAGAACAGAATTTTTAAAATCACACTTGTAGTTTGTAGCCTTGATTGCATGAAAATGACCAAATCCGACTAGCAAACCAACTGTGAGCTTTTGATCCATTGCACGTAACTTGCAATTTAAATTATTTCTGAGTGGTTTTCTGTTTACTTGAATGAGTTAGAATTTGCATGAGACCTACTCGAGACCACACGATGACACGAGTTCTAAAAGGATAGGGGCACCTAGATTCAGCTACTAAGCCAGATAGCCTACCTAACGATAAAATCCATTAGGTTTAGACCCTTGAGCTTGGCCTGTTCTTTCGGTTTGATAATATATTACAGCCATTTCCCATTTCTTTCATTCCCCGTTGATCCCCTGTGGTTGTAGTTCTAGATTGACCTACCGGAAGTTGGTTTGTGGTAACCTGCCTATAGCCATTAAACAGGTGGTCTTAGCTAATATGTCCAGACGTGTAAACCCCTCTAGCAACTGAAAGAAAAATCGGCACAAGAAAAAAAATATAAAAAATAGAAAAAGAAGAAAAAGAAGCAAGCTTCGAAAAATGAAAAGAAAGAAGAAAAATCAGAAAAGTTTAAAGTTTAGTTCAAATAAACGTTCTTCTCCCTATAAATGGAAGAACGAAGTCAAAAGAGAAGTTGAAAAGAAAAAAAAAATTTTGCAAAAGAAAAGAAAATAAGTGCTAGGTTGCTTGAGGGTATCATAGGACGAGCGTTCATTATTCCACCTGTGTTTGGTTAAACGGTAGGAAACCATAGGCTAGATTCGAGGGAAGTTAGTCGAAAGCTACACCGCACAAAGCCATCATCATACATTCCCATCATCCATCTCATTATAAACCCATGTAGTGTAGAATTCGTTACAGTCCTAGCAGGGAAGTCTTTCTTGACTAGATACTCGTGTTGTCACAGTGGTGGAGATGTGGTTCGAAATGCAAACTTATGACAGAATTCATTTGACAGGAAAATGATTGAGAGCATAAACACAGTCCTTAAACACAGAGAGTGAGAGTTCCCCATTTTACTAAATGTTTCCTGTGTGAGGAGTCTGGTTGGTCAGGTCAAATTCGTGCATAATTAGTTGCGATTACTTGTTGTGTGCAGTTTATTAGTGAGACCAGGTAGTTTGGCTGATCTGTATGCATGTTAGGTTTCTTGTCCTAGGATCGAGCTGTCTAATAATTCATTGTGTTTGATTGAGCCCCAATTTAATTGATCTTATCGTTTGTGAACATGAGTGTTTCTATTCAGTTTGCTTGAGGACAAGCAAAAGCTTAAGTGTGGGGTATTTGATGACACTCGATTTGACGTGATTATCAGCCTCATTTAAGTGACATTTCTTCGCTTAAGACATGGTTTTTAGGGTAGAATAGCGAATATTCAATCAATTGCCCTATCTCGTGCCATTTGTGTTACCTTGGCCCGTTTCGGGTCTATTTGATGGTTTTCTAGTGTTTTTATGTTAGCACAGGTTTTTACCATCGAATAAGTAGCCAAGGACGTGTCTAAGGCGTTGGAACCTCGAGGGATTGCACCGGAATCGATCAAAGGAGCCAATCAAGTTCAAACAAATCCCTGCCCGGTTTACAAAGGGATTTTCGCCAAAAATATCCTATTATTTTCGGCGAAAATATCAGCACAAATCAACTGATGACCGGCTGAAAGAGTTTTCGGCGAAAATGTAAAGTTCTCGGCCGAAGCAAAAATTACAGGAGAAGTCAGCCGAGGGTCCAGCCATTTGCACCATTATTTTCTGCGAAAATAATCCCTTATTTTTGGCGAAAATATCAGAGGAAATCCGGGTCAATTAGGTTAAGTATAAATACTTAACCCGGTGGCCAAAATGAATATACCTCATAATCATAATTTCAAATACTTCAGAATTCTCTGAAGTTCTGGAGCAGAGTTAGAGTTCGAAGAGCTAGGAAGAGATCGTGAAGCCATCCCTGCCATCTCGGAGACTCGGAGCTAGGAGTGCAGATTACCGAAGATCGAAGTTCTGCCAGAGTCGTCTCAATTAGGTTTTTCAGATCCTTTTTCTGTTCTTCCTCTGGATGATGAACTCTGTCTTCGCCTTTGATTCTTTTTGTATGAACATGAGTAGCTAAACTCGTAGAGCTTAGATTAGATGAACCCTAAGTGACCCAGGGCTTTAAAGCGGTCACGAATCGGCGGTAATTAGATTCAAAGTTCAATCAATTTCTCTTTGCATGGTTGTTTTGTTCTTGATTGTTGTTCTGCGTTCCTTGTCTAGTTGACGCCTAGATTAGTTTCGTTGTTCTTGTGTTTCTTTTCTGGTTGATCGCCTAGGTTAGGTTTTTGCAGGTTAGGGTTTGTCGCCAGACAGCTTCCCTGCTTTAAAACATTAAAACTTGTCTTTCGTGATCACCTAGTTTAGATTCTTGTTAAGCTGAGGATAGAAGCGAATGCTCACCTAACTTTAGAACATCAATTCAACCAGTTAACCTTATAATTGGAGCGTGCCATTCGTAGGAACCGGTTAGGGTTAATCCACTGCAAGAGTAACTCATAAATCACTAGTAATTGCACCAGTTAGTTAAGTCGTTGCGAGAGGCGACCGTACCCGGGCGGCTAATTAATTTTGGTAGTTAGATCGGATAGACCGAACGTTCGCCAGTCTTAAACCTAAGGGTAAGTAGTTATGGTGGTGTATAGAAATTGATTGAATTAGAATTGAAAACCGCTGATCTGTTGATTGCCAATGCTCTGGTGAACGAAGGGGGATTCGAAATCTAAGCTTGTCTGTCATCTGTTTAAACCTACAAATCATTCTGTCTTTTAAGGTCTTCTTAAGTTTCCTGCATCTTAGTCTAGAAGTCGTGGAACTCACACCACGCACAACGTGTTTTAACTTGAATAATTTGTCAGCTTCTTTGAGTAGTCAATTAGAAGAAACCCTGTGGAATACGATCTACCCTAGCTTTCCAGCTTGGTAGTTATTTGATACCGCTAAAACTGCAGCATCACCCCGTCTCCTTGGGTTAAAGTTAACACTTCTGGCGATTTATAATGTTCGTAGGCCTTACTTAGCATTTTCAATGCCCTTCGGTCTTACATGGCGATTTTTAATGCCCTTAGGTCTTACGTGGTGATTTTTAATGCCCTTAGGTCTTACATGGTGATTTTTAATGCCCTTAGGTCTTACATAATGATTTTTAATGCCCTTAGGTCTTACATGGCGATTTTTAATGCTCTTAGGTCTTACATGGCGATTTTTAATTCCCTTAGGTCTTACATAGCGATTTCAATGCCCTTAGGTCTTACATGGCAATTTTTAAGCCCTTAGGTCTTACATAGCGATTTCAATGTGTGAAGCGTTGTTGGAACGAGAAAGGATATTTTGACACTTGGTCATTTCATTAGGACTCGCATTGCTTACAAGGCCATTCTAATCATAATATCGCCTAAGATGCATGGAGTTCCATATTTTGGGGATCTTTGTTCCGTCCAACTCCGCCAGCTTGAAGGTATTGGTACCAACTACCCGCCGCACTCTATACGGGCCTTCCCAACCAGGATTAAGTTTAGCTGCCCCGATCGCCGGCCTGAAAATTTTTCACTGCGCTAAATCGTGGAGTGTGATGTGATGCGGTTGGAGTTTCAAATTGTATCACCTAGCCAGCTGTTCGTTCTCCGCGATTAATCGCATCTGCGCCTTTTCCCTTCTTTCTTCAATCATATCCACATTGAGCATTAGTTCTTGTTCATTTACTTCGTCTCTGTACTCCTGGATTCGTATGGATGGGATTGAAATTTCTACTGGGAGGACCGCCTCGGTTCCATATGTCAATGTATAAGGTGTTTCGCCCGTCGCCGTTTTGTAATCCGTTTGGTGGGCCCATAGTACGTGGTCAAGCTCTTCGACCCACTCACCTTTCCATCCATCCACCCTCTTCTTCAGTCCCTCTAAGATGAGCTTGTTGGCTGCCTCCGCTTGTCCATTGGCCTGTGGATAAGCGACCGAGGCGAATCTCAAATTTATCTTTAGGTCGTCTATAGAAATCCTTGAAGACCTGTGACTCAAACTGAGTGCCATGATTGTAGATGATGCTTTCTGGAATTCCGAACCTAGTGACGATATTTTTGAACGCGAATTTTTGTATTTGCTTAGCGGTGATGCTCGCAACTGCTTCTGCTTCAACCCACTTAGTAAAATAGTCGACTGCCACGATGAGGAACTTCCTTTTTCCCGAGGCCTCAGGAAATGGGCCTAAGATGTCCATTCCCCACCTTGCGAATAGCCATGGGCTGATATTTGCTTGAAGAGCCGTCGCTGGTATTTTATGGTAGCTTGCAAATTCTTGGCACTTGTGGCACTTTGTTACTAAATCGCCTGCTTCCTTCCTCATCGTGGGCCAATAGAAGCCTTGGTAGATTAAGTTTCTTTCCAGACTTCTTGTCCCCAAGTGAGTACCACACACACCCGAATGCACCTCATCCAGGGCCCAGGCTGCATCTTCTTCCCCCAAACACCTTAGATACGGGCCCATTATGGATTTTCGGTATAACTCACCTCCTATTTTGGTGCATCTTCCTGCTTTTCTTCGTAGTTTGGTTGCTTCTAGAGGGTCGCTTGGTACCGAGTCATTATCCAAAAACTGGATAATGGGCGTTTGCTAGTCGCTTTTCCCAACCCCGTTGATAATTTGGAAGCATTGCTTCGCCCTTGTTTCTTTTTCTACCGTGACAATTCGCCCCTCTTCAAAATCTGTCGACGTTGCTAACTTTGAAAGTGCATCTGCATGGCAGTTTTCCTCTCTGGCGATTTGTGCTATGGTGACTTTTTTAAATTCGGATATGAGTAACTTTACTTCATCAAAATAAGGGAGAAGCGACTCCTCTTTTATCTCAAAACTTCCATTAACTTCGTTGACCACTATTGCCGAATCTGAGAAAATTCTGATGTTAGTAACTCCCATACTCTTGGCGATTCGCAACCCGCTTCTAATGCCCCATATTCCGCCTCGTTTTTTCATTCTATTAGTTGCGAATCGCAGTGCCACTTCGTGGAGAACTCCTCCTAGCGAATTCAGAACTATTCCATGCCAGATCCTCCTTTACTCGAGGCGCCGTCTGTAAATAGTGTCCATTCTTCGCCTTCCTCAACATCCTCTTGTACCGCACTTTCCACAACAAAGTCTGCTAGGACTTGAGCTTTGATCGCTGTTCTCGGCTAGTATCTTATGTCATATTCGCTTAACTCGATTGCCCATTTAGCCAATCACCCTGCTACGCTCATGGACCTTAGCGCACTTTTAATTGGTAGATTGGTGAGTACATGTATTGTGTGTGCCTGAAAGTATGGCCGCAATTTCCTAGCCGCGCAAACCACATCATATGCCATTTTTTCTATCGCCGTATATCTTGTTTGTGCATTGATTAAAGTCTTACTTGTGTAAAAAATAGGGTGCTCAGTTTTATCCTCTCTTCGAACCAAGACCGCGCTAACTGCTTTGGGAGAGATTGCGATATAGAGAAATAGATCTTCATTTAACTTTGGAGATGCAAGTATAGGAGGAGTAATTAAAAACTGCTTCAGCTCCTCAAAAGCTTTGTTACATTTGTCATTTCAAGCAAACTTTGATGCATTCTTTAAAGTTGCAAAAAATGGAGTGCAGCGATCGGCGATCCTGGGGATAAATCGGTTGATCGCCGTCAGTCTTCCAGACAAAACTTGTACTTCCTTCACGGTCTTTGGAGGTGCCATGGCTGTGATTGCTGCGATCTGTCCGGGGTTGGCTTCTATTCCTCGCCTGGTTATAAGATATCCAAGGAATTTCCCCGATGTCGCCCCGAACACACATTTTAAAGGATTTAGCCTGAGCGAGTACTCCTGCAATGTGTTGAAAGTTTCTCGCAAGTCGCTTAGATGATCGTTGGACTTCTTGCTTTTGACTAAGAGATCATCCACATATGCCTCCAAGTTCCGCCCGATTTGCTTAGCAAAAACCGTGTCAATCATCCTTTGATAAGTTGCCCCATCATTCTTGAGCCAAAATGGCATTACTCGATAACAGTAGTTCGCTGTTGGCGTCATGAATGTTGTTTTCTCCTGATCTTCCTCATTCAAGGGTATCTGATGAGAGCCTGAGAACATGTCCAGAAAAGACAACATCTCGTTGTTCGCTGTTGCGTCTACCAGCTGCTCTATGTTGGGCAAAGGATATGGGTCCATGGGGCAGACATCATTCAGGCTGGTGAAATCGATGCACATTCGCCAAGCTCCTGACGACTTCTTTACGAGAACGATATTAGCCAATCACTCGGGATACTGCACCTCCTTGATAAACCCTGCCATTAAAAGCTTTTCCACTTCTATCGCCACAGCCTGCTGCCTCTCTCTGCAAATGTTCCGTCTTTTCTGCTGTACCGGGCGACTTCCGGGTTCAATCGCTAGAGAGTGTTTGATGATGTCTGGAGTGATTCCCGGCATGTCGCTGGGTGACCATGCGAATAGGTGTGAAAATTCTCGGAGCAACTGAACCAACTCTCGTTTCTCCTTGTCTCCTAAGTAGGATGACACTCGAACCGACTTGCTTTCATCCTCCTCAAAAAGTGGTATTGGAACGTCCGAATCCGCCGGTGTTACCCTTTCTCCTCCATTCTTCGCCTCCAAGCTTATGGTGAAGCAGGTACTTTTAGTCGCCGAACCCTATTCCCTCTTCAATAGCGAACTTTAGCACTTGATGAACCGGGGATGAGATTCCTTGGAAAGCGGCGAGTGCCGGTCGCCCCAGGATCATGTTGTATGTAGACTGGCAATCCATGACATGGAAGTCAATGGATCGTGTCACTTGTAAGTCTCCGTCTCTGATAGTTAATCTTCATTGTGGCGATCCCTTTGATGGGGATCGTGTGCCCTGAAAACCCTGAAATGGTTGTCTTCGTTTGCCTGAGCAAGTTGGCTGGTAGGTTCATTTTTTGTATAGTTCCCAAAAATCGATGTTTGTAGAGCTCCCCTCATCAACCATCACCCGCTCCACTCGGCTATTATGTGTTATCACCTGGATTACCATCGATTCCAAGCTCGGACCTCCCACACGAGCCATGTCTTCTTCTGAGAAACCCCGAACTGGGCGGTTGACCCAGTCTATCATCATTAAGTCTTGTACCTCTTCCTTTTTGACCTTCTTTGTTGGGCAGCTTTCTCCTTTGAAAATAGTTTGATAAACATGATTCACTTCTGGCCGAGACTTCTTCTTGCTGTCCTCGCCGCCTTGTGGTTCCTTTAGTCGGGTGAAAACATCACCCTTCTTGTCTTGTGATTCTCCATTCGATTTCATTCTTCAACTTCGTACAATCTTCAGTGGTATGTCTGTGAGAATCGTGGAAGTCGAAGAACTTCTGGCGACTTCGCTGATCCGCCGGAGTGTACATCGGTCCAGGCCAATTTATGGTATGTCCTTTATGCTGCATATACAGCAGGATCTTCCTTCGCGACTCCGAGAGAGGTGTGTAGTCTGTCCTTTCTTCTTGATATCCTCTTTTTTCTTCAGGACGACTTCTGATGAACGATGCAGAGCGGTTTAATCAAATAACTACCAAGCTGGAAGGCTAGGGTAGATCGTATTCCACGGGTCTTCTAACAATTGACTACTCAAAGAAGCTGGCAATTTACTCAGGTTTAACACTTTGCGCGTGGTATGAGTTCCACGACTTCTAATTCTAAGAAATGCACGGAAATTAAAAATTAAAACTGAAAACAGATCGAAAGATTGGTTGGTTAAGTAAAGATGACAGACAAGCTTAGACTTTGAATCCCACTTCGTTCACCAGAGCATTGGCAATCAACAGATCAGCGGATTTCGATTCTCGTTCAATCAATTCTAAGACATCACCATAACTCCTTACCCTTAGGTTTAAGACTGGCGAACGTTCACTCTATCCGATCTAGCTACCAAGATTAATTAGCCGCCCGGGTACGGTCGCTTCTCGCAACGACTTAACCTAACTGGTTCCTACGAAAGACACACTCCAATGATTAGGTTAATTGTTCGATTTGATGTTTTAAAGTAAGGTGAGCGTTCGCTTCTATCCTTAGCTTAACAAGAATCTAATCTAGGTGATCAATCCAGACAAGAAACATGAACAACGAAGAACAAATCAAACATGAAAGAGAAACTGATTGAACTTTGAATCTAATCACCGCCGATCCATGACCGCTTTAAAGCCCTGGGTCACTTAGGGTTCATCTAATCTAAGCTCTACGAGTTTAGCTACTCATGTTAATAACAAAAGAATCAAAGACAAAGACAGAGTTCATCTTGAACAGAGGAAAAACAGAAAAGGATCTGAAAAACCTAATTAAGACGACTCCGACAGAACTTCGATCTCCAGTAATCTGCAATCCTAGCTCCGAGTCTCCGAGGTGAAGGGATGGCGTCACGATCTCTTCCTGGCTCTTCCAACTCTAACTCTGCTACAAAACTCTTGAGAATTCTCGAAGTAATTCGTATTATGTGGTATATCGATATATGGGCCGCCGGTTAAGTACTTAACCCTAATACCGCCAGATTTTGCCTGGAATTTTCGCCAAAAACCTAAGAAGTTTTCGCTGAAAATTCCTTTGTAAATGGATTGACTGCTCGGCTGTATCTCCTGTGATTTTCAGACCGCTGGGTTCTCGACGAAAAGTTGGAGTTTTCGCCGAAAACTCTCTTTGTTGAACTCAGCCAATTCCTTCTTGAGTTTTCGCCGAAAACCTAGGGGATTTTTGCCGAAAACTTCAGTGAAAATGGGAGCAGGATTTGGTTCGACTTGATTGACTCCTTGGATCGTATCTGGTGCGATTCCTCGAGGTTCCAACGCCTTAGACACGTCCTTGGCTACTTTATTTGACGGCAAAAACCTGTGCTAACATGAAAACACTAGAAAACCATCAAATAGACCCAAAACGGGCCAAAGTAACACAAATGGCACGAGATAGAGTAGTTGAGTGAATATTCGCTATTCTACCCTAAAACCATGTCTTAAGCAAGGAAATGTCGCTTAAATGAGGCTGATAATCACGTCAAATCGTGTGTCATCAAAATATCTCACACTTAAGCTTTTGCTTGTCCTCAAGCAAACTGAATAGAAACGCTCATGTTCACAAATGATAAGATTTATTAAATTGAAGTTCAATCAAACACAATGAATAATTAGACAGATAATTCCTAGAACAGAAAACCTAACATGCATACTGATCATCCAAACAACCTGGTCTCACTAAAAACTGCACACGACGAGTAATAGCAACCAATTATGCACGAATTTGACCTGACCGACCAGACTCCTCACAAAGGAAACTCTCACTCTCTGTGTTGAAGGACGTGTTTCTGCTCTCAATCATTTCTGCTACTGAATTCTGTCATAAGTTTTCAATTCGACCACATCTCCACCACTGTGATAACACGAGTAACTAGTCAAGAAGGACTTCCCTGCTAGGACTGTAACGAATTCTACACTACAAGGGTTTATGATGAGATGGATGATGGGAATGTATGATGATGGCTTTGGTGCGGTGTAGCTTTCGACTAACTTCCCTCGAATCTAGCCTATGGCTTCCTACCGTCTAACCAGACACGGGTGGAATAGTGAACGCTCGTCCTATGATACCCTCAAGCAACCTAGCACTTTATTTTCTTTACACATTTCTTTCTTCTTTTGACTTTTCTTTTGACTTCGTTCTTCCATTTGTAGGGAGAAGAACGTTATTGACTAAAGTTGAAACTTTTCTGATTTTTTTTCTGCTTTCTTCTTTTTTTGAAATTTCTTTTGTTTTTCTTCTTTTTTTTTTCTTTTGTGCCAATTCTATCTCTTAGTTGCTAGAGGGGTTTACACGTTTGGACATAATAGCTAAGACCACCTGTTTAATGGCTATAGGCAGGTTACCACAAACCGACTTCTGGTAGGTCAGTCTAGACCTACAACCACAGGGGATCAACGGGGAATGAAAGAATGGGAAATGGTTGTAATGTATATCGAACCGAAAGAACTGGCCAAACTCAAGGGTTTAAACCTAATGGATTTATCGTTAGGTAGGCTATCTGGCTTAGTAGCTGAATCTAGGTGCCCCTATCATTCTAGAACTCGTGTCATCGTGTGGTCTTGAGTAGGTCTCATGCAAATTCTAACTCATTCAAGCAAACAGAAAATCACTCAAAAAGAATTGAAATTGCAAGTTACGTGCAATGGATCAAAAGCTTGCAGTTGGTTTGCTAGTCGGATTCGGTCATTTTCATGCAATCAAGGCTACAAACTACAAGTGTGATTTTAAAAATTCTGTTCTGACCAGGCAATTTAGCATCAAAGTATACACGTTGGTTCTCAAGTTCTAGGTTAAGTAGTCTAAGCATCATTATGAAAGATTGAACAACAACTTGACATCAAAAATCAAGAACTGAGCCATTCTAATGCTAGAGAAACTGGAAAGGAACCATGAGGCACACAAAAACACATTCAAGGGCAATCAAGTTCATGCAAGGTTCTCTAAGCATCCTACCCCACACTTAAATCATAATGTGTCCTCACAGGACTAAACCTAGAGTTCAGAGTGAAGTAGAAGAACCTGGACCGAGATGGTTGGTGTAGGGGATGAGCACAGATCCTCGGAGCAGAGGAAATCTACCAAAGCGAAGCAAAGGGAATCTCCCAACTGCCTACAAAACAAAAACAAATGAAAGATAAAAAGGAAACCGGGACAAGTGTCCCAGATCCACACAAAAAAAAAGTTGGATCGAAATCCGAAAAGAAGAAATAAAAAGAAAGGACCATAAAAGGAATACAACCCGATCACTGCTGGTCAGGTGCATCGGGAGGGGGAATGTGGAGGGCGTCGCCAACCTGTCGCTGCCATGCCAGCTGTGCCTCATACCTCTCGGCAGTGTGGAGCATGTGCACCTGCATAATAATCCATCTGGCATCCTGAGTGGCGGTATCTGTGATCCGCCACTCCTGGAGTCGCTCGTACAGCTCTCCAATGTCCGCGAGATGCGGTCAGTGCTGAGGGTGAGGTGCCTGGTATGGATCTGGAATGGACGGCGGGGACTGGTGGTCATACCCTGCTTGATGATGTGGCGAGGGTATATGGTAATCAAATTCCGCTCCTGGCTGAGGCTGCGGCTCCTCAGAATCATCTTCTTCCTCCGATTCTTCCACGTGCTGGAGGGGAGGATCTGCCGCCACCTAGGGACCAAGGTCCAACTCGAGGGCGTACTCGACTGCCAAATCTCCACCAACGGTGTATACTCTGCGTCGTGGGATGTCCGGGCCATATTCTTGGCTGAGACCGAGGGAGATGATGAGTTAGCCGACAAAGTTGCCTCCCAGGAGTGAGCTAGGCGGCCTCGGCTTCTGAGTCTTCTGGCGGAATATGCGTGCAAGCACCCATCCGGGATGAAGAGGATAACCTTCCCAGATGGCGCGAAGAAGAGTGAGCTCCTCTCGGCTGATGTGGTGGCAGCTCTTATCTGGAGCAAACAAAAGAGATCTACGCCAAACCATATGGATAAAGCGATAGAGAGGGTGAGAGAGGGACTTAACTGAGTTATGGAGCGTGGTTCGATCGTCTGGCACTCCAGTCATGTGGCTCCATAGCTCATCGTACTCCTCTCCGCTACCGGAGTTGTTCTCCCAGCTGAGGTGATGTCCCTCGTAGTGCTCCCGGGGGATGCCAAGATGAGCTGCAAACTCATCATAGGTGAACTCCTTGTACACCCCGCCAAGGTAGAAAGAGACGACCTTCTGGCGCTGCCTCTTCTTGTGCTCATCCAGATCGAATGTCGCCTAGAATTCCTGGAGAGCGACGTCTGGGAAGTCGGCAGCTAGGGTGGTCAGCTCCAGAAGTCCAGATGGTAGCAATGAGTAGAGCACATTCTGGTACGAGTCCTCGTTGTACTCGAGAAGGAATCCAAGGATAGTGGGCGCACGTCGGCTCCAGGAACATGCTCGAGCCTCTGGTAGCGCTCGAAGTAGTGCACCGGTAGGCGGGCAACAGTGGGGTGGTACCCGACACGGCCAGGGAAAGCTGGTGGAGGACCGTGGATGGCGGGTGTGACGAGGGCGTGAGCTCGGGAGCTAGAGCCGGTGTCAAGTCTCGCCTTAGTCCTGCGCTTATGAGTGACATTCCTATAGCCAGAAACGAAACCAGATTAATTAACTAATAACCCACCTCACACTTAGTAGAAAAACTCAATTTCACAAAGAAATGAGGAAAGCCGAGTGGGGGTAAGCAAAGTAAGTAACCGGTAATCACAATAAATCATAGAGCATGCATATGTCTAGCCGGAATGGTCATATCATAATTAGAGATCAGAAGTCAAACCGACATTCAAAAAGTCAACATCATAGCACATTGAACCCTAATCATGGCAATTACTAGCTCAAAGCGGAAAGTGGCGGCATAATTATAAACTCAGATGGCAAACACGGTAATATGAACGAGAATGAACACACATGGCAGCCAATTGAACATAGATAATTCATGGTCAAACCGACATTTCTCAAAAGGCAACACCGCAAAGAATCTATCTTTAAGCATATCAACACACGATCAAATGGTATTATAATTCAGCACAATTCTCCCTAAGCATGCTTGATTTGGTCAAACAATCAGCTAACCTAGTTCACACGAAACAGTCGGCACTCAAATCGAGGTAGACCAAAAAAGTCAACCGAAGTCAACCCCGATGAAATTCAGCATACAACATGTCAAAAGATTCGGAATGAAAAGTTCTACAACTTACCTTGAAGCCATGAGTGCTGAAAATGAACGGAGAGAGAGAAATCGGAGAAAAATTGGAAAATTAGGGTTTGGCAGAACGGGAGCTCTAGAGCTCCGATTCGGATGGTCTACGGCTCGAAATGATCGGAGAAGGGAGGGGAGAGGTGCGGCGGTGGCGGTGGGAAACGGGCGGCAGCGGCGGCGAAGGTTTTAAAAACAAGGGGAGGTTTTGATTTTTTCGAAAATGCAAAGTGAGGGGGAGAGAGAGAGACCGGGAAAATAAGGGGAGATTTTTGTGAATTTTGTCTCAGGTTTTCGGCGAAAATGTGTGCAATTTTTCACCGAAAACTCAAGTTAAAATCGTCTGCCGGTTTTCAAAAGATTTTTCTCCGAAAATTTTAACTAAAATCGATCAGAAAACATAGTGGGATTTACAAGGAAGTTTTCGCTGAAAAATGGGACAGTTTTCGCCGAAAAGTTTGACCTGTATGATTGAAAATATTTTCGCAATCCCGGCAAACTTCAGATAATCAAAATTAAATCGAGAAAAATTGGAACAACCTCAAACAACTTGCGATTGAAACGATGACACATAGATTACACACGAAAAATAAGAAATCATGAAAAGTACACTTTTGGCTCCCCCGAACCAACTCTAAAACACTAAGTTTGACACAAATGAACAACTGACTCCAGCCGTGGGTTGCCTCCCATGAAGCGCTCTTGATTAACGTCCTTGACCTGGACGATACCTGGACGGTATTAGGAGACATCCCAACTCAGGATCTCCTTAACGCTAGCATCGGAGCTCATGAAGTAGAGCTTCGGAGCATCTCCGTCAAGCATAAATTTCTTCCCGTTAATGTGTATGAGCTTGGTACGTCCATCAGAAAGGTGATCAGTGATCTTTAACAGACCAAAAGTTCTTTTGAGTGGTCATCCTCTACAAGGAAGACGGTGGAAGGAATGAGAACGATCGGCTTCGTCTTCTCTTTAACCTTCGGCTTCGTATCACCAGGATCGGTGATCGTCGGTATTTCCTTAGGAGATGCTTTTGGCTTCTCCTTCAATACTTGCTCCGGCGCCGGTAGCTCGGAAGGAATCGGTGGTGCAGCTGTATCGATAAAAGGTGGCGGGACAACTGGTCTCCAGACCATTTGAGTGTTCTTCTTCTGATTCTTTCTCCGCGACCTGCCAGGTTCCTTTCTCAGCGGTGAAGAAGACGCTTTCAGTTCCTTCTTCTTTGGCGGCTTTTGAGCAGAAGATTTTGGTTTCTGCTTGGTAATCTGTTCAACACCTGCAACAACAATTGATCTAGAAACACTAGAAGAGACATCAGTAACGAAGTTGACCGAGGCCAACTCCACAGTTTCTACGGATAAACAATGTGATTCTCCCTTAGGAATGTATTTCATACCGTCCTTGAGACGGAATGTTGCAATATCCTTTCCAACCCTTAATGTTAACGAGCCATTTGGAACATTAATGTTAATGCTGGCTGTCGCCATAAACGGCCGGCCTAGGAGAAGGGTAGAATATGACCCTTGAGTATCCATTACTACATAATCAGCGAAGAACGTGAAAGGGCCACAACAAGTGATTACATCCTCGATTATTCCTCTAGGTTCTTTTAGAGTTTTGTCAGCGAACACTAAATGCATGCTAGCAGGTTGTAGTTCACCTAGGTTCAGTTTCTTATATAAACACATAGGCATAACATTTATAGATGCACTTAGATCAACCAAACTACGCTCGATTTCAATGCCATTAATGATTAAAGGTAACGTGAAAGGGCCAGGGTCGGAGCACTTAGCTGGGATAGGTATGGGTGTTGATCGAGAAACGATAGCTGAGCATTCTCCCGTAAAGAGAGTGGGGAGTGCTTCCTTCTTCTTCTCCAGGTTGTTCTGCTCACTACTTCTAGTTGTGATGACTTTAGCATGCTCATTCTTCATGGCGGGGTTGCTTTGAGACGGTGCCTGACTGAAGAGAGGACTGTTAGCCAGTATGCTAGCAACTTTATTTACCATGCTCTCTACTCGCTGACCTTGAGCAATCTGTCCTTGGTTAAGAGCATCTTGGGCTTTAAACCTTTCTTCGTGATCGTCGAGCCTTGCCATAATCAGGTCAATCTTCTTGGCTATTTTCCTCTCCCAAGTGTTCTTAGACGTAAAATTATGAGGCTGCTGTACTCCGGTGAATCTGGGGGAATCTTGATAACCATTGTCCAAGTATTGATTCTGACTCTGGTTGAATCCGAAGTTGTAAGGAGGACGCTCATAGAAGCTTCCCTGTTGTTGAGGAGGTGTTCTGAACTGACGGTAGTCGGGGTAGCCTCTTTGATCCTTGGTGAAGCCTTGATCAATGAAATTCACTTCCTCTTTAGACCAGTTATTAGCTGTACCGAAGATCTCCTTCATATGTTTCTGTACTTCGATCTTGATCTGATCTTCACGGCTTGGTCGGCTCTTGGCTGCTCCAAACTATCTCTCCCAATTCCTAGACTTAGATGCGCAGTTTGCAAAGTGAAGAAGAGCAGCTTCTGGTTCGAGTGATGTGTAGTCACCATTAGCTAAGGTGTTGACCCATTCAGTCGTTTCTTCATTCATCCCTTGGGCAAAGATCTCGGCTAGCTGCCCCTGTTTGAATCCATGATGAGGGCAGTCAAATAGAAGCTCTTGGAATTCGTTCCAGGCATCGTATAAGCTTACTCCTTCCTTCTGAGAGAATCTGGCGATGCTGTCCTTGTAAAATGTTGTTATTGAAGGAGGAAAGTATTCCTCTATGAAGTCTTGAGCTAGATTATCCCAGTCGGTGTAGTGGCCAGGTGGTTTCCTACTAAGCCATATCTTGGCGGCACCTCTAAGAGAGAATGGGAAGACTCGTAAGCAAAGAGTGTTCTTACCGAGGTTCCCACTCTGAAACGTCTCGCACATGGCTAGGAATTTTTCCAAATGTGTGCATGGGTTATCTTGCGGCTTCCCTCGAATTGAACATCCCTAGAGATCATTTCCAGAAAGGGAACTGTGATCTCATAGTCAGGAACTGTGCGGCACAGTGACGCTAGATCAAAAATTAGCCGCACTTGGTTTATAGTAATCCGCCATGGTGCGTTGAGCAGCCACTACGGAAGGAGAAGGTGGTGGTGAATCTGAAGTAGTGGATGAAGCGGATGAAGATGAGGAGTTCTCCTTCAACTCCTCGATCTTAATAGGGGTGGGAGGTGTAAGCGAAATGATTCTGACTTGCTTCTGGACTCGCGGTTGCTTCGGCGGAGCAGAATTACCCGGCTTAAACTGAGAATGAGTGACCGAGCGGTTCATAAACCTGTAGAACAACCTACAAGCAACAAAAGCAAACATAACCGGCGTAAAATCGAAGTGTGATGAAATATGTAAGATGGAAAGTAGAAGAATAAAATGCAAGTTCTTCTTTCAAACAATTAAAAGAAGATCCCCGACAACAGTGCCAATTTGATGAACGATGCAGAGCGGTTTAATCAAATAACTACCAAGCTGGAAGGCTAGGGTAGATCGTATTCCATGGGTCTTCAAACAATTGACTACTCAAAGAAGTTGGCAATTTACTCAAGTTTAACACTTTGTGCGTGGTGTGAGTTCTACGACTTCTAATTCTAAGAAATGCACGGAAATTAAAAATTAAAACTGAAAACAGATCGAAAGATTGGTTGGTTAAGCAAAGATGACAGACAAGCTTAGACTTTGAATCCCCCTTCGTTCACAATAGCATTGGCAATCAACAGATCAGCGGATTTCGATTCTCGTTCAATCAATTCTAAGACACCACCATAACTCCTTACCCTTAGGTTTAAAACTGGCGAACGTTCGCTCTATCCGATCTAGCTACCAAGATTAATTAGCCGTCCGGGTACGGTCGCCTCTCGCAACGACTTAACTAACTAGTGCAATTACTAACGATTTATGAGTTACTCTAGCAGTGGATTAACCCTAACTGGTTCCTACGAAAGGCACACTAAAATGATTAGGTTAATTGTTCGATTTGATGTTTTTAAAGTAAGGCGAGCGTTCGCTTCTATCCTTAGCTTAACAAGAATCTAATCTAGGTGATCAATCCAGACAAGAAACATGAACAACGAAGAAAGAATCAAACATGAAAGAGAAACTGATTGAACTTTGAATATAATCACCGCCGATCCGTGACCGCTTTAAAGCCCTGGGTCACTTAGGGTTCATCTAGTCTAAGCTCTACGAGTTAAGCTACTCATGTTCATAACAAAAGAATCAAAGACAAAGACAAAGTTCATCTTGAATAGAGGAAGAACAGAAAAGGATCTGAAAAACCTAATTAAGACGACTCCGGCAGAACTTCGATCTCCGGTAATCTGCAATCCTAGCTCCGAGTCTCCGAGGTGAAGGGATGGCGTCACGATCTCTTCCTGGCTCTTCGAACTCTAAACTCTGCTCCAGAACTCTTGAGAATTCTTGAAGTAATTCGTATTATGTAGTATATCGATATATGGGCCGCCAGTTAAGTATTTATACTTAACCCTAATACCGCCGGATTTTGCCTGGAATTTTCGCAGAAAACCTAGGAAGTTTACGCCGAAAACCTAGGAAGTTTTCGCCGAAAATTCCTTTGTAAATGGATTGACTGCTCTACTGTATCTCCTGTGATTTTCGGACCGCTGGGTTTTCGGCGAAAACTTGGAGTTTTCGCCGAAAACTCTCTTTGTTGAATTCAGCTGATTGCTTTTTGAGTTTTCGCCGAAAACCTAGGGGATTTTCATTGAAAACTTTAGTGTAAATGGGAGCAGGATTTGGTTCGACTTGATTGACTCCTTGGATTGATTCCGGTGTGATTCCTCGAGGTTCCAACGCCTTAGACACGTTCTTGGCTACTTTATTTGACGGCAAAAACCTGTGCTAAAATGAAAACACTAGAAAACCATCAAATAGACCCGAAAAGGCCAAAGTAACACAAATGGCACGGATAGAGTAGTTGAGTGAATATTCGCTATTCTACCCTAAAAACCATGTCTTAAGCAAGGAAATGTCGCTTAAATGAGGCTGATAATCACGTCAAATCGAGTGTCATCAACTTCTCCTGTATGGCAGTCTCTCAGAGCGTTGCCACCTGGCCTGCTGGTTCCCTGAAATGGGCTTTTCTTCCTTTTTCGCCGCTCCTAGTAAAGGTTCCGCTAACTGCTCCTCAATTAATATAATGTTGTGTACCCTGGTTTCCAACTCGGACTGCGATTTTGGGGCCACTTGCAGCAGCGACTCCCACAACCTGTCATTATGGACTGACTAGAATAAACTTGCCGCAGCGATCTCATGATCTACCCTTCGGATGGATTGGACCACCCCGTCCACTCGTCAAAGAACTCCTTCAGTGATTGGTTCGGCTTTTGCCTTAAGCTTACCAACGCCTGCAGTGGGACTGTCCTCGTTTTCTTGCACTCATACTTCTGTGAGAAGATCATGGCGACACCCTCCCACGAGGTAATGGTGCTGATGACACTCAATTTGACGTGATTATCAGCCTCATTTGAGCGACATTTCCTTGCTTTAGACACGATTTTTAGGGAAAGATAGTGAATATTCACTCAACTGCTCCATCTCGTGCCTTTTGTGTTACCTTGGTCCGTTTCGGGTCTATTTGATGGTTTTCTAGTGTTTTCATGTTAGCACAAGTTTTTTCCATCAAATAAGGTAGCCAAGGACATGTCTAAGGCATAGGAACCCCGAAGAATCGCACCCAAATCAACCAGAGAAGTCATTCAAGTCAAGAAAATCCTGCTCTACTTTACACACATATTTTCGGTGAAAATCTCCTTGAGTTTTCGCCGGAAACTCAAGAAGAAATGGCAGTCCCTCACAATGATAAGTTTTCGGCGAAAACCCTAAAGTTTTCGCCGAGAACTCCAAGCTATTCGGAACAGTAGAAACAGACGGAGCAAGTCAACATTTCAACAGAAGTTTTTGCCGAAAACTTCCCCATATTTTCGGCGAAAATTCAAGAGAAAATCAGGTTGTCCGCGGTTAGGTTTAAATACAGAAACCAGCGGCTGATATATAAACACATAACTTACACTCGAAAATTGGAGGACAAAGACTAGAGAGAGGACGAGTGAAAAGAGTTCGAGGAGCCAGGAACAGATCGTGATGCCATCCATTCATCTCGGAGAACCAGTGCTAGGAGTTGGAGATTCAGCAGATTGAAGCTGCAAGGATTCGTCGAAATTAGGTTTTACAGTTCTTCTCTGTCTTTCCTACCTGAGATGTATTCTTTGTTTTTCTTCGATTCTTCTGTATTGAATATGAGTAGCTAAACTCGTAGAGCTTAGATTAGATGAACCCTAAGTGACCCAGAGCTTTAAAGCGGTCACAGATCGGCGGTGATTAGATTTGAAATTCATTCAGTTTCTCCTTCATGTTTGATTTGTTCTTTGTTCTCTTTGTTTCTTGTCTGGTTTGGCCACCTAGATTAGATTCTTGTTAAGCTAAGGATAGAAGCGAACGCTCGCCTTACTTTAAAACACTAAATCGAACAATTAACCTAATCATTGGAGTGTGCCTTTCGTAGGAACCAGTTAGGGTTAATCCCCTGCAAGAGTAACTCATAATTCGTTAGTAATCGCACCATTTAGTTAAGTCGTTGCGAGAGGCGACCGTACCCAGGCGACTAATTAATTTTGGTAGCTAGATCGGATAGAGCGAATGTTCGCCAGTCTTAAACCTAAGGGTCAGGAGTTATGGTGGTGTCTGTGAACTGAATGAACTAGAATTGAAAATCGCTGGTCTGTTGACTGCCAATGCTCTGGTGATCTAAGGGGGATTCGAAATCTAAGCTCGTCTGTCGTCTGTCAAAGTCAATCAATCAATCTCTTTTATTTCTGCATTTAATTTTCATTTCATTTCGCCTTGCTTCTAGTTTAGAAGTCGTGTAACTCACACCACCCAGTACGTGTTCAACCTTAAGTTAAATTTGCCATCATATTTGAGTAAGCAAGTAGAAGAGGCCCGTGGAATACGATCTACCCTAGCTTTCAGCTTGGTAGTTATTTGATCACCCGCTCTACGACGGTTCATCAGGTGCCTCCCGGTAGATTCATGTACAACTCTCTAGCTCGTCCCCCAAGTGTCGCTGGAAAAGCCCTAAAGTATGCGGCGTGGCCTGCCTGTTGCATCTGCATGGTGATCTGGAAAGCCTGCAGATGTTCATCGCTTGTTCCAACATACCTATCCAAGTTAGGCGGTACCAATCCTTTGGGCAGTTGTTCGGCAAGGATCGCTTTGGACAGAGGCTGGCGCACTACTAGCTGCGCGGGGGAGATTTGAGTCCCAGGAAGGAACTGTTGTAATACCTCGAGATGAGAATTTTGCGGCGGTCGCCTGACCTGAGTGTTGGCCGCAAGAGCTTGAGCTTGCTGAGCAATCACCGTTTTGAGCATTTGAGTGAGCTCTGCATTTTGATGCTCGAGGGACCGGAATCGCTGCTCAAGTAATTCATAGGCGTCTCCGGTGGGAACTGTACTGCGAGATTCAGAGTCATCTTCAAACTCACGTTCCATGTTTCTAGTGAGATCTGGATTCGCCCTGGAATCTGGGTTGAGGTGTTTGACAGGTGTTACCCCATCGCCTCCTTCGCCACCTTTGCCAGTTAGCGCGGGAACTACCGATGAAGCCATTCGCCTTGAATTTGTGTGAAAAGTCGCCTGATCTTCCACTATCTGGCGCGCTAGTTGTTCCAGCCTCGTCGCCTGGCCCAATAATGGAAGCCCAAGTTCATTGGTCTTTAAGCAGTGGTGTACCTCGTAAGTAGCAGGGGTAGTTAGTTCAAGGGGAGTAAGGTGATCGGTTTAAGGAAGGAATGGAAAAAAAAGGCGAGTATCGTACCGCGGAGCGTTTGTCCGCTGGCTAAAAGTGTTGTTCCCCGGTCTTGTGGAATGTACGGGGTATTTATAGTATCCTTGTCTTGGTCGCCAAGGCTAGATCCTGGACGTCCATTCGCAAACCCCGCAAGATGCTTGACACGTGTCTGCTTCACCTTGGAACCCTAAGAGCCGCCGTGTTGGGCTATCACACTGGGCCTTCTTTTGCTTCTTGGGCCTGTTTGCTTTATCTGACTGGGCGTCGCTTGGGCCCGAGCTGCCTAGTTGCCGTCGTCTCCAGTCATATGAACCGTGGGCCGTCGCCTAGTCCAAAGTCACTGAGGAGGGGCCCATCAGTAATATTATTGTGAATTTATATGAATATACGAAGTCTTCTTAACCAAACCAGTCACAAATGTAACCTATGTAATAGAATCAAGTAATTCCAACATTTCTCCCCCATTTTATTGTGTTTCATGAATACACTTGATGATCGCCGAGGCGACCAGTCTAGAACAACACTAAAATCACAAACATTAATTTCCTCAAACATAAAATATATGCATGGATGAAAATATCATGACGATTGAATTTTTATCTTAGTATATTATACTTTACATATATTATAATACAAGGGTATCGAATATGATTGAACTCCATAACTTATACAAATATTTGAAGATAATATACACATAAATCTTATGCCTTGTCTCAAAGGCGACCTTCACACTATTTTCTCCATGTGTCTCAATCCGTCTCATGAATGCACATGAAAAAACTTAAGTCTAAGTTTCTTAAAACGGTTACACTTCAGGTTCACGTAGGTTGATTCTTTTATCATGCACCTGCAAGATCAACTTGTCTTTGATTAGTCCTGCTTGCCACTGTTTTGGAGCTTGTTTAAGCCCATACAATGATTTGATCAGTTTACACATATCATGTTCTTGACTAGACATAATGAATCCTTCAGGTTTCTATATGTAGACTTCTTCGCCTAAGTCTCCATTCAAGAATGCTGTCTTGACATCCATTTCATGGATCACTATATTATGAATTGCTGTTAAGGCAATCAACAATATAATAGTAGAGACTCATGCAATGGATGCATGAGTATCAAAATAATCAATATCATGTTTTGTGTCTAAAATCTTGGATGACCAATCAGGCTTTAAACTTATCAATGGTTCCATCAACTTTCATCTTCCTCTTGAAGATCCATTTACAACCGAAAGGTTTGAAACCATGTGGTAACTAGACCAACACCAAAGTGTTGTTTCCCATGATGGAATCCATCTCATCATTAATTGCTTCCTTCCAAAACGCCACGTATCGAGACTTCATAGCCTCTTCGAATGTTCTAGAATCACCATTAATATTGTAATGGTACACATATTGTGATTAAATATCTTTCCTAGATCGTTTCACAAGATACATGTGAAAGTCAGGACAAGGATTTAGCAATCATTCCTCTCTCACTTTGAAGAACATCTCACACTCACTCTGTTATGTGCATGCAAGGGAGGGTAGTATTGTTATTTGATATTTGTTCATTTGATGATATAGAAGTATTCGGCTAGTTATTATTTTATTATTTTATCGGAGGGAGTTGGATTATGATTAAGATTGTGTAGCAGGGTATATTATCCTTGTTTGGAGAATACATGAAAGACAAGAATTACTTCAAAAACTCTCTCTCATTCTCATCATTTACTTCTCTAAACCCTAATCTCTATTCTTCTAATTCTTCTTTCGATCTCTGTATCGTGGCTTTGTCACATTCTAAAGACTTTGATCACTATTACATTAACCCTATTTTCATCATGATGCACTTTACTTCACCGGTTCACAATCGACGAACGAGCAAACTCTTGGGGGAAGTCGGTTGTGGCGTCGTCCCGAACCAATCATCACTCCTCAGTCTACGAACGTAACACGGTGGTATTAGAGCTGGTTGATTCAAAGGATTTCACGGATGAACGTATGGTATATTTGGAACTTAGATTAGATGGAGTTTGACAATCAATTGTTGAGCTCACCCAGTGAGAACAAAACCCTGAAGGCATCATGAGATTGACGGCGCAATTAACTGCGATGCAAGAAGGGCTTGCCACCATAAACACACGATTGGACCGCCTGGAGCAAAGGAATGAGCATGGATGAATTTTGGGTCCTTGTGGATGAGGAGGAAATCGGCCACAAGAGCAGTGCGTGAGGATTGAATTTCCCAAGTTCATAGGAGGAGAAGACCCGACTACGTGGGTAGTAGGGCAGAACAATTCTTTGAACACTACTATACCAATGAAGCTGATAAGGTCCTTCTTGCTTCGATTTATATGGTAGGGGAGGCTCAACTATGGCTCCAAGGGTTGATAGAGCGTGGTAAAATTACATGCGACTAGTTAAGGATGGGTGTTTTCTCTCGGTTCAGACCAACTCTGTTTGAGAGTCCCTTTGGTGAGCTCACTAAGCTACATCGAAAGGGAACGATTCGAGAGTATCAAACGAAGTTCGAGAGGTTGTTAGTCATAGCAGGGAAGCTAGTCCTGAGCAACAAGTAGCCTGCTCCATTAGTGAGTTAGACAAGGGAATAAGGACTGAGGTTCAAGCTTGTCAATCGAGACCCTCTTGGGCGCAATTGATTTAGCCAGATTATTCGAAGATAAGTTGGAAAACATGGGTCCCATTTAGGGTCTGAGACCTGCGCCGACCCCACCAAATTGACAAGTACCGATACAAAGGCTTAATTCGATGGAGATGAATTGCGTAGGGAAAAGGGGTTGTGTTTCAATTACGATGAAATCTTCGTATCGGGGCATCGGTGCAAGAAATTATTTCTCGTTGAATCCATAACTGAAGGAAACCCCACGAGATGGATCTAGAAAAAGGCGAGGGTGCAACTTACCTCTCGATCTAGCTTAATGCTATGACTAGATTGGAAACACCAGAGATGATGAAGCTAACCACCACGGTTAATTACCACCAGCTCAATACCATGGTGGATACATGTAGCAACCATAATTTTTTTGAGTTTACGAATGGCAATAAATCTAGCTATTGTTCATGATATTTCTACCCAATTCACTATGACAGTGGGGAATGGAGAGATAATGCGATGTTTTGGGTGTTGTCTGGGGATGGTTATTCAAATCCAAGGAATGTACTCACGAGTTGACTTATATGTTCAACCTATTCTGCAATATGATATATTCTTAAGGGTTCAATGGTTGCCCCAGTTAGGCCCTATTAATTGGGATTTCAACAGCTTAACCATGGAGTTTTCTTGGATGTGAAAAATAGCACAAATGCAAGGGAAACGAACACTTGAGTAACGTATAACCAACGAGTATGACATGATCAACAAGGTCAAAAGGAAAGGGCAGGGGTATGTGCTATATTTGTTTGATGTTGATATTGATGTAGTTGCGAATATGGGACAACAAGTCGAAGTGAATTTAGCTCAATTGATAAGTAGCTACGGTGATCTATTTGAGGACCCGCAAGGGTTGCCGCCAAGTATAAGGGAGGATCATCGCATTTCGCCAATGCCGAATAGCAAACCAGTGAATTTGAGGCCTTATCGATATCCCCATTATTTGAAGGAAGAGATTTCAAAGTTGGTCCAGGGAATGATGGCGACTAGAATTATACAACGCGGTCAAAGTCAGTACTCCTTGCTAGTATTGATGGTAAAGAAACATGATGGGTCGTGGCGTATGTGTGTTGACTATCGAGTGCTTTCCCAGATCACCGTCAAGGATAATTTTCCTATCCCGGTAAATGATGAGCTGCTCGATGAGTTTTATGGCGCCTGCTATTTCACAAAGTTGGACCTACGTTCCGGTTACTACCAAATTAGAGTGGTGGATGAAGATATACCTAAAATGGATTTTTGTACACATCATGGGCATTATGAGTTCCTCGTAATGACTTTCGGCCTCACAAATGCTCTGTCAATGTTCCAATAGCTGATGAATGAGGTATTTAGACCACTACTCGGTAGATTTTTCCTTATGTTTTTTAATGATATTTTAATGTACAGTCGGGTGAGGGATGAACACTTGAGACACTTAACAGATATTTTCTCAATCCTACGTGATAATTAATTGTTTATGAAGAAAGAAAAATGCACCTTTGTAACTAAGGAAGTCCACTATCTCGGTCATATAATCTCAGAAGAAGGTGTAGCGGCGGATCCGTAAAAATCAAGGCCATGACAGACTGGCTACAACCCAAGACACTGAAGGCGCTACTAGGTTTCCTTGGGCTCATAGGATATTGTCAAAAATTCATCAAGGTTATGGAACCATCGCAAGACCACTCACACATATGGTGAAGAAAGGAGGGTTCGAGTGGGCAGACGATAGTCGTGCGGGTTTCCTTCGACTCAAGGATGCTATGACATCAACTCTCGTGTTGCGGCTACCTAATTTCAGAAACCATTTGTGGTCTAATGTGACGCTTGTACAAATGGCGTTGGCGCAGTATTAATGCAAGAGGGGAAAGCGATAGCTTATTTCACCCAAGCAATCCAAGGCAAATATCTCATGTTGTCTGTAAATGAAAAGGAAATGTTGGCTCTAGTTTTGGTCATTAAACTTTTGCTTTCATACCTGCTTGGTCATCGATTCATCATACGAACAGATCAACGAAGCTTAAAATACCTCCTTGAACAGAAGATAACTACCCTGATGCAAGGGAAGTGGTTGATGAAGCTCCTAGGGTATGATTTTGAAATTGAATACAAAAAGGGGCGGGAGAACAATGTAGCTAACGCGCTATCTCACTAGTTCGACAAAGGGATGTTCTCCATCTCAAGGCCAGTAGTTGATTGGGTTCCACCAATAATGTAAGAGATGTAAGGAACTGCAGCATTGACGAAGTTGAGGGATCGATGCCTCGAGGGTAGCCTCTCAGATGAATGGGAGGTGAAGCATGAAGTATTAGTTCATAAAGGTAGGATTCACTTATCGAAGGACTTCACCTTAGTGGCCACTGTCATACAAGAGATGTGTGACGCCACACATAAATGTCTCCACAAAACTCTACACCTGATAAGACAAGTGTTCTACTGGGATAGTATGAAGGAAAGGGTACTTAAATCCATCAGGGAGTGCGACGCATGTCAAGCCAATGAGGTCGAGTTACTTATGAGTGGATCCATTAACACTACCAGAAGAATTTTTGTGTGATATATCAATGGATTTCATTGAGGGGTTGCCGAAGTAGCGAGGGAAATGGACGATGCTTGTAGTAGTGGACTGTTTATCTAAAATGGCACACTTCATCGCCATAGTTCATCCGACATTCACAAGCCAATTCTGAAAGGAGTTGTTTCGTTTGCAGGGTACTCGATTCAATTTTATCTCGACATATCACCCACAAACGGATGGACAAACTGAACCCGTGAATAAGACATTAGAGATGTACTTAAGATGCTTTACCGGAGGACGACCCAACGAGTGGTGGCAGTGGTTGGCTTCGGCCGAATATTGTTACAACAAGAGCCAAAATTCAAGGATCGATCGAACCCCATATGAGGTGGTTTTTGGGAAGAACCCCCCCACAATCCTAGTTTATGTACCAGGAACAACGCAAGTGGCAGCAATAGATGAGGAATTAAAGCAAAAAAAAAAAAAAAAATGAATTCCTAAAGGAACTAAAGTGTTAGATCAAGAAGGCACAAGAGTGAATCATCAAGTACTACAACGCGGGAAGGACCGAGAGGGGCTTTGAACTTGAATATTGGGTCTACGTCAAGTTGCAAGCGTACATGCAGTCCACCATAAGGGGTACTTCTTTAAACAAACTGGGACCGAAGTGGTTCAGACCTTACCGGGTCGAGTCATCCATTAGAGGTAGGGTATATAAGTTAGAGCTACCAGAAGGATCAAGAGTACACCCAATATTTCATGTGAGTTTCCTAAAGTTGGCAAGAGGTGACATGTCGCAACTCAACACGGCTCATTTGCCAGAGATCGAGGTGAGTCAATCAGGCGGTGCTGGAACGAAGGCATCGACGTGGGAGAGAAGAGGCCCTTATACAATGGTCTCACATGACACCAGCGGACGCAACATGGGAAGATTGGCAGGTCATACAATGCCAGTTGTCCTAATGTTCTTGAGGACAAGAACTCTCCGTAGGGAGAAGGGGTGTTATGTGCATGCAAGGGAGGATAATATTGTTATTTGATATTTGTTTATTTGATCAGATGGTAGTATATATTAGGCTAGTTATTATTTCTATTATTTTATCGGACTAGTTTTTCGGAGGGAGTTGGATAATGATTAGGATTGTGTAGTTGGATATATTATCCTTGTTCGGAGAATACATGAAAGGCAAGAATTACTTCGGAAATATCTCTCTCTCTTTCTCTCTCTCTCATCCTTTACTTCTCTAAACCCTAATCTTTGTTCTTCTACTTCTTCTTTCGATCTATTTATCGTGGCTTCGTCACATTCTAAAAACATCGATCACTATTACCTTAACTGTCTTTTCATCACGACACACTTTACTTTATTACGTTAAACATCGATCACGATTATGAAAGTTGATGGAACCATTGACAAGTTTAAAGCTCGATTGGTCATCAAAGGTTTTAGACAAAAATATGGTATCTACTATTTTGATACTTATGCACCCGTTGCACGAATCTCAACTATTAGATTGTTAATTGCCTTAGCAGCAATTCACAATCTAGTGATCCATCAAATGGATGTCAAGACAACATTCTTGAATGGAGACTTAGACGAAGAAGTCTAACATGAAGCAACCTGAAGGATTCATTATGTCTGGTCAAGAACATGAGGTGTGTAAACTAATGAAATCACTGTATGGCGTCGTCCCGAACCAGTGGTCATGTTAGAATTATTTGATTCCATGATAAAAGTCACATGAGTGAGTTGTTTGGTTAAGAAAACTTTGGTTATTAATATAAATTCATAGCAACACTAATTTATTTAGCAAAGTTGTGACATTTTGAATTTTAAATTTTCAGATACAATTTCTGCGATTTGTGTTAGGTTCGAAATCCAAATGAATTGATTCTTGGTTCGGTTTTTAACCAGTTTTGGTGGCTGATTTTTGGGGCTTACTTGGGCTGATTTTTGAATAAAATCAGACCCAAATCCCTCTTTTTTTTTCTGCCGCACATGAGAGGAAGGGAGGGAGGGAAAATGAAGGGAATCCTAATTTAAAATTTTATGTACCGTTAGTTGCCAATTGCGTAACTATGTCCAAAACTAGCACAATCTGACTAGTAGCCAGCACATAGCCAGCCAGCCAGCGCCTAGCCAACCAACCAGCACCTAGCCAGCCAGCAGGCGCACAACACATATCATTTGCTCACTTTTTGTTTGATGAAATATAAACATTGCAATTTGGTCACTTCTATTTACCTATTTTACAAATGGATTATTATTATTATTATTATTATTATTATTATTATTATTATTATTATTATTGATAATATAAGTCGGCCTTGATAAAATGATAATATATATAAGCTATAATTAATTAAAGAAAATTATATTAGCCGCCACAATATCTTGAATTACGAATCTCGAGGTCACATTTGTTGGATGCACAATAATTAAGAGACAACATCAAACATGACGTTGGGATTCGTAATTAAAGTTAAAACAAACGTGACCCGAGGTCATGTCCCGCTGGTCTGGCTATGCGTTGCGCTGGTTATGCGCTGATTGATTCAAAGTTAAAACCATTATTGGAAGTCGTTGTCTCCTTCATCGTTGTGCCTCCAACAAACATGACCTAGGGATATGTAATTCAAGATATTGTGGCGGCTAATATAGTTTTCTTTAATTAATTATAGCTTATATATATTATCATTTTATCAAGGCCGATTTATATTATCAAAATAATAATAATAAATAATAATAATAATAATAAATAATAATAATAATAATAATAATAATAATAATAATCCATTTGTAAAATAGGTAAATAGAAGTGACCACATTGCAATGTTTATATTTCATCAAACAAAAAGTGAGCAAATGAATGTGTTGTGCGCCTGCTGGCTAGCGCATAGCTGGCTGGCTGGCTAGGTGCTGGCTGGTTGGCTAGGCGCTGGCTGGCTGGCTATGTGCTGGCTGCTAGTCAGATTGTGCTAGTTTTGGACATAGTTACGCAATTGGCTACTGACGGTACATAAAATTTTAAATTAGGCTACAAAATTCCAATTCCCAAAAATGAAATTGTTTTTATTATTTGATTTTGATTTGAATGAAAGGGTGTGTTGATTCATGGATGAACCAACACAACTCTTCACCCTCACACCCTTTCATGACCTATATAAAGAGGCCTTCTCCTCATTTATCAAACACATAAAATCTCATATCTCTCACTCACAAATTTTCAAAAGTTTCTTCATATTCATCTAAATCTTGAATTTGAAGGTTTCTAGTTTTATCCCAAGGAGAAATTTCTTGTAACTCTAGACTTATTGAAAGGGTAGAAATTTTTTTCATGATAAGTGATTTGTTCACGACTCTACAAAAATTCGGTCACAACTTGGTTAGAGTTGATTGCGCCCTAAATCCCTCGACTATTCATCTAGAGTATCATCCATACTCGGTAAATCGAATCATAGATTCTAACACGTCACTCGTCAGTCTACGACACGTAACATAGTCGTTCACCCTATTGATCGACCACTAGTCATCCCATCCCATCTATTGATCCACCACTAGTCATCTCTGTGCGGAACAAAACAATATTATTTGTATAAAAGGTGAACACTCCGGTGCCCCCACTAAAAGTGGGGTACCGGGGTACCGGTTACCCCCACTGACGTTTTGATAGATAAACATGTTTTTAATATCTTGTATTTTCGAGTATAAGAATCTACATGTCGTTAAATGATAGATATGGAAATTTGAACGAAAAACTAATTTGGTAGAGATGATGATCTATCATATTGGGAAAAAATGCAGCTGTAGAAAGAAACCTGAAGAACATTAGGTATAATCTTATACTATAATGACTAAAAATTGTAACTAAGCTCAATTTAGACTTATTAAAATTAAATCCATTGATATAAACGATTAGTGCAATGAAAATACCATTCTAGATAGTACAAACATCAGTGGGACAACCGGTACCTCACTTTTAGTGGGGCACCGAAGCGTTTACCATAAAAATATACATGTAAAAAATAATAACTATTGAAAGTCCGGTGTGCAATATGCAAACAGTGTGACCTTACGGGTCGGGCTAATGATCGTACGAGTTGGAATACTTACAGTACTGACCACATCCATATAAGAATATGAACTCACTTTCTTGCCATTGGACGACATTCATGCATGAAAGAGGGAAACAATTATAACATGAAGGGATTGGGTAATTCTGAGTGGGTGGATGTATCTTGACTGAAGTTTTGCTGCTATTTACTTAGGTAAAATCTCAGTGAGTCTATAGTTGCACTAATAATCATAAAAAGGACCAAACAAAGCTTCCAAAACGTGAACCTGTTGAGGTCGTTTAGTGATTCCCAAATCGGATTGATAAACAACAGTCGAACATGGGAAAACTGGAATATACACAAACTGTTTCTTTGTCCAGCACAGTATTACTTGTCTTGCAAGTTGCAAAAGTGAATCTTGATCATATTTGTGGGGGGCACGATCGATCTATAGCTAGGGTAGTTGTGGGGTGGTCCCTCACAAACACAGAGGAAGAGACCTACCACGTGTTGTGGCCATTTCAAATCACACTAATCGTCGTAACTATTTAATTTTCAAACAAATATACTGCCTATAAAGTATAAAGCTAGTAATTCATAAGACATTAATGTTAAGTTTTCAATTAACCGGTTCGATTTTATACTCGAGCTTTTGTTTGGTTTGATATTCACGACTGATCTTGCCAAAGAAAGGCAGAACGGTGTCACTTCTTTTTCAGGTAAAAGATAAGGAAAGGTTGATTCAAGAACATTATCTAAAGAGCGATTCATGGGATTGAGAGGGATCACCAGAATGGCAATCCGGCGAAAAGAGTGTTGGCTGACTGAAAGCCTAGAATGATCTTCTTTTTCTTTATTACCTTTTCTAACAGCTCCAGCAGAGCGAATTGGTTGTTATCTCTCATGCAGATCAAATCGTGATCAAATATTGATCCCATATCCCTCACAAAAGGAAAGTGGAGTGGGGTTGTACAAATATATATTGAAGACCATAGACTCAACGGTCTAGCGTCTTTGTGAGAACAAAAGAAAAGCAGCCTTACAAAGCAAATCCTGTCATACGTGGAGTTTGAGCGATTTGATACAAAAGTGAGAGTGATCAGTACAAAAGTGAGAGTGATCAGTAGGGAGCTGAAGTTAAGGATTGCGGGGAGCAATCCTTGTTGTTGAGTCACTTTTGTAATTCGTTGGTGTCATTCGTTGTTCAATAAAATTGACTATCTAGACGGGAAACCTTCTAGCGTGGATGTACATCATCGCCTTAGTGCCTGGTGGAACCACGTAAAAATCGTGCCACTTTGTTCCTTGTTCGATTCATTACATTTCACCATTGAAACTTTCCTTGAAGCTTGGTTTGCCTCTGGTTCACACCGTTGGAAGAAATACGAGCTGTGTTGGGCCAAAGTATTATAAGCCCAATACAACTTGCCTGATTTATCGAATCAAGCCGAAAACATCCGCTACTACTTAATCACTCGTCGTTCGGATCGTCAAACAGTGCTCAATTCATATCTATGGTTCAGTAAGAACCTCTGATCAGAGAAGATGATTGAATATGTAGAGGGATACATTTCTACAAAGAGAGCATATGAGAAGAGCTTGAAAAGGACAACGAGAGGACCGATCAAGGAACAGAGTGAGAGTGTGTGGACTAGGATTATTCCGGGGTGTCACTCACTTGTGTTGTTGTGAGGTTTTTCGTTGCGTTGTTGCTATTGCTGTGTTATTAAGATTCAGTGGTGAATTTTGGAACTGAATCTTATCAATCGAGTGACTCTCTCGAGCTTAGCTCAGGACGTGGATGTAGATAAGCCTTGATTATCGAACCATGTTAAAATCAGTATCTTGCATCCTTTCTCCTTCGCTTCAATTTCCGTTCATACGCATTAGAGAAATCAGTGCAACCCAGCACGTACTTCCTATACGCATCATAAATCAGTACCCTACTAAGGACTTTGTATCAAGTGCTTGGACAAACTTCAAACTCTCCATGAGACTTCGTTTCTCTCGTGTCTTTTTGGTCTTTCGTCTTATGAACTAACCCTTCTGTGTTTTTCAATTGGTATCAGAGCATGGTCTCCGAGATGAGTTTACTACTGCCGGAACAAGCATCCACCATGGCTAATAACACAAGATAAGGAATTGAAGGAATATCTCACTCGATCAAAGTCCTCCATGGTTTGATGGAGCAAACTATCAGTTCTAGAAAACCAAATGAAAGTTTTTCTCCAAGGAATGGATTTTGAACTATGGAAAATTGTGGATAAAGGAGGAATCGATTTTTCTAGTGATTATGAAAGATGGGATGAAGCTAGGAAAATTAAGGTTCAACTTAATGCAAAAGCTTTAAATGTTTTCTACTGTGCCTTGTGTCGTGATTAGTATAATCGTATTAGGTATTGTGAAACTGCTCATGATGTGCGAATCACTCTTGAAACCACTCATGAAGGTACGTCACAGGTCAAGGATACTAAAATCAACGTGTTAATGCATGAGTATGAGTTATTTAAAATGAATGATACTGAAACTATCTCCGCCATGTATGATCGATTCAATTTTATTGTGTCAAAGCTTAGTCATCCAGGAAAGAAACTGAATCGTGTGATTTGGTTAGGAAGATTCTTAGATCCCTACCATGAGAGTGGATGCCTAAAATTACTACTATAGAAGAAGCTAAGGATATCTCTACATTGACTTTAGAAAATCTTATTGGTTCACTTATTAATCATGAAGTTGTCTTAAGGCAAAATGATCTTGATGAAGAGAGTTCACAAGTTGTCTTATGGCTCTTAAAGCCTCTCGGAAAAATGTTTCTAGTGATGATGATAATGAACCAATTAATGATGAGGTAGCCTTCATGACCAAACGGTTTAGAAAATTCTTAAAACCGAAAAGAGACTTTAGTAGATAACGGTATCAAAATACCTCAAAGAATAGGTTTCAATCGAAAGTCAGAAAAGATGATGATAAAATGAAATAGGAGAAGGATATAATCACTTGCTTTAAGTGTGGTAGACCAGGTCACATCAGTCTGAGTGTCCAAGTAGAGGATTTCAAGGGAAAAAGCATTCAGAGATATTTGGAGCGACTCTGACTCTGACTCAGAAGATGCATTCGTGGCCTTTGCTGATGAAGAATCTACTGACACAAACTCAGACCAAACTGAGGTATTTTCAAATTCATTTTCTTATCTTTCTATAGAAAAGTGATGAATGAATATATAAAACTTGTAGAACTATACATTGGTTGCTCAAATCACATGACAGGAGATGAATGAAACTTCAGCAATCTCACCGAACACAAAGGAGGAAACGTTGTCTTTGGAGACAACAATAGTAGCCGGATTATAGGCAAAGGTACGATTGGAGGATCATCTGATCTTACATTTCACAATGTTTTGTTTGTGCCTGAACTTAAACACAATTTGTTGTCTATTAGTCAACTATGTGGTAATATGAATAGAGTCATCTTTGAGTCAAATGTGTGCAAAGTTGAGAGAATTTATGATGGAAAAAACTTACTTATTAGAACTAGGAATGGAAATATCTACTCAATCAATATGAAAGATCAACATGTTTTTTCATGAGAAATTTTTTGATGATGTTAATCCTACCTCCGAATTTATCTGGCATCGTAAGCTTGGACACATCAGTCTATCCTCAATTGCTAAATTATCCTCTCTTGGACTTGTTAGGGGTTTACCTTCTATTAAATCAAGACATGATTTCTTTTGTCGTGCTTGTTGTTCCATCCCATTCGATGGGGGTACAATAGTATTTGTATAGGCTATGACCAGGGGCTCCGATTGACAACCTTGATAGGATCTCGGTTGGTGCCGGGTAGATGTGTATGAGTCACCATAGTCCAAGTATTCTAAGATATATAAAATGAAGGGAATAAGAGAAGGGATGGGACAAACCTCAGCGATGGTCGCTGAGAGGTTCGTTGTTATGTTGCCCAATAGTCTGGATATAATTGTCTTGGTTGATTTCCTTCGTCTGATCGCCTTGGGTTGATTGTCTTGGTCTGATCGCATTGGGTTGATTTCCTTGGTTGATTGCCTGGCTTCCGATTGCCTAGCTTTTTTGTAGAGAGGGAAAGTAAAGAGAAGGGAGAGCCCCCCTTATGTTGGAGGGAGCTTAGTATTTATAGTGCCTTAGGAAGAAAACGGCCACCTTTGGATCTAATCGACGGTTGAGATTAGATCTCAAAGCCCACCTTAGTAGGCCTTAAGTTGGACCTTTTGAGTTTGGTGGTTGGGTCATATTTAGCTTATTTGTAGTTTGGGCCCAAGTGGCTAGGGCCCATCAATTGCCCCCAAGCTTGTTGTCTTGCTTGTCGAGGCAACAAGCTTTCCAAGTCGGCGGTTCTTCAGTGGATTTATCTAATGCGCTTAGGGCCCATCAATTGCCCCCAAGCCTGTCGTCTTGCTTGTCTAGGCGACGAGCTTTCAATGTCGTGGTCTTAATGGACTCACCAATTGCCCCCACGTGCAACTCAGAAGCAAATAAGGATCTTACTTCTAAGGTGGACTTTCGCGGGCCATTCGTTTTGTCCTTCAATATGAGGAGATATGCTTTATGAGCGATTTGAACCCTTAGGTCTTTCACTCGATCCCTAGGTTTTAACTAGTTCAATGCCCGTAAGTCTTACTTAGTGATTCTTTGTGCCCGTAGGTCTTAGTTGACTCAATGCCCGTAGGTCTTACTTGGTGATTCTTTGTGCCCGTAGGTCTTACATGGTGATTCACTTGTGTTCAAGGAAAACAAACCAAAACCTCTTTTAAAAGCATCACCAATGTCTCGACAACTCAACCTCTTCAGTTAATTCATTTGGATCTCTTCGGTCCTTCTAACGTTAGGAATCTAGGAGGAAAAAGTTTCGCCTTCGTTGCTGTTGATGATTTCTCCCGCTTTACCAAGGTTTTCTTCCTTAGAAAAAGGATGAGTGTTTTAAGTTGTTCAAAAAGTTTGTTCTTAAAATCTTTCTCACCTTAAATCTTCCGGTGAAGTCACTTCGCAGTGACAATGGTGGTGAATTCACCTCAACTGCCTTTTCTCTGCTTTGTTATGGACATGGAATCTGTATCACGTTCTCAGCTCCATAGAATGGTGTGGTGGAGAGAAATAATTGATCGCTCTTGGATCTCTCCGCACCATGTTTCTTGATAACAACACACCAAATAAGTTTTGGGCGGAAGCTATTTCTGCGGCATGTTACATCCTAGATAGAACCATGACCAGAAAGGGTTTTAATAAAACACTCTCTGAGTTGTCTAAGAACAAAATTCCTAATATCAACTACTTTCACCTTTTCGGCTGTAGGTGTTTTGTTCTTAACACTAAAGACTATAGAGCCAAATTGGACGCAAAGTCAAATGAAGCTACCATTTTAGGCTATGATGACAGTCAATTTTACGTGTTTATCAACTTCATTTAAGCTACATTTCCTTGCTTGAATCACGATTTTTGGGGTAGTTTAGGGTGTTATCACTCGATTGCTCTAATTCTTACCGTTTTGGTTACTTTGGCCCGTTATGGGTCTATTTCATGGATTTCTAGTGCTTTTGTGATAGCACAGGTTTTTGCCATCATTAACGTAGCCACGGACGTGTTTGGGAAGCGAGAAACTTTAAGGAATGACCCGAGATTGACCTTGAGATCATATAAAGTCCCTAAGCAAATCTGCCCCGGCTTACACTGAAGTTCTCGGGGAGAAGTCCATAGTTCTCGGTGAGAAGTCCATAGTTCTCGTCGAGAACTAATGCAAAATTGCACAGCAGAAAGACAGGAGGTTCAACTAGGTTTTTAACTGAAGTTCTCGGCGAGAACTCTCAAGGTTCTCGCCGAGAAGTCTATCCTTTTCCGGCAGGGATTTTGCAAACCCTATAAATACAAACTGGAAGCCAATTTTCAAAAAATGCTTATTCCTTGGATTAATTTTCAGACTTCAGAGTTCGAGAGAGAGTTTAGAGAGTTTGAAGAGCCGGGAAGAGATCGTGACGCCATCCTTCCATCCCGGAGAGCTCGGTGCTAGGAGTTGAAGATCTAGGAGATTGAAGCTTCACGGATTCATCGGAAATTAGGTTTTACAATTCTTCTATGTTCTCCCTGTTTGAAGATGTGTTCCTTGTTTGTTTTCAGTTCTTTTGTATTGAATATGTGTAGCTAAACATATAGATCTTAGATTAGATGCACCCTAAGTGATCTAGGGCTTTAAAGTGGTCACGGATCGGCGGTAATAAAATTCAGATTCAAACGGTTTCCTTTCTATGTTTGATTTGTTCTTTGTTGCCAGTGTTTTTTTTTCTAGCTTGATCACCTAGTTAGGATTCTTGTTAAGCTGAGGATAGTAGCGAACGTTCGCCTCACTTTAAAACACCAAATCAACATTAACCTATTCATTGGAGTATGCCTTTTGTAGGAACCAGTCAGGGTTAATCCATTGCTATAGTAACTCATAAATCACTAGTAATCGTGCCAGTTAGTTTTTCGTCGCAAGAAGCGAACGCTCGGGCGGTAATTAATCTTGGGAGTTAGATCGGATAGAGCGAGCGTTTGCTAGTCTTAAACCTAAGGGTCAGGAGTTATGGTGGTGTCTGAGAACTAAACGAATTAGAACTGAACGACGATGGTCTTGTGATTGCCAATGCTTCTGGTGATCTTAGGGGGATTCGAAATCTAAGCTTGTCTGTCGTCTTGTCAAGTCAATAAACCTTTCAATTTGCTTTCTTTTTTCATTTCAAATTTCATGCTTTATAGTTTAGAAGTCGTGGAACTCACACCACGCAAACTTGTCTAAACCTGAGTAATCTGTCGACTCATTTGAGTAAACGATTAGTCGAGACCCGTGGAATATGATCTGCCTTGCTATTTAGCTCGGTAATATTTGATCACTGTTTTGCAGCATCATCAAATTGGCGCCGTTGCCGGGGAACTCTTCTAACTGTTTGAAAGAAAAGTTGCCATTTTATTCTTCTATCTTTCCATCTCTCATTTTCCCATCACACTTCGATTTTGCACCGGTTGTGTTTGTTTTTGTTCTTTTCAGGTTGTTCACAGATTTATGCATCACCGCCCAATCATTCGTTCTCAGTTGAACTCTATCAAGTCTTCTACTTCAGACAAGCCGGGTAGTTCTGCCCCACCTAAGAAACCGCGAAATCCGAAGCAATCTACTACTGCTCCGCCCCCATCCTTCACTCCAATTAAGATTGAGGAGCTGAAGGAGAGCCCCTCATCTTCATCCGCTTCATCCACCGCAGCACTCTCGCCGCCACCCTCTCCAACCGCAATGACTGCTCTGAAGCGCCTTGCGGATTACAATAAGCTGAGCGCAACCAGCGTTCGATCTTCCATCTCCGTGCCGCATAATGAAGACGATCCTGACTATGAGATCAAGATCCCCTTCCTGGGAATGATCTCTAGGGACGTGCAGTTTGAAGGACAACCGCACGACAATCCTTGTACACACTTGGCAGACTTCATTGCTCTTTGTGAAACTTTCAAGAGCAACAAGAACACCTTGTGCTTGCGAGCGTTTCTATTCTCTCTCAAGGGCCCTGCCAAGAGATGGTTCAACAACAAGCCTCCCGGTCACTACGATAGTTGGGATAAGCTAGCTTAAGAGTTTGTAGAGGAATACTTTCCTCCTTCAAGAACCACATCATACAAGGATAACATCGCTAGGTTCAGACAGAAGGAAGGAACGAGCTTGTACCACGCTTGGAATGAATTCCAAGAGATTCTCTACAACTGCCCTCATCATGGTTTCGAGCAGAAGCAGCTAGCCGAAATCTTTGCTCGGGGTATGAATGAAGAATCATCCAAATGGGTCAATTCCTTAGCTGAAGGGGATTGCACTACTCTCACGCCAGAATCTACTATGCTTCACTTTGCTAACTGTGCTTCCAAGTCCAAAAACTGGGAAAGGCAATCAGAAGGAGCCAGAAGCAAGCTCAACATTGAAGAGCAGGTTAAAGCTGAAATTGAGAAGCATCTGAAGAATTCTACCACGCCAATCAAACCTCCTTCAGCTTTTGTCTATGTAGCTGACTGTGACTGGTGTGGCGCTCGTGCTCATAACGGAGGGAGCTGCCAGAATTTTGGGAAAGCAGACGTCTAGCCTGTAGATGAGGTTAGCTTCATTAACCATGGCTTCCCTAATAACCAACAAGGTTATGCCAACTACCGCAACTACAGACAAGCTCCACAACAGGGAAGTTTCCAAGAGCAACTTCCCTACAACTCCGGCTCCAATCAGAATCAGAACCAAAATCAGAATAGCCGACCAGCTGGGTCATATCAGGGGCAAAAGCCGAACACTCAAGTCGGAGGTGTCTACCAGCCGCCGCATAGGAATCAAAGCAATTACGGTACAACACCTGGCAATCACCAGAATCAGTACCCAAACGATAATTATCAAGGCCCTCTTGGGTTCACCGGTGGACAATAGCCTCAACGTCCTACTCCTCAAGAAAACAAGGATAGAGAATTGGTCAAAAAGCTGACTCAGATCATCTCTAGGCTAGATGATCACGACAGTCAATTCAAGGCTCAAGTTATCTTGAATCAAGAGTAGATTGCACAAGGCCATGGAGTGGAGAGCCAAGTGAACAACATCGCTAGCATGCTCTCTAGTGGCCGTCCCTTCGGTAAGCTGCCTAGGACAGAATCAAACCCAAAGAATGAGCATGTCAAGACTGTTTCTACTCGAAGTTGCAAGAGCTCATGTGCTACTACATCTTCTGATCCGGTCATGACTCCTGATGCCGTAGCTGTTGATATACCGGAGATTGAGAAAGAAGACAAGAAGGATGCCTCGCCAAGAGCTATACGAGCACCAGAACCACCCCTTGCTCCATTATCAACCAAGAATCCCATTCCCCAATGCGTTGCTAAGCAAGGGAATTGAGCAGCACAACTTGAAGAATAAGCAAGCGCGCCCCATTTCCTCCAAGGAAGAATGCTCCACCGGTCAATCTCGTTCGACATCCATACCCATCCCGGCTAAGTGCTCTGACCCAGGTTCTTTTACATTACCCTGCATTATTAATGATATTGAGATCGAGCACAGTCTGGTGGATCTAGGAGCATCTATAAATGTTATGCCTATGTGTTTATATGAGAAATTGAACCTAGGTGAACTAAAACCTACTAGCATGCATTTAGTGTTTGCTGACAAGTCTTTAAAGGCACCTAGAGGAGTAATCAAATATGTGCTTGTTCGTTGCGGTCCGTTCACCTTCTTAGCTTATTTTGTCATCATGGATACCCGAGAGGAGGATGTTAACCTTCTCCTTGGTCGACCCTTTATGGCAACGTCGGAACGAACATTAATGTTCCTAGCGGATCATTAACATTAAGGGTTGGGAAGGATACGACAACATTCCATCTCAAGGACGGTATGAAATACATTCATAAGGGAGAAGCATACTGTCTTTCTGTTGAAACTGTGGAGTTGGCCTCGGTCAACTCCATTACTAATGTCATTTCGAGTGTTTCTACGAAGATAGCTGCTACAGGTGCTAAACAGGTGAGCAACCAGAAGAAGAAGCCTTCGATGCAGAAGCCGACAAAGAAGAAGGAGGAACCAAAGACGTCTTCTTCTAAATCATCACAACCTAAAGATCCAGGCGAGGTGAAGAAGAAGAATGCAAAGAAAGCTAAGATGGTTTGGAGGCCAATCATTAAACCGCTCTCTACCGAGCAGGTTGCTCCACCCCCTCTTACCGAGCCAGCAGAGAAGAAGGATCCTTCGATAGACCTTTTCGGGCCATTTGAAGTCACCGGGCACCTTCCCGATGGACGAACCCAGTTGACGCATATGAATGGGAAGCGTTTCCTACTGTCCGAAGGTAAACCAAAGTTGTATTTCATCAACGCCGATGCAAGCGTGAAGGAAATTCTGAATTGGGATACATCTTGAGCGCCAACCAGGTATCGTCCGGCTCAAGGACGTTAAGCAAGAGCGCTTCGTGGGAGGTAACCCACTGCTGGAGTCAGTTCTCGTGTCTAGAGTCGGTTTGGGGGATCCAAAAGTGTCATTTTTGGTCTCTTATTTTTCTTGTGTGTGCCGTGTGTTCTCGGTTCAATTCCAATTTATTTGGGATTTTTCCGATTTTTGTTGTTTTTGTTTTGTTTTTTGGAGTTGCGTTACAGGTGTTTTCAAAATTCTGTTTTGCCCAGGTCAGGAGTTCTAACTGGAAACTATGAAGTTCTCGGCGAGAAGTTTTGTTTTAAAACCCCTTGTTCCAATTTTGATAAAAGTTCTCGCCGAAAACTTTCATAGTTCTCGGCGAAAACATTTTCTAAACTCGGTGCGTTTTGAGTCTGTTTTAAACCATTTTAAAGGAAGTTTTCGGCGAAAACTTTAGTTAAAAGTTTAAAAATTCCCCCTTATCTACTAATTTTCATCCGACTCTCTCTCTCCACCCCTTTTTCAAAAATTGCCGCAGCAGCCACCCTCTTTCTTTTCCACTGTCGCCATTTTAAGCCCGCTGCCGCCTGATTTATTGCCGCCGCCACCTACCACCGCCGCTCAATTCCTCTCGTTCCCTTGATCATTTTGATACCTAGATCGTCCGAATCAGAGCTCTCTAGCTTCGGTTCCACCCGAAACTCAGTTTCTCGAGTTTTTCACCGATTCTTTCTCGTTCGTTCATTTTTAGGCAAAATGTCTTCAAGGTTAGTTGTTGGGTTTTTCATTGCAAATCTTTTGACATGTAGGATGCTGAATTTTGTCGAGTTTGACTTCGGTTGACTTTTCAGTCTACCTCGATTTGCGTGCCTGCTGTTTCGGTGTGATTTTTGCTGAATTGTTTGAACTAAGATGATCTAGTATGCTCAGGGAGTGCTATGCCATGATTTGATGATTGTTGTACAAGAATTGCTATGCTTAATTGATAATTCTATTACAGTGTTGACTTTTGTGGACTTTTGGTTTGACCTTGAATTTTTGAAGCTCATATGACTGTCCGGTTCATTTCTCTACGTGCCTAATGATGTCTTAATGTTGCTGAACCTTTGATGATGCCATTTGATGCCTTTGATCGTGGTTAGCTATGCTTGATTGCCAAATTTTGTATGGTGTTGACTTTGGATGATATCTCGGTTTGACCTTAAATTCTTGATGTGCATTGGATGCCCTCTTCGAACCTTTGCATGCTGAATAATCAATTTTGGGTTACCGAATAATAAATTATCTTAACCCCACTCGGTTTCCCTCATTTCTTTGTGAAACTGAGTTTTTCAACCAAGTGTGCGGTAGGATGTCGGTTTAACTGCTCTGGTTTTTAAATTGTGACGTCTTTTAGGAACAGGGGTAAGAGGCCAAGAGTCGTACCCAGTGGTCCAGGATCTACCTCGGCCACTCCGGATGTTGGTGCTAGTGCCAGTGTCCACGCTCTAGTCACCCTAGCTCTCGTCGGTCCTTCTCCTCCGCTCAACCCGAACCTCCAGGGGTTCCATCCATTCATTGCCAGGATGTCAACCCACTACTTTGAGCGCTACCAGAGGATCCAGCACATCCCTGTAGCTGATGTGCGACCTCTCTCCTTGGAGTCTGTCCAGGAACATGATCAGGAGTGGTACGAGAACGTCTACCACTCTCTAGCAGCTGCAGGACTTCTGGAGCCGACAACCATCGCACACGACTTTCCACCTATCGCGCTCCTGGAGTTCTAGTCCACCTTTGAGCTGGCCACTCATAAGGCCAAGCAGCACAAGAAGGTCATCTCTTTTTTCCTCGGTGGGGTGTACAGAGAGTTCACCTACGACGAGTTTGCCGACCACCTCAGCATTCCACCTGAGCACTATCATGGCCACCACCACGGCTGGGACAATAACAAGGCGATGGGCCCAGTCTATGGTACACTCTTGAGCCACATCACCGTAGTGCCGGGTGCCAAGTCCACAAACCATAACTTCATCAGTATGTTATCTCACCCTCTCTTTCGTTTTGTTCATATTGTGTGGCGTATATCTTTGTTGTTTGCTCCAGAGAGAAACCGCCACCATATCGGCTAAGAGGAGCTTCTCCTCTTCCGAGCTATACATGAGGGATACCGACTTTATCCGGGCTGGGTACTTGCCCGTCTCTTCACCTCAAAGATCACATCTGCGAAGATGCCACCCTTCCTCCTCGGCGGTGCTTTCATTGGTCGCCTCATCACCAGCCTTGGACTCAACTAGGCATGGGAGCCTGGAGTCCCACGCCACCTAGTGCAAACCGTCGGTGGAGACCTGATAGTGGAGTATGACCTGCAATTAGCCGTCGAGCCACAGGAGTTGGTATTTCCACCTGTCGTTATGGAGCCCGTGTCAGAGGAAGAAGATGATTTTGACGAGGAGGTGCCTCAATCACCTCCAGAAATTCACCACCAGGCACCCCCGCAGCAGCCGCCTGCGGGGTACGCATACCAGCAGCAGCCTCCCTACAAGGAGCCTCTGCAAATGCCTCATCCGACACCAAAATTTGATCATCCCCTACGCCAATCATCTCGGTCCAGGTTCTTCTATTGCTCTCTACTCTAAATTTAGTCCTGTAAGGACACGAAACGGTTTAAGTGTGGGGTAGGGTGTATAATTTGCATGATCTTGATTGCCTTTCTGTGTGATTTTGTGGTTTATTCGAGTCCTCTAGCATAGAATTGCTCGGTTCTTGAGTTGTGATGTTAAGTTGTCTTTCAATCTTTCATAATGATGCTTAGACTGTTTAACCTAGAACTTGTAACCAACCTGTTTGCATTGATGCTAAATTGCCTGGTCAGAATAGAAAATTTTATCACTCTTGTAGTATTTCACCTTGATTGCATGAAAATGATCGAATCCGACTAGCAAACCAATTGTTAGCTTTTGATCCATTGCACATAACCTGCAATTTCAATTCTTTTTGAGTGGCTTTCTCGTACTTTGAATGAGTTAGAATTTGCATGAGACCTATTCGAGATCACACGATGACACGAGTTCTAGAAGGTTAGAGGCACCTAGATTCAGTTACTTAAGCCAGATAGCCAACCTCACGATAAATCACTTAGGTGTAAACCCTTAAGCTTGGCCCTTCTTTCGGTTCGTTATACGTTACAGCCATTTCCCATGTTTTCCATCACCCCGTTGATCCGCTGTGGTATTAGTTATAGATTAGCCTACCAGAAGTCGGTTTGTGGTAACTTGCCTATAGCCATTAACCAGGTGGTCTTAGCTATTATGTCCAGACGTGTAAACCCCTCTAGCAACTTGAAAAAATTGGCACAAAGAAAAAAAAAAGAAAAGTTCGAAAAAATAAAAAAATAGTTCAAGTTTCAAAGACAAGTAATATAGTTCAATAACGTTCTTCTCCCTACAAATGGAAGAACGACGTCAAAGTAAATGTCAAGAAAAGTTAGAAAAATTCAGAAAAAGAAAAAACAATGCAGAATAAAGTGCTAGGTTGCTTGAGGGTATCATAGGACGAGCGTTCACTATTCCAACCCGTGTCTGGTTAGACGGTGGGAAGCCATAGGCTAGATTCCAGGGAAGTTAGTCGAAAGCTACACAGCACCAAAGCCAATTACATCATTCATCCCATCATCCATTCATCATAAACCCTTGTAGTGTAGGATCGATACAATCCCTTGCGAAAGTGCTTTTGACTAGTTACTAATGTTGTCACAGTGGTGGAGATGTGGTCGAAATGCAAACTTATGACATACTTCATTCAAGAAAGTGATTGAGAGCAGAAACACGTCCTTAAACACTGAGTGCGAGAGTCCCCCTTGTACTAAATATTTTCTGTGTGAGGAGACTAGTCGGTTAGGTCGGATTTGTGCTTAATTGGTGATTGCTCCTTGTTGTGTGCAGATAATTAGTGAGACCAGGTTGTTTGGCTGACGTGTATGCATGTTAGGTCACTTGTTCTAGAAGTAGCAGTTTAATAATTCGTTGTGATTGCTTGAACATTGACTTGATCTATCTCGTCATCTATGAATCTGAGTGCGTTCTAGTCTAGTTTGCTTGAGGACAAGCAAATTCTTAAGTGTGGGGTATTTGATGACACTCGATTTTACGTGTTTATCAGCCTCATTTAAGCTACATTTCCTTGCTTGAATCACGAGTTTTGGGGTAGTTTAGGGTGTTATCACTCGATTGCTCTAATTCTTACCGTTTTGGTTACTTTGGCCCGTTATGGGTCTATTTGATGGTTTTCTAGCACAAGTTTTGCCGTCATTAACGTAGCCACAGACGTGTTCGGGAAGCGAGGAACTTCAAGGAATGACCCGAGATCGACCCTTAGATTGTAACATCCCAACCTTTTCTGACAAGATATTGTCCGCTTTGGGCCCAGCCCTCACGGATTTGTTTTTGGGCGTTGGTGGGATTCTAACCCATGACCTCCTCCCTCAAGATCAAACCCCCACCACTATGCCCCAAAACGCGTCATGTCAGTTAAGGGTTAACTATTCCACATAACCCATAGATCTCCCCCGTGCTTTGTCGATGTGGGATTTGTCTAGGATGTCACATAGATCATATAAAGTCCCCAAGCAAATCTGCCCCGGCTTACACTGAAGTTCTCGGTGAGATGTCCATAGTTCTCGCCAAGAACTAATGCAAAATTGCATAGCAGAAAGACAGGAGGTTCAGCCGGGTTTTTAACTGGAGTTCTCGGCGAGAACTCTCAAGGTTCTCGCCAAGAAGTCTATCCTTTTCCGGCAGGGATTTTGCAAACCCTATAAATACAAATCGGCGACCACTTTTTGAAAAATGCTTATTCCTTGGATTAATTTTCAGACTTCAGAGTTCAAGAGAGAGTTTAGAGAGTTCGAAGAGCCGGGAAGAGATCGTGATGCCATCCTTCCATCTCGGAGAGCTCGGTGCTAGGAGTTGAAGATCCAGGAGATTGAAGCTTCACGGATTCATTGGAAATTAGGTTTTACAGTTCATCTCTGTTCTCCCTGTTTGAAGATGTGTTCCTTGTTTGTTTTCAATTATTTTGTATTGAATATGAGTAGCTAAACTCATAGAGCTTAGATTAGATGAACCCTAAGTGACCCAGGGCTTCAAAGCGGTCACGGATCGGCGGTAATTAAATTCAGATTCAGACAGTTTCTCTTGCATGTTTGATTCGTTCTTCGTTGCCAGTGTTTTTTTTCTAGCTTAATCACCTAGTTAGGATTCTTGTTAAGCTGAGGATAGTAGCGAACGTTCGCCTCACTTTAAAACACCAAATCATTGGAGTATGCCTTTCATAGGAACCATTTAGGGTTAATCCACTGCTAGAGTAACTCATAAATCACTAGTAATCACGCCAGTTACTTTTCCGTCGCAAGAAGCGAACGCTCGGGCGGTAATTAATCTTCGGAGTTAGATCGGATGGAGCGATTGTTCGCTAGTCTTAAACCTAAGGGTCAGGAATTATGGTGGTGTCTAAGAACTGAATGAATTAGAATTGAACGTCGCTAGTCTTGTGATCGCCAATGCTTCTGGTGATCTTAGGGGGATTCGAAATCTAAGCTTGTCTGTCGTCTTGTCAAGTAAATAAACCTTTCAATTTTTTTTTCTGTTTTCATTTCAAATTTCCTGCGTTATAGTTTAGAAGTCGTGGAACTCACACCTCGCAAACATGTTTAAACTTGAGTAATCTGCCGACTCATTTGAGTAAACGATTAGTCGAGACCCGTGGAATACGATCTGCCTTGCTATTTAGCTCGGTAGTATTTAATCACTATTTTGCAGCATCATCAGGCTACTCTATCACTAGTAAGGCTTTCCGTGTGTATAATTGATGACTCGAAATATGTCATATTTAATTGTCTATATTTGATACACAATCGTGTGGTATCTGACTGTTAATGTTGTATTTTGAATGGTTTTGATCAATTAAATGATTATTCGTCTTGATTAGCCTCTTCGGATCCTTGTGATCAATTTTCATGTTTTCCAAGCCATTTTTATTTGTTTTCAAGTCATACCGTTGTTTAGAGCACGTTGATACGAAGCCACAAGTTTAAATGGTGGTCGAATCAGATTCCATATGCTTAAAATACCAAGTTCTGAAGATTAACGCAACGCAAGGCCACGGTTTGGAAGGCTTGCGATATTACAACGCAACACAAGGTGATAAAAAAGACCTTAAGTTGTGTCAGCGAGATCCAGCGATAGATTGCGCATAGCCGGTGCATGCGCTGACACTTGGCAGCCTATTTAATCAGATTTGGAAATTTCTCAAAACACACACTTTGTGTCAATCTCGATTTTGACGAACACTCAAACTCTAGCACCTGGAAAACCCTCTCGGAGTCGAGAAATCATCATCCCATCATCAACCTTCATCTCCTACGTCAAAGAAACGATAGACGAAGATCGAGGTTAATTTGGACAAGAAGAAATCGGTGGAGCTTTTCATCTTCTTCTTCTTAAGTTGTATTTCTCAAATCTCCATTATGTATTGCTGTAACTAAACCCCATAGGGTTCGAGTGAGTGAAACCTTAGGGGTATTTATGATTGATTACACTTGCATACCTTGGATTTAGTTCAGTTTAATTCAATTTCAGATGTGATTCAGACCTATGTGTTTTTGTTGATCATCTTCTTGTATCCTTGACATAGATGCATGATTAGGGTTTGCCTATGAAAATGTGGATTGCCTTGACCCATGAGCTCTCCATTCATAGTTGTCATAGGGATGAGCGTAGTTTGCATCATAACTCGAAAGAGAGCATGTTAAGCTATGTCTTTTTAGGCTGACAACCCATAAACATCTCATCGAACACTATATGCACATTCTACTTGTCAATGTAAAAGGTGACCAATGCCCTTTTGATTAGTTGTTGATGTATGGTCCTAATTTTCTTGACCCATGAGCTTAGGATACGTGTTGGTGTAGTGTTGAAAGATCTCATTTGGCCTATTTTGATTGTTCTTTCCAAGGTTGTGTATTCATAATTCATGAACCTGAAAGGGGAAACTTGTTGGACCCTTACCTCTCATCCACTTCATTCACTCTTTGTGTTTTATCTTCATGCGCGCTTGAATTGAATTATTGTCAACCCCACTTTCTATGCTCTTTGAGCACGTGCTTGAGTTAGTTCATTATAGCTTGAGCCTGCCTTTGTTTTGTGATTGAGTGAAGTGTTAGTTGGTTTCGTCCCACCCCATTTGAGCACTTCTCTCAGAACTGAGTAAGACAGACCAAGACACCCGCAGGAATACGACCCTGGCCAAAAGCCAGGTATCTTTATTGAAGGAGGTTTTCCTCCCCATCAAATTTTGGCGCTGTTGCCGAGGACTTCTTTGTTTGGTCTGAACCGTTGTGAGTTCCTATTCTCCACCCTTTACTTTTTGTTGTTCTTGTTTGATTGCTTTGGTGTATCTTTCATAAGGATTGCATACTTGTAACTCCTTGTTATTTTTTTGTTGTTTATGCAACATCCTGAAAGCATGGAGAGACAAAGGAGAGGATCCTTAGGAGAGGCTACACCTTGCTGGGAATGAAGGCGCTGGACCTAGAGAAGACGCCAGATCAAACCCTCAATGTTATGTCGGACCAGGCCAGAAAGTTGATGTCGAGCCGGTCCTTCATGCTGATTGATGTGATCTTATTTAGTGCATTTTAAGCCTTTGATTAGCCTAAGGATCTCCCATGTTTGATCTCATTTTGCTATGATTTATAGGCTTTTATGGATGTTTTATGCAAAGTGCCCTTTTGTTGCCCGGTTGCCACTTTGAGGCCAATTCTATGTCTATTGGAGTTGTTTTCTTTGCATTTTCAGGTTTTGGCATTGAAGTACTGGTGACAAGGAGCATGTAGGATCAAGCGGAAGGTCAATCGGAGCTAGGACGGAGGAGATATGGCCGTTGCAAAAACGAGAAAAAAAACACCCTTCCATTGAAGAAGTTTTTGGAGAGAACTCAGAGTTCTCGCCGAAAACCCTCGGCTCGTGTCAAACAGGAGATTCCAGAAGATCAACATTCAATTTATCAAGGAGTTTTTGGCGAAAATATTAGTGAGTTTTCGCCGAAAACCTATGAAGAAATACAAGAATGCTCGGTGATTTGTGAAGACATTTTCGGTGAAAACTTTGAAGAGTTTTCGCCGAAAATTTGAAGTGGAATCAGCGCAGTATATAAAGTGGAAGCGGACATAATTCAGGGGGGATTACAACACACTCGTCCGATTTTATTTTTCTCTCAATTGTCGATCATCCCTCTCTCTCAACCAAACACCATCCTTCCTCCCTTGTTGCTCAACTTGAAGATTAAGGATTTAAGTGAAGTCCTCCATAGCTTGGATTGGAGCTTGAAGAGCCAAGTAGGAAGATCCTCCATGGAAGCAAGGATGGTCTCCTCTACTCAATTTCAGGTTTCTTCCATGGTTGTGCTAGGCTAAGCTTAGGCTTAGTTTAGTGGGGGATGGATCAAGCTAGGATAGATGATTGATTGTATGGATTGAGTTTCTAATAGCCATTTGTGTAAGATGATGATCCTAGACCTTGTGCTTGTTGTTCTTGGGACTTAACTTGGTCCTTTGATATTTTGTTTATGTCTTTCAATACATGAGAATGATTGATTGATGTTGATCTAAGGTCTTGGGATTGTAATTGAGTGATTTGAGAGATTGGATTATGCAATTGCAACCATTTTGAGCTTGTTTTCCTTGTTGTCATTTTATCAAACACTTGGCGTGCATTGAGTTTTCTTTCATTTGAAGGTTGAGAGACCCTTTTGATTGCTAGACTAGTGTTATATGATTGACATGAGAGTGTCTTGCATCATTTACCTTGTGCTAGATGAATGTTAGCATAGAATTCAAGTTTTTGGCATTTCATTGAGCAAGTTAAGGCACTCCATTACCTTTGTTCACATAGTGAGAGCATGGTGCATTTGGTCTAGGAGTAGAGAGTCAATTGTGCGAGAGTTCGTTGATTCTACTTGAGTGAATTGCATGGTCATTAGTTTACACATCGTTGCTTGAGATTCAATCCAGCTTTCATGAACCTTGAGCTTGAAGAAACCCCTTGCTAAACTAAACTCCCTTCTCTCTTGTTTGATCATCAATTTCACTTGTTAGTTTTACCTTATTGTTTATGCTTTTGATTTGTTCTCTTTCAAAACCAAAACTCAATTTCAAATGTTTAGACCGTTCATGAATTTTGTGAGTATTAGCTTATGAGAGGACCTTGTGGAATACGACCTTGATAAAATCTTTATCACTGATGTCGAGCCGAGATAGACTGATGCAGGCCCCAGATGCTGATCCGAGCTAGGTGTTAACCCAAAACCAAGATAGACTGATGCTGGCCCCGGACGCTGAAACGAGACTGTTGTGGACCAAGGACCGAGTAAGACTGATGCCGGATGCTGATGCCAGTCCGAGCGAGACACGGGCACCAAACTTGATGCCAATCCGAGCCAAATCCACACAATGAAATACGGCCGTGGACAAGAAATCCGACTACACTAAGAAATCCTATCCGGATGAGGAAACCTCCCTGCCACGAGATAAAACTCATTTTCCAAGTCCTTTTAGGAGTAGTAAACACGGGCAGATCCTAATCCACTCCAAAAGAGGATTTTTCACACGCCATCTATCATAAACACGGATTAGGGTTTTTGCTAGGATTAGGGTTTCTCCAGTTTTGCTAGGTTTACTATTTTTAGGCTTTTAGTGTTTTATTTCAGATTTTATTCCTACTTAGACTATTTAGGAATAGTTTAAGCTATTTTAGGAGTTAGGGTTGTAGGAGGATTCAGAGTGCCTGTTCTCTAATCCTCACCTATAAATTAAGGCCTTCAGCCTCATTGTAAGGTACACTTTGAAGATTAAACACATAAATTTCAGAACTTTGTTCTTATTCCTTCAAGCTTTTGCGAGTTGTTGCATTGCTTAAGGCTTTGGTTTATCGTTGACATGAGGTATTCACCCTCGACTGTGTGGCACCGTTCGACCTTCATACTTAAGGTTCCTAGCTCTCTATATCTAGTAGGTCCAAGTGATATCCACCCCTAGTTTCTAAGGTTAGGCTTGTTTGTTTTGATCATTGGCTTATTGGTATAGGGTCACCGCTCATGGTCGCAGATCGATTCATATCAGCTGGTAGCAAAGCAAGGTTCAACACTAGGACCAGTCTATCCCTTTTATCTTTTTTTTTGATGAATTGAGCAATTTTATTCATCAAAATCATGGAATATCAGTACAAAAAAGAAACCAAACTAACCCCAAGGGAACAAAACCTACTATACTAAAGTATCTATACTACTCATGTACGAACGCCCCTTCCCAAAAGCCGAAACCTCCATCTTAATATAAGTATAAGACTCGCTTTCATCCTCCTTAGCTTGATTTCCAAAGATTCGATTACACCTTTCCCTCCATATCTTCAAGATCATTACACGCCAAATGAGTCGCTTTAGATTCGAACGGGTCTAAACACCCCACTTCCCCACTTTAGACACCATATCCCCAAAAGTGCAGCTGCCAAATTCTAGAAACAGCCTGCATACTATAGCTCTTGAATAATCACAGCCAGCGAACAAATGTTCCCGACGTTCATCTTCTTCATCACAAAGAGCACACTTCACATCAACCAAGGGGTCCCAAGCACGGACTTTGTCTCTAGTGGTGATTCGATTTGTAACTACCAGCCAAACCACCAAGGAATGATTAGGAATACAAAATCCTTCCCAAACGCACTTATACCAATCAACTTTATCACCTTTATGCCTTATAGTATTCCATAGTTTGCTTAGGTTATATTTGGACATATAAATCCCTTCCTAGAGAAGGTCTCCATCTCCATCAGTTGTAACAAAATTCTGAGTCATATCTCAAAGCTTAAGAAGCCTCCGCCAGTGCCAAGATCCTGCCACAGAGCTAATCTGCTACAAGCTTCTCCCTTTAAGCTTGTAATATCGAACCCAGGCCACCCAAATCGACCCTACACTGAGTAAAATCTGCCAAACATGCCTCATGACGTTAGCATTATTCCAGCTTCTCATATCCCTTATCCCAATCCCCCTTCATCCCTAGGAGTAGCAACCACTTTCCACGAAGCTTTAGCTCTACCTCCATCAGTTTTACCCCATAGGAATTGATTACACAACTTCTCTACCTCTTTGATAAGGCTTGCAGGAAGCAAAAAAGCAGCCATCCAGTATTGCAAAATGCCCTGGATAACTGAATTAATCAATTGCACACGTCCCGCATACGACAAGTGCTTAGCCTTCCAGTCTGTTACTCCATGTGTTATTTTGTCGAGCAGTGCTTTGCAGTCACACCTCCGCAACTTACCTGCTGTCGTTGAGACCCCCAGATACCGAAAAAAGTAACTCACCAACAGAAAACCCCGAAGCTTGCATAATACTATCCACATCCTCCTCTTTTACCCCTACTATATAAATTATGCGTTTATCCAGGTTAAACTTAAGCCCAGACAGCTGCCTTAACTCCTCCAGAACATCAGTCACCACCCTAACAGCATCACAATTTTCTTTAGTAAATACCAACGGGTCATTCGCAAAGCTAAGGTGAGTCAAAGACACCCCTTTACACTGAGGATGGATCTGAAAACTCCCTTCCCTAACTTTCCTATAAAAAATACAGCTAAGGGCCTCCATAGTTAAAACAAACAGGAAGGGTGAAATTGGATCACCCTGCCTGAACCCTCTCTTAGCTTTGAAGTAACCACTTAGTGTTCCATTCACATTCACCGAAATAATTGAGCTACTAAAAAAATCACGAATCCATGAAATATATACTGCAGGAAACACTACAAAAAAAGAGACGTTTGGCGTCGGTCGGTAGGAAAGAATTTAGCGTCGGTCGATAGATAACCGACGCTAAACCCTTGACTCGCGTTTGACCGAGGGTTTAGCGTCGGTCACACAACGACCGACGCTAAAATCTATCCAAAAAGCGACGCTAAAATTGATTCCGGGTCAAACCAGCGGTGCAAACCGATCATTTTTTGGCGTCGGTTGTGATAATGGGTTTAGCGTCGGTTGCAACCGACGCTAAACACACGGGAATTTCGCGTCGGTTCCGTCTCCAATTTAGCGTCGGTCAGCGACCGACGCTAAATTCCCAAGCTATAAAAACCCTGGACGGACAGCCAGAATCATTTGTGCAGTTTGCAACTCCTCTCTATTCTGTCAACTCTCTCCACTCTCTCAACTCTTCTAAGGTATGTAGTTTGTTTTTTCATATTGTTGTATTAAGTTAGTGAATTAGTTAGTTATTGGATTTTAGGGTTAGTAGTTAGTAGTTAGTTTGTTAGGTTGTGAACTAATGAATTAGGATTTTGATATTATTATCTAGTTAGTGAAATAATCTATTTCAAAATAAGTGTGCATTATTAGTTAGTGAGTTAAATTGTGTTTATTTTGGTAGGCGTAATTTCGTTTGAGCTAGGAGCAGCGGTGACGCCGTCTCTTCGTTGTTTTCTCTTCTTCGGTAGTAGGTATGTATATATTAATTTTGCAATTGTGTCGTCTCATTGTTTTTTTTTTAGGATTATTATGCTTACTGATTACTAATTGTGTCGTACATTTATCAGTGACCGTCTTTCTTCTATCCTCATTTCTCCTTGTTTTGCGTCTCATCCCAGGTGTACGGTATGCATTCTTTTAACTATGTTATTAGCTTCTTGCTATGTTCATTTGTTATTTGGAATTGCTATGTTCAATTGTATGTTAAATTGCTATGTTAATTTGTAATTTGAAATTGCTATGTTCAATTGGTATGTGAAATTGCTATTAAATTGCTATGGTATTAATCTTGCAATGAAATTGTTATGTTATTAATCTTGCAATTAAAATGATATGTTATTACATTGCTATGTTATTAATCTTGCAATTAAAGTGTTATTGTATGAGTTAGTTTTCTCAGTAATTTTCCATGTCATTAACTAATTGGTACTTTATTATGAGTCAACATAATTATAATTATATTGCATATCCCATTGTTACCTAATATAATATAGCTATATAGTTAACTGATAGATATTACGATTTAACTTTCTAATTAATTCCATCACCTACACTAAATCAGGCATCTTCCAAATGGATAAGTCTTGGATAACCAAGCATCGGTTGTCACAGGAGTATAGGGATGGTTTAGAAATCTTTTTGAATTTCGCTTTCGCGCATAATCATGAAGGAGAGCAAATAATTTGTCCGTGTCCAAAATGTGGATTCAAGAAATGGCTGTATAGGGATGATGTATACGAACACTTGCTTCGCAAGCCATTTCCCACAACATACACTGTTTGGTATCGACATGGAGAGCGCCTTATTGCTGAATCTTCTCAGAGTGCAAATGCAGTAGTGCAAAACTATGAGCATACTAGAGCATTTCGAGATCTGGTTAATGATGCTTTTGGTGTTATTCCAGAGGAGGTCAGTAGTACAATACAAGCCTCTGAAGATATTGTTATTGGTAATGAAGTAGAAAATGTTCTAGAAGATGATATGAACACTGTATTTGAAGATCACCCCATTGGAGAGGATGACATGAGCTACCCGAATGACACAGAGGAGCCGGATGAGACCAATGTCAACTTTAGTGATTTAATGAAGGATGGAGAAACACCCTTATATGAAGGATGTACAAAGTTCTCAAAATTATCTTTCATCTTGAGGCTTTATCATATCAAGGGAATGCACAACATCAGCGATAAAGCAATGTCGTTGATCATTGAGTTGTTGCATGACGCTTTTGAGTTTGCCAACATACCGAAATCGGGATATGGTGCAAAGAAAATGATCTCAAAATTTGGAATGGGGTACACGAACATTGATGCATGTGAGAATGACTGTATGCTGTTCTGGGGGAATGATATAGAAGAGAGTGTTTGTAAGATTTGCAAGCAGTCCAGATACAAAGATGATGGGCATGAGGGTGTAAGTCAAGAACATAAGAAAAAACGAAAAGCGATGAAAACATATCGCTACTTTCCCTTGATTCCGAGGTTGAGAAGGTTATTTATGTGTCCTACAACAGCTAAGAGTATGGTGTGGCATTCTACAGAAAAAGTTAGTGACGGAATGGCAAGGCATCCACGAGATGGAGAAGCGTGGATAGACTTTGACAATAGATACCCTGATTTTGCATCTGATCCTAGAAATATACGCCTTGGTCTTGCTACTGATGGCTTCAATCCATTTGGGAATATGAGTCTTAGTCATAGTACGTGGCCTATTATTCTTATGCCATATAACACGCCTCCATGGGAATGCATGAAATCAACAGGTATGATTTTGTCAAGTATCATCCCTAGAAAGAAAGCCCCTGGCAATGATATTGATATCTACCTACAACCTTTAATCAATGAGCTCAAAATTTTGTGGGAAGGTGTAGAAGCATACGATGCAGCCAAAAAGGAGGTATTTCAATTGAGAGCTTCCCTAATGTGGACTATTAGTGATTTTCCCGGACTGTCCGTATTATCTGGTTGGAACACTTACACAGGGCAAGCTTGTCCAACTTGTAATTTCGACCAAGAACCGTTACGGTTGGGAGGCAGTTTGAAAAACTGTTTCATAGGAAGTCGACGGTTTTTGCCTGCAAATCATCCTTTTCTACAACAAAAGTCTAAATTCAATGGTGATGTCGATTTCAGAGAGCCAACCAAACTATTATCTGGCTCTGAAATACTGAAACAGGTGGAGAATGTCACTGTCACTTTTGGGAAGACGAGTGATAGTGAGAAGGGTGCACCGCCAAAGAAGAGGTCTAGAAGTGATGGAGGGAACAAAAGGCAGACAGAACAATGGAAGAAGAAAAGTTGCTTCTTTCAATTGCCTTATTGGGAGTTCAATAAATTGCGACACAATCTCGATGTTATGCACATAGAGAAGAATGTGTGTGACAATATTCTTTACACTTTGATAAATGACAAAGATCGAAGTAAGGATCATCTGAAAGCAAGGATGGATTTGAAAATCATGAAAATTAGAAGAGAGTTATGGCCAAGACCAGATGGAAGAACTTGTCCAGCAGCTATATACACAATGGGTAAACGAGAAATTCAAACAATGCTAGAGACCTTGAAAGATATTTCCGTACCAGACGGATACTCTAGCAACATATCCCGGTGCGTTGATGTGGAACACCGGAAGATATTGGGTTTGAAAACTCATGACTGTCATATCTTAATGCATGAGTTATTACCTTTGTCCATTCGGAATGTATTGCCATCACAAGTCTCTTCGGTGTTGGTCGAATTTTGTTCTTGCATGAAGCAATTATGCTCAAAAGTGGTCCATGTTGAGGGTTTGGATACGCTACAACAACGAATTGCTGTAGCTCTGTGTCGTTTGGAAATGATATTTCCACCATCATTCTTTACAGTCATGGTGCATCTAGTGGTTCATTTAGCCGAGGAAGTGAGACTTGGGGGACCAGTCTATTATCGTTGGATGTACCCTATAGAAAGGTACAACTATCAATTTCAATGTTCTGTATTACGCTGTCAATTCCAATAATCTATTCATACTGAACTTGTTCTCCTCATCAGATTTCTTGGGAAGTTAAAATCTTTTGTACGAAATCGTGCACAACCAGAAGGTTCAATTGCTGAACGATGGATTTCTGAAGAAATCACAAATTTCACATCCCTATACTATGATGTTGGAGTCGAGACTAGATTCAACCGTGGATCTCGACTTCATGATCAAGTATTAGAAGATGATTCACGTGATTTGTCCATTCTTCCATCTATTGGGCACAATGTTGGTAGTATAAATCACTTCCGATTGACAGATACAGAGTTGTTACAAGCGCATCGACATGTCCTTATGGGGTCCCAACTAGTCGGTCCATTTCTCAAGTAAGTATAATTCTTATTTGGACTTGTGACATGGTTCGTTATTCAACATGTTTAACGTAGGTGAATTTCAATAAAAATCATTCATTGTCCCGTAGGGAGTTCCAATCTATTACAACACGACGACTTCGAGGAAAATCAACAGCAGAAATTGAGAAAGCTGTCCATAGAGACTTCGTACAATGGTTTCGGAGTCGGGTACGTGCTTGTCTATGTAATTCAGCTGTGATATGGTTGTAAAAAAAATATGAATATACTAATCTTGTCACACACTATTATTTATGTCAATTTAACAGATTCTTGACGATAACCAAGTAGTCCATTCCAAGGATCTAAGAGTGTTAGCTCGCGGTCCTCAACGACCATCAAAAAGATATGTTGCTTATGATGTTAATGGTTATCGGTTTCGCATAGTTGCTCGTGACAATCCCCTCAAAACTCAGAATAGTGGGGTATACGGCAACTATGAAACTCATAGTTACGCTAGCTCAGTGGACAATCCACCTCAAACAAGTGAACTGGCGCATTATGGCAAGTTAGAAGACATCATTGAGTTGAATTACTATGGAGAAATCTTCGTGGTGTTATTCAAGTGCAAATGGGCTAATACGCACAATCCTAGATACGTGAAGAAAGATGGATTGGGGTTCACATCCATTAATTTCTCACATTTGCTATATACTGGAACTCGTTTAGACGATGAACCATATATTGAAGCAAAAGATGCTCGAATGGTCTACTACGTTGAAGATACAGTGGACAAAGGATGGTGCATTCCCGTACATATCAAACCCAGAGATGTCTATGACATGGGTGATGAGGAAGGAAGCTATGTACATGAGTGTGAGATGTTTGGAAATCAAGAGTTGTCGGCTTTTGATAATTCCAATTTTCTACCCCTAGTTAGGCCCGGAATAATTGCAGAGTTCGATTAGGGTTTGGTAATATATTCATTTAACTTATTATAGTACAAGTTAATCTATTTGCTACGTTTTACACATCTAATCCAATTAAATGTTTTTTGTTATACAGACATGGCTCCTTGAGGAAAGCATGCGGTGGAGCTCATCGATGGACATGGAGTGAAGACTCTGGTCGACATTCCTAGTAATCAGATGATGAGTCTTCCCCATGGGAAGAAGGTTGTCATTCCTTGGGGTCTTACAGGACCCTTAGGTATTGGTCCAGCTACGATCCTTGGACAGTTCCATGGTCAGCTCTCCAGAGACACCAACCTTCTCCCGATCACATACATGGAATGGCCGAATGTGTCTGATGGTGAGAAGGACGCATTGGTCGCCGCTATATGGGTATGTATAAAATAATATTACTCTCAAACGACCTAGGTTATATAAATACTAATGTTTATAAAATTTATTGTTGCAGAAAAGTATTGTCATTGAACCCGAGGAGGCAAAAGATAGAGCTCTTGACTATATCGTGAGTGATATAGGAAAGAAGTGGAGGGATTACAAAACGAAGCTGTGGGCAAGGAAAGTGACTGGGCCGTACAAAAAGTTTTTAAAAGCTGAAGCTACAAAGAACAACCAAGATTTCGACCCAAAAGCGTTTGTGGTGCCGCCGAGACCGTGGGCACTAGAGAGGAGACCTCCTAATGTTCCTGCGCCTATGTGGACGCAATATGTGGACTTGAGGTTGAGTGAGCATATGGTGGTATGTAGCGAAATATATGAATGCTTTTCATTGAAGTAAATTTATTTCGTGATACAAATTGTGTTACTTAAAAATTCTTAATTTGTAGGAGCTGTCTCGGCTTAACTCTTTGAGGAGGGCGGAATACAAATCACCCCACACTGGAGGGTCGAAGAAGTTGAGAGTGAGAGGATCAGAATTGGTAAGAGTTCATCCTAAAATCACCTTATTTAGTTAAATTATTTTAAAAGAAATTTATATTGTTTAGTTTATGCAAGTGTAGGAAGCCGTAACGGGAAAGAGGCCCACGAGAGGTGAGTTGTATGCCATCACTCACAAGAAGAAGGATGGCACATACACCGATCCCAATGTTGTAAGTGACATTTCATGTTTTTTTCCTTCCAACTTTTTGTCATTTCACTTTTCAGAGATTGGTTCGAAAAATGTAATTGGTGGCCGCTATGCAGCCTAAGATACTTGAGTTGTTGAACGACCCAACCGTCCCGACTTGGGTAAGTTCTAACGATGCATTGGGGCAAGTCTACCCCACTGAGCATAGTGGTCGAGTTCGAGGATTGGGATTTGGTGCTACACCCACGAAGGTACATATAGTATATTATGATCTGGATTGGTTTCAATTTATATAACACTAACAATTTTAATATTTTGTTGTCTCTTTTTTGTAGGTCAACTTGAGTAAGAAGAAGGGTGCAGCTAGCCAGAGTTCCACGCCATCAGCTACTGCCATGCATGACTTCGGACATTGCCCTGTACAAGGAGAAGTAGCAGAGTTACGGGATGAGGTTCGATTTCTAAAGGAGCAAATTGCACAGTTGGCATCAGGAGCTTCAGGATCCTCCGCTCCGACTATAGGGAAGGGGAAAGACACCTTGCAGGCGGTGGAGGAGGAGGACGAAAGTGAGGATGAGGATGAGGAGGAGGAGAGTGAGGGTGAGGATGATGAGTGATGAGGGAGAGTGAATATTTATGCTGATATATTACACGTAGACATATGTAGTTATTAATATTATTAGAATTATACAGTACGTTATGCATATTAGTTATCTATGTCATTGGTTAGTAATGTGTGGTATAATTAGTATTGTATTCCATGAATGAAATTGCGGTTTGCAGGTTTGCAGGTTGGCACTAGAAGAGTATGAGAAAAGGAGCTGAAATGGCCAGAAAATTTTTGACCTGTACAACATATTTAGCGTCGGTCATACTTATTTGGCGTCGGTCAGAACCGACGCTAAAATGACCCGTAAATAGCGTCGGTCATAGGCCATTTAGCGTCGGTTGATAACCGACGCTAACAAGGACGCAGTCAACGCGTGTTTGGTCTTCGGTTGACCAATTTAGCGTCGGTTCTTACTTTTAGCGTCGCCTGATGACCGACGCTAAAAATTGGTTTGGTTCTCGGCCGGACTGGTCGGACCATAATTTAGCGTCGCTTATGAAAAGAATTTGGCGTCGGTCACTAAACAACCGACGCTAAAATTTAGCGTCGGTGAAATTGGCGTCGCTTTTCTGACCGACGCTAAAACCTTTGGCGTCGGTCATCAACCGACGCTATACTCCGGTTTTGACCGACGCTAAAGTGCCGGATTTTTGTAGTGAAAGTTCATAGCTTCAAGTGCAGCCAGGATAAAGGACCATTCGACCGAGTCGAAGGCCTTCATCAAATCTATCTGTATGGCACATCGAGGTGAGACATCCTTCTTCTTATATTTACTAAGCAACCCGTGTTCCATACGAATACCATCACCAATCCCCCGTACTTTCACAAAAGTAGTCTGATTCAAACTAACTAGAGAGGGAAGAACAGCAGCCATTCTATTAGAGATGACTTTCGATGCAGCTTTGTAAATCACATTGCACAGGGATATGGGTCTAAACTGTCTAATATCTTCAGCATTTTTCATCTTTGGGATAAGGGTTAAAGCCACAAAATTAACATACTTAGGCATATAAGCTCTATTGAAACAACTCAGTATAACTTCAGTAACATCCCGACCTACCACTGACCAACTGTCCTTAAAGAACATAACCTTAAACCTGTCAGGTCCAGGACTTTTATAATTAGGGATAGCAAAGAGGGCAATTTTAATTTCTTCTTAACTAACAGGTCTACTCAAGAACTCAACTTGCTCCTCAGATAACCGGTTCATAATAACAGAGTGTAAGCTCTGTGTGTTAACCTCATAGTTTCCCCCCAACAGATTTTTGTAAAAGTCCACCGCCACCTTTGAAATACCAGGAATACTATCAGCCATACCCCCATCCTCAATTTTGAGCTTCCTGATGGTGTTTACAACACTTCTAGTCTTAACATAGTTAAAGAAGAACAAAGTACTCTGATCCCCCAACTGAATCTAATTTACCCTTACTTTTTGTCTAAGAATAATCTCTTCATCCCTCTTTAATTGATCATATGCTTCCCTCCACTTCCTCATCTTTACCAACTCTTCTTCAATAGAACCACTATAGAGACTAGTCTAAAGCTTCAACAGTCGTTCCTCCTTTTTTATCTTAACTCTGCTCTGAATGTTGGAATAACACCAGTTGTTCAAAACAGTCAGCCTCCCCTTCAATCTCTTCATTTTTTCATACAAGATGTAAAAACTATTTCCCTTTACTCTCTCTTTCCACACCCCATCAACAATATCTCTGTATGTTGGGTGTTTAGTCCAGCAAGTATAAAATTTGAAGCTTTTAGGATAGGACAGACCACTACTCTCATTGTTCAGGAACAAAGCACAGTGATCTGAATCTAAAGAAGGGATAACCTCAAGTTTACTTGAAGGGTAAGCCATCTGCCATTGGACATTCATTAGCACTCTATCCAATTTCCTCAAGACGAGTCCATCAGCCCTACTATTTATCCAAGTAAAGTGTGGCCCTGTTGAAGAATGATCTAGTAACACACAATCTGCCACCAAACTCCTGAAATCTTCCATACTATCAAACGAGATCGGGGGAGGGGAAGCATCAGCCAACTCTAAGAAGGCATTAAAATCTCCAGCACAAAACTAGGGCTCATTCATCACCCTCAACCTCTTGATGGATCATAAGTTCGTCTCCTCTCTACACCATCATTCGACCCATAAATCATAGTTCCATAGAAGCCATTATGCAACTCCACCTTAAAATGAATAAAACGACTTGAGCACTCCTACACTCTAAGAGGAATATCACCCTTCCAAACCAACCAGATCTTACCTATGTCACCCTCAAAGGAAAACTCATCATACCACCCAGGGAATCTATCACAAAACAAAGTCAGAGTCCTATCCATTCTCAATCTAGGCTCTATTATTGCAACTATATCAATTATGGGGTCGTTTTCCGCGCAGTAATTGGGACAGGAATTCTGCTGAATTCCTGTTTGGTCCAATTCCCTTGTTTTCCGAGCAAAACAGTGTACACAAAACTGGCAAATTTCAAATCTGGGCAGGATTTCAAATGAGCTCTGGCTGGGTTTTCAAAACCCTTTGAAAAGGGAAGGAGATGGCAGGTTTTATATTTTTTCCTTGATTTTTTTCAATAGTGCCCCTTTATGTTCTATTTTCTGACGTGAGAGAACAACTTTTTGGTTAATCCATATTATTCCACTTTCTTTCAATGTTTGAATAATTTTGATTATTTAAATATTCATGTTTGGTCGACATAATTTTTTTTAATAATGGTGAGCTCAAATTTTATGAGTATTTTGTGTAAAAAATAACATAAATGAGATGCAGAAAGAAAGTAGGGGTTGTTTGGATTGATAAGAAGGGTAGTTTAATCATGTTAGGTGGTCCTTTGTTTGAAATCCATATAGTAATGGTAAAGTGGAAAACAAGGAATTAAAATCCGGAAGGAATTAGGGTCTGCCCCAGCAATCGAATCCCTTACGAGTTTTAATTCCACCGCAATTCATTTCCGCGCGGAAAACGACCCCTATATAAAACTGAATGTAATTACTAACTGCTCTAAACTTACTATCTTTATTGAAACCCCTCGTATTCCAAATCTAGAATTTCATGTTCTTTTGTTTTTGAATCAGGTTTGGACACTTGATACTCCTTTTGCTCTGATATGTTTTGCAGGCTTACTAAACTAAACAAATTAATCAAACGTTGGCTTCTTCCTGACTTGTGGCACCTCATTATAAACCTCCTCCTCAGACGACCACTTGCCACTCCCCCCATCTCCAAACTCTTTGAGGCTCTTCTGACTTAACAGCTGCTGCCATGGTGTCCTCCACTTTTTTAACAGCTTCAGGTCCATTGCCAGGGCCCACCTTAGCCAACTAGAAGTTAGTAGCAATGGTTGGTGATCCCATCCCATTCAAGAATGGTGCAGGACCATTGCCAGCATTACTACCAATGTCAGTAAAAGGAAAAGGCTGAGCAAACAACACCTCCTCAGTACCACCCTCAAACTCTTTCATAATCTGCAGTTAGACCCTTTTGAGCCTTCTTCCTCTTCTTTCTTGATTTTTTCTTTTTACTAATCTGATTCCCTGTTGTGGTAGGGTCGGTCAGCAACAGATGCTCCCTCCACTCCTGACGGAGTTTTGGTTTCATTGTCTGTCGTGCTTTTCCCTCTATCGTAACCAGATGGACTTCCACTCCCCAAAATGATCACCTCAGGAGCCTTCTGCAGCACCTCATCATCCTTCCCCTGAGCAACCACTACAGAACTTACACCTAGCTTCCTCCGTAACCACACATGCCTACCCCGCTCAGTATAATCTCTAGCTTTCACTTGAACAATTTCAATAACTACAGTCTCCTCATTCTCAAATTCTATTGAAATACTCCCAGGGAGGGCCATAGTTCTATCCCTGATTATACCCACCTTCACATCCAGCCCCTCTCGAACAAACTTCTTGAAAGGTTTACCAAACCAGCTCGATAACCAACTAACTCCTTGATGTGAACCGCTGCAATCGTGGGCAGACGACCCTTGAACACCGCAAGTTGATGATCGTGCAACGAGGTAGAAACCGTCGGGAACCGGGATGGAGAGGACTTTGACCCGCTAGCTATATAACAGCTAGGAACCAGAAGTATCAAGTCGATGACGCCACTTCAGAAGATGGATGCTTCTGACGATAAGTCAATCCTTAAGCAATGCAACAACGAGCAAAGGCTTGAAAGGAAGAGAACATGTGTTCTAATAGAAGTTTATTGATTTCAAAAGTTGTGTTTTACAAGGGTGGCCGGCGGCCTCCTTATATAGGTGAGGGAACAAGCTCTTCTCCCTAAAGACTACTTCTTAAATAAGAATAAAATAAACACTCCTAATCCTAATTAGGGTCCTAACACGCCTAAACAATCCGAATAAAAAGGAATAAAACATAAAATAATAACTGAAGTCTTTAATGTTGAATAAAAGACCTAATTAGGTCAAAAACCCTAATCCGGCGGTGATCGGCGGCTTTGGGCCGGTTGTGCTTCGGTGGCGTGGGCCGGTTGAGCTTCGATGGCGGTCCGACGAGCTTGCTTGGTCGGGCTCCGGCTGGACTTGGCCTTGGCCCGAGGTTTTAGTGTCCTATCTCGGGCCCTGCTCCGGATGTGTCATGATGTCTTCTTGAATCTCCAAGAGGGTGTAGCCTTCCTTGACGAATCGATCGGCATCCTCTTCATGCCCTTCTTTACTCCAAGACTCTATGTAGACGTTAAGTTTCTCTCGAAAGGACTTGGTCTAGCTTCGGGTAAATGGAGGCTCACGTCGGGTCCACGGTTTGTTGGGCTCATCATCCCCCTCTTCTTGTGGAGGATTCGTCCCCGAATCCTGTCCTACATATTCATCATCGTAATAAGGGGTTAGGTCAGCCCCATTGAAGGTTGCACTCACCCCGTAGGAGTTTGGTAGGTCGAGGACATAGGCGTTGTTGTTAATCCTCTGGAGGACTGTGTAAGGCCTGTCTCCCCTGGGTAGTAGTTTGGACTTCCTCTGCTCTGGAAACCTATCCTTCCTGAAGTGTATCCACACCTGGTCTCCGGCTTCAAAAAATTTCTCCTTTCTTCCTCGGTTGGCATTGCAGAGGTACTGAGCAGTCCTTCGTTCAATATTGGCATTGGCCTTCTCATGGAGCTGCTTGACATAAGCTGCCTTCTCTTGGACACCTGCATCTAAAAATTCATGGACAGGAAGTGGAGATAAATCCAGCGGGGTTAGTGGATTAAAACCATAAACAAGTTCAAACGGGGAGTATTGGGTAGCTGAATGCACAGCTCGATTATAAGCAAATTCTACTTGTGGTAGACATTCCTCCCAGGTCCGGATGTTACTCTTAATGACTGCTCTCAGCATTTGAGCTAAGGATCGGTTTACAACTTCAGTCTGCCCATCAGTTTGGGGGTGGCATGTGGTGGAGAACATTAGTCGGGTGCCAAGCTTAGCCCATAAAGTCTTCCAAAAGTAGCTTAGGAACTTTGAATCCCTATCGGTGACTATAGTCTTCAGAACTCCATGCATCCTGACTACTTCCCTAAAGAATAGGTCAGCAATTTGAGAGGCGTCATCAGTTTTATGGCAAGCAATGAAGTGAGCCATTTTGGAGAATCTGTCAACAACCACAAATATGGAGTCATTCCCCTTTCGGGTTCTAGGTAGTCCTAGGACAAAGTCCATAGACAAGTCTACCCAAGGATGCTCAGGCATGGGCAAGGGGGTGTACAGTCCATGGGGCATGAGTTTAGATTTAGCTCTTTGGCACTTGGAGCATTGAGATATGATCTTCTTGGCATAGTGCCTCATCTTGGGCCAGTAGAAGTGCTCTTTGGAGGTTGAGCCCAGCCTCCCGGGATCTTTGGCTCTAAGACACAAAATGTAACCCTTGTAAGGGAGCCATCCAAACTCATGGAAGCTAATTCCGTTTAGGGAGGATCAGTCCTGTAAGAATCGGTAGGAGACCCATTTGACCTATATAGTACCATCTTGTTGGCTCAAACTTACAAACCGTTCTTGCAACTAAACCTAAATCAGTCACAGAAAGTACTTAATGGTTTAAACCAAAATGTTTAAAGCAATGAAATGTAAAACCGGAAAGCTCGACACATTTCCCTTACCTGCTTCTTGAATATGTAGGGAAAGCATGAATCACCCATAGCATGCCGCTTGTTGAGCTTGTGCTGAGCCTTGAGGTACTTGAGTGATTCATGATCCGTGTGGATGATGAACTCCTTGGGCCATAGGTAGTGTTGCCAAGTCTTCAGAGCTCTTACCAGGGCGTAACAGTTCTTTGTCATAGGTCGGATAGTTGAGAGTGGCACCACTGAGCTTTTCACGAAGTAGGCGATGGGCCTCTTCTCCTGCATGAGGACAGCTCCTATCCCTACTCCGGATGCATCACACTCGATCTCAAATGGTTTGGTGAAGTTGGGCAACATGAGCAAAGGGGCCTCGGTAAGCCTCCTTTTGAGGGCTTCAAAGGCCTCTTGTTGCGGGGCTCCCCATTGGAAGGGGACATCCTTCTTTAGCACGGCTGTGAGAGGGGCAGCAACAGTGCTGAAGTCCCTTACAAATCTTCGATAGAAGCTAGCCAACCCATGGAAGCTCCTAACATCAGTGATGTTTTGAGGCGTGGGCCAGGATTTGATGGCTTTTATCTTGTCTTCATCAACCCTTATACCTGCAGAGCTAACAACAAAGCCAAGAAAAACAAGGTGATCTGTGCAAAAGGTGCACTTGCTCATGTTGGCATAGAGGTGCTCCTTTCTCAGGGTTTCTAAGACAGCCTTGAGATGCTCTAAGTGATCTCCTAATTTTTTGGAGTAAATAAGAATATCATCAAAGTAGACCACTACAAATTTCCCTATGTAAGCTCGAAGGACTTGGTTCATTAATCTCATGAAGGTACTAGGTGCATTGGTTAGGCCGAATGGCATGACCATCCACTCATACAATCCTAGTTTAGTTTTGAAGGTAGTTTTCCACTCATCGCCTTCCTTCATTCGGATTTGATGGTAGCCAGATTTAAGATCAATTTTAGAGAAGATGGTGGCACCATGTAGTTCATCCAGCATGTCATCTAACCTAGGAATAGGATGGCGATACTTAACTGTTATGTTGTTGATTGCTCGGCAGTCAACACACATCCTCCACGTGCCTTCTTTTTTGGGGACTAGGATGACTGGGACAGCACAAGGGCTCATGCTCTCTCGGACATATCCCTTGTCCATCAATTCCTCCACTTGTGCTTGGATCTCCTTGGTTTCTTCTGGATTGGTATGATAGGTTGGCTTGTTTGGCAGGGCAGCTCCGGGCACCAAGTCGATCTGATGCTCAATGCCTCTGAGTGGGGGCAATCCACTAGGAATTTCTTCAGGGAAGACATCTTTAAACTCCTGTAAAAGTGAAGTAACAACACTAGGCATAGAAGTATTAGGGTTAGAAATCAAACACTCCTTGTAGCGGAGGATCACAAGGGGCTTCCAGAAACTAGAGATTGTTTGATCTCACTCAGGGTGGCTAACAGGTTTTCTCTCCTATCAACCTCACTCTTTTGAGCTTGGGACCTTTAAGGTCTTGTATTTCTGTTTTTACACTCATAGGGTCTCTCGTTTGTTCTCTCTTCTCTCTATTCTTGAGCTCTCTCTCTTTCTTTTCTTTGATGGCTTTCTGATCTATTTGGTCTTGGAATCTCAGTAGGTGACATTGGCCTTAGGGTGTACTTAGTATCCCCATGAATGAGGCTGTATCTGTTGGTTCTTCCGTCATGTGTGGAGTACCTGTCGAATTGCCAAGGTCTTCCTAACAAGATGTGGGCAGCTTCCATAGGAACCACATCACATAAAATGTTATCTTTGTACCTTCCCATGTAGAAGGGAACATGAGCTTGACTGGTGACCCACAATTCCCCACAGTTACTAAGCCAATGAAGTTTGTAGGGTTTCAGGTGTTTTTGGGTTGGGAGACCAAGTCCCTCAACCAACTCATGACTTACAACATTGGTACAGCTTCCTCCATCAATCACCATACTACAAATCTTATTTTGAATCACGCACCTGGTATGAAAGAGGTTATCTCGTTGCTCCCATCCTTCCTCCACAATTTGTGCATTGAGAATTCGTCGGGAAACGACAGAGAGCCGAAGGGATGACTTTGGGGGTCGGGGTGCACTGGGGTTGTTCACGGGTGGGGGCCGAGGCCTAAGACGTCCGGGGTTCGGGGCTTGAGTAGCGGCTCGGGTCATGGACCGGGTGAGAACTCCGGTCCGGGCATGTACTCGAGGTGCTCCAAGGTCAAGTGGCGTCGGGTCGGGGGTGGACTGAGCGGCGCCAGGGTAACGAGGCTCGTCGGGTGCGCCGGGGTTGGGCGGTGTCGGGATGCAGTCGGGCAGGACGGCGGCTTCGGGCAGTGGGGAGGCGGCGACAGCGGCCAACGGGGAGGTGGGCGGCGGCGCCAGTGGGGAGACGGCGGCGACGGCCAGTGGAGAGGCGGTGTGGCGGCGCCAGTGGTGCGTCGGGGTGGCTGGAGCCGTCGGGCGTCGGCTGGTGGGGCGTCGGGATTGGGCGCTCGGGCATCGGGTGCTGGGGCGCCGGGGCTGGGTGCTTGGGCGCCGGGGCTGGGTGCTCGGGTGCTGGGGCTAGGTGCCGGGGCTGTGACGGCTTCTTCCTCCAATCGAGCTAAGGTGGCTTGCACCTGTTGCAGGATTCGGGAAGCATCTCCCAATGCAGCTTCTAACTTGGCAAGCCTCCAATCTGCCATGGTTAGTCGGAACAAGTATTTGGCCTCACAAATCTCTCAAAATTCTCCTCACTCGCTCTTGATTTTTCCCCTCGTGTATAAAATATAATGGATGCACTCAAATAAAAGTAGAACATAAACAATTTAGCTTCAAGCAGTTGCAAGTTTCTTCAAAGCTTTGAGGATAGACTTACCAGCGTGTGGGTGCTGGGACTTGAACTTCTAGGGTTTCCCTTGTAGCTAGGGCTCGGTGAGCTCTCTGTCTTGTCGTTGGGATTCCTCCTCAGCAGTGGGTGATCTTGGTGTTGGGGTCGGGCAACGAAAGCCTATCTTCTATCCCCTCTTCTTAGGGTTGATCTTACTATCTCGGCAAGGGTGGCCTCTTTCTAGTTGGGTCTTTATATTTTCTTTTGACCTCTTTTCTTTTCTTTTTCTTGAACTCGACTTAGGGTTTTGTCGATGGTATGATGGCCACCAATTTTTCTTTGCCTTACAACTCGAATAGAACTGAATACAGGAATTGAAACAATAGGGATTTTTTGAAGCTGTTCTAAAAAGCAGTAAAGGATATGAATCCAGGTAAACCTGGAGACTGGGATAGATTGTGGTCCTTGAGCTTGAACCCTGCTCTGATACCAAATGATGTGAACCGCTACAACCGTGGGCAGACGACCGTTGAACACCGCAAGTTGATGATCGTGCAACGAGGTAGAAACCATTGGGAACCGGGATGGAGAGGACTTTGACCTGCTAGCTATATAACAGCTACGAACCAGAAGTATCAAATCGATGACGCCACTTCAGAAGATGGATGCTTCTGACGATAAGTCGATCCTTAAGCAATGCAACAATGAGCAAAGGCTTGAAGGGAAGAGAACATATGTTCTAACAGAAGTTTATTGATTTCAAAGTTGTGTTTAAACAAGGGTGGCCGGCGGCCTCCTTATATAGGTGAGGGAACAAGCTCTCCTCCCTAAAGACTACTTCTCAAATAAGAATAAAATAAAGACTCCTAATCCTAATTAGGGTCCTAACACGCCTAAACAATCCGACTAAAAAGGAATAAAAAATAAAATAATAACTGAAGTCTTTAATGTTGAATAAAAGACCTAATTAGGTCATAAACCCTAATCCGGCGGTGATCGGCGGCTTTGGGCCGGTTGGGCTTCGGTGGCATGGGCCGGTTGAGCTTCAGTGGCGGTCCGACGGGCTTGCTTGGTCGGGCTCCGGCTGGACTTGGCCTTGGCCCGAGGTTTTAGTGTCCTGTCTCGGGCCCTGCTCCGGATGTGTCCTGATGTCTTCTTGAATCTCCAAGAGGGTGTAGCCTTCCTTGACGAATCGATCGGCATCCTCTTCATGCCCTTCTTTACTCCAGGACTCTATGTAGACGTTAAGTTTCTCTCGGAAGGCCTTGGTCTGGCTTCGGGTAAATGGAGGCTCAGGTCGGGTCCAGGGTTTGTTGGGCTCATCACTCCTTCCACAGAAATCACATCTGGAGGAAAATTTTTGAAAACTATTCACTCCGGAGCTTGCTTATCAGAGATTTCTAGAGGCTAAATACCCCTTTCCCATCGCCTCATAATCATCCCCTTATTATGGATATGCCATGATCTACGTAGCACCCAGTCACACAATTTGATCGAGCGAAACTCAATCAGAAAGAAGTTCGTCTGCAGGAAGGACACTGTAACCGCCCCGTCATACCCCGAAAGCCTATTCACAACCGTAGCAATCACGCACAATGGCGGGGGCAACCCCATAAACTAGACTACCACTGCAGCTTTCATCCTCTCAGAACCAATCGCCAGAACCTCCTTAGGAATCTTTAACACCTCACCCCTCTTAGCCGAATCAGGGATATCAATAAACCTCAAATTATTAGCCGGATCAGAAAGAACATCTGACCAAGACTTCTTGACCTTTGAAGTTTCTCCGATCTCCATCGCCGCTAAACTCACACTCAACTTTCAGCATGAAACTCCTAGCCGAAGAGAATCTGGGGCCTCAGAGGCCTACCCGTGCTTAGACAATCACCGGAGAATCTCTCGGGAGCGCACCCACCAAGAGAAAAAACCCTACCAGCATTGTCTAATGGAAAAACGCGATAATCCTTGCTGAGATAATTCAGAGGATCTCACGCACCTCACGCGCTTCCCTTTTATCTTTCGGTTTTTATAAAATTTCGAAAACCCCCTAAAAAGTTTTATTGTTGTTTATTGATTCTATTAGTGTTTGTTTCAGTTAAAGTTGTAAGGCAGAAAAAGGTGGTGTCCATCATGAGAAGAAAATATAAAAAGAAAAATATAAAGAGGTCCAAAAATAGAAAATACGACCCAACTCAAAGCAAGGCCACCTTGCCAAAGTTTTCATTATAGGTTGATCTTAAGAAGAGTGGGAAGTCTTCAAGTAGATAGCTTTCGCATGGACACCCTGTTCGTAACCAGTGCTCTAAACATAGACCCAGCACCGGACACCTTGTCCGAGTCAGACCCTGTACCTCACCTGGAGCTGGACCACAAAGCAGAAGCTCCGGCCCCAGTCACTGACCGAACCACGGCCCGAGCTCCAGTAGTGCCTGAGCCCCGGTCCAAGCCACTGCACGAGCCACAGCCAGTGCCCCAGCACGAGCCCCTAAACCAGCCCCGGTACACACAGGAGCCCGAGCCATGAGCCCCCGTACCAGCCCTGGTACGCCCGAAGCCCCTAAGAGCCCCGATACCAGTCCCGACGCAGTCTGATACACATGCCATGGTCCTGAGACGTCACCATACCATGCCATACTGATCCAGCCATCAAGTTGAAAATTCTGAGTGGCCAATCAAGTAGAGATAGATATTTGAGGACGACTCCTGTCCAATAAGAGGGGAATGAAGTGATCACGACCACCAATCCCGACGCGATGACAACACCACGAACACAAATCCCCAATTTTTACATGGAGGTTGGAGCAGAGGGAGGCATGAAGAGACAAGGCGAGGACCCTAAGAAGAGGATACACCTTACTGGGAATAAAGGCGCCAAAACTGGAGAAGTCGCCAGATCAAACCCTAGAAGTGATGTTGGACCCGGCCAGAAAGTTGATGCCGAGCCGGTCCTTGATGCTGATGACGGGCCAAGACAGACTTATGTTGGCCCCATATGCTGATCCGATCCAGGTGCATGCCTAGAACCAAGACAGACTGATGCTAGCCCCGGACGCCGAGTTGAGACTATTGTGGACCCAGGTCATAGACAGGCTGATGCTGGCCCTAGACGTTGAACTGAGACTGTTGTGGACCAAGGACCGAGTCAGAATGATACCAGATGATGATGCCAGTTCGAGCCAGACACAGACACCGAACCTGATGCCGGTCCAAACCAGATCCACGCCACGAAATCTGGCCGCGGACAGGAAATTCGACCGCACTAAGGAATCCTATCCGGATGAGGAATTCTCTATGCCACGAGATAAAATTTGTGTTTCCAAGTCCTTTTAGGAGTAGGAAACACGGGCAAAGCATAATCCACTCCAGAAGAGGATTTTTTACACCACATCCATCTTAAACACGGATTAGGGTTTTACCCGATTAGGGTTTCTCTGATTTTACTATTTTTAGGCTTTTTAGTGTTTTATTTTGGTTTTTCTTCCTACTTAGACTATTTAAGAACAGTTTAAGCTATTTTAGGAGTTAGAGTTGTAGGAGGATTCAGAGAGCCTGTTCTCGAATCCTCACCTATAAATAAAGGCCTTTGAAGATTAAACACATAAATTTCAGAACTTTCTTCTTATTCCTTCAAGCTTTTGTGAGTTGTTGCATTTCTTAAGGCTTTGGTTTATCGATGACTCGAGGTATTCACCCTCGATTGCGTGGCACTATTCGACCTTGATACTTAGCGGGTCCAAGTGCTATCCACCCCCAGTTTCTAAGGTTAGGCTTGTCTATTTTGATCATTGGCTCATTGGTATAGGGTCACTGCCCACGGTTGCGGATTGGTTCATATCAGCTAGTATCAGAGCACGGTTCAACACTGGGACCTGTCTATCTCTTTTATCTTTCGGTGTTTATAAAATTTCGAACACCCCCTAAAATTTTTTATTGTTGTTTACTAATTCTGTTTGTGTTTGTTTCAGTTAAAGTTGTAAGGAAGAAGCTTGTGGCCATCATCAGAAGAAAATATAAAAAGAAAAATATAAAGAGGTCCAAGAACAAAAAATATGAATTAACTCAAAGCAATGCCACCTTGCCAAAGTTTTCATTACAGGTTGATCTTAAGAAGAGGGGGAAGTTTTCAAGTAGATCGCTTTTGTTGCTTAGCTTTAAATCTTTGAACCGATCCTCAAACTACTGATTGCTAAATTCTTGGTAGAAAAGTTAATACTTGCGGCTAGAGAAATAATCCTAGGTTACAGGTCTTATTTGTGCTACACGTCGAGATAAATTTGAACTTGGTAGCTTTGAAGAAACTTGCAACTGATTGAATTGAGCTTGAAGTTTTTCAGATTTTTTAAAACACTAATTTGACTGCATACTAAAATTAAACACGAGTGTTAAAATCAGAGTGTGTGAGTTTAGTTCATATTTAGTTGTGAGATTTGGGAGGCCTTGTTCTACTTACTAATCATGGAACATGGAAGAATGATGGCTATGGAGGCGCAAATAACAGCCCTCACTCAAACCATCACCAACATTATGGAGCAACAGTCAAAAGGAGGTGGAATCCCAGAAACCGATAGGCGGCCAATGAGGAATATTTTGGAGCCTAATGATGATGTGAGCAGCCTGAAGCTGACCGTCCCTAAATTTGCTGGCAAGGCCAATGCTGATGAATACATCGACTAGGATAGGAGCATGGAAGATTTTCTGGACTTCCATAACTATTCCGAGAGGAAGAAGGTAACTGTTACTACTATAGAGTTTACTGACTATGCTGCCCTTTGGTGGAGTCAACTTAGGTGACAGGTCGAGAGAGATGAGGAGGATCCCATCATGTGAGGAAGCGATTTGTACCGGCTGCCTACACATGTGACCTGCACACCAAGCTTCAATTCTTGAAGCAACGTAACATGTTGGTGGAAGAGTACAACAAAGATATTGATATGTTGGTGACCAGGCTAGACCTAAAGGAGGATGAAGAAAGATTGGGAAGGTTCACAAGCGGATTACAGAAATACATACTTCACAAAGTTAACATGATCAACTATATTGATTATGATGACCTAGTGGACTTAGCCATCCAGTTGGGAAGAAGAAGCGATGCGGACACCATGTCCGACTCGAAAATCCTAGACACGGACACCGACCTAGACACGCTGTCCGAGGTGGATACTGTGCCCCACATGGCGGCCATCCCCGAAGTAAGTTCTAAAAAAGGAGACCACTGGAGGAGAGTGCTGACGCACTAGGAGCAGTTGAATAGGTGACCCAGACCGACGCGGCACACTAGCGGACACGGTCCACATGGACACCTTGTCCGCAATGTGTGCCCTTGAAACAGACCCTACCCCGGACACCTTGTCCGAGTCAAACCCCGTACCTCACCTAAAGCCGGACCCCAAAGTAGAAGCCCCAGCCCCAGCCACTGACCGAACCACGGCCCGAGCTCCAGCACTGCCCTGGCAGAAGCCACTACCCGAGCCCCAGTCCGAGCAATTACACGAGCCACAGCTCGTGCCCCAGTACGAGCCCCTGAACCATCCCCGGTACACATAGGAGTCCGAGCCATGAGTCCCTGTACCAGCCCTGGTACGGCCCGAAGCCCCCAAGAGCCCTACTACCAGTCCCTACGCATCCTGATACACATGCCACAGTCCCGAGACATCGTCATACCACGCCACACTGATCTCAACCATCATGTTGAAAATTCTGTGTGGCCAACCAAGTAGAGATAGAGATTTGAGGACAAATCTAGTTCAAGAAGAGGGGAATGAAGTGATCGCGGCCACCAAGCCCGACACGACGATAACACCACAAACATAAATCCCTAATTTTTACATGGAGGCTTGGAGTAGAGGAACGCATGAAGAGTCCAAGGAGATGATCATAAGAAGAGGCTACACCTTACTAGGAATGAAGGTGCCGAAACTGGAAAAGATGTCGGATCAAACCCTAGAAGTGATGTCGGACTAGGCCAGAAAGTTGATGGTAAGCCGGTCCTTGATACTGATAACGGGCCAAGACAGACTGATTCTGGCCCCGGATGTTGATCTGAACAAGGTGCGGACCTATAACCAAGACACACTAACGATGGCCCGGTATGCCGAGTCGATACTATTGTGGACTCAAGACCGAGACAGACTGATGTTGGCCACGAACGTTAAACCGAGACTGTTGTGGACCAAGGACCGAGTCAGACTTATACCAGATGCTGATTCCAGTTCAAGCCAGACACGGACACAGAACCTGATGCCGGTCCGAGCTAGATCCGCGCCACAAAATCTGGCTGCGAACAGAAAATCCGATCGCACTAAGGAATACTATCCGGATGAGGAAACCTCTATGCCATGAGATAAAACCCGTGTTTCCAAGTCCTCTTAGGAGTAGGAAACACAGGCAAAGCATAATCTACTACAGAAGATGATTTTCACACCCATCCATCTTAAACATGGATTAGGATTTCTCCGATTTTACTATTATTTTGGCATTTTAGTGTTTTATTTCGGATTTTCATCCTACTTTGACTATTTAGGAATAGTTTAAGCTATTTTAGGAGTTAGAGTCGTAGGAAGATTCGGAGAGCTATTCTCGAATCTTTGCCTATAAATAAAGGCCTTCGACCTCATTGTAAGGTACCCTTTAACGATTAAACACATAAATTTCAAAACTTTGTTCTTATTCCTTCAAGCTTTTGCGAGTTGTTGCATTGCTTAAGGCTTTGGTTTATCGTTGACTTGAGGTATTCACCCTCGACTGCGTGGCACCGTTCGACCTTGATATTTAGGGTTCCTAGCTCTCTATAGCTATCGTGTCCAAGGCTATCCACCCCCGATTTCTAAGGTTAGGCTTGTCTGTTTTGATCATTGTCTCATTGGTATAGGGTCACCGCCCAAGGTTGCGGATCGATTAATATCAGCTGGTATCAGAGAACGGTTCAACACTAGGACCAGTCTATCCCTTTTATCTTTTGGTTTTTATAAAATTTCGAAAACCCCCTAAAAAGTTTCATTGTTGTTTACCGATTCTGTTTGTGTTTGTTTCAGTTAAAGTTGTAAGGCAGAAAAAGCTAGTGGCCATCATGAGAAGAAAATATAACAAGAAAAATATAAAGAGGTCCAAAAATAGAAAATACGACCCAACTCAAAGCAAAGCCACCTTGCCAAAGTTTTCATTATAGGTTGATCATAAGAAGAGGGGGAAGTTTTCAAGTAGATACACTACAAAAAAGAGCAGTTTAGCGTCACTCATTGGGAAGGAGTTTAGCGTCGGTCGATTTTTAACCGACGTTAAACCCTTGAGTCGCATTTGACCAAGGGTTTAGCGTCAGTCGACGCTAATTTCTACCCAAAAAGCGACGCTAAAATCAATTCCGGACCGAACCAAGGGCGCAAACTGATTATTTTTTGGTATCGGTTCAACGAATGAGTTTAGCGTCGGTTCCGTGTCCATTTTAGCGTCGGTCAGTGACCGACGCTAAATTCCCAAGCTATATAACCCTGAGCGGACAGAAGAATCATTTGTGCAGTTGCCAACTCCTCGACAGTTCCATGGTTAGCTCTCCAGAGACAGCAACCTTCTCCCGATCACATACGTCGGTGGCTGAATGTGTCTGATGGTGAGAAGGAATCATTGGTCGCCGCTATATGGGTATGTATAAAACACTATTACTCTCAACCGACCTAGGTTATATAAATACTAATGTTTATAAAATTTGTTGTTGCAGAAAAGTATTGTCATTGAACCCGAGAAGGCAAAGGATAGAGCTCTTGACTATCTCGTGAGTGATATAGGAAAGAAGTGGAGGGATTACAAAACGAAGCTGTGGGCGAATAGAGTGGCAGAACCGTACTAAAAGTTTTTTAAAGGCTGAAGCTACAAAGAACAACCAAGATTTTGACCCAAAAGAGTTTGTGATGCCGCCGAGAGCGTGGGCACTAGAGAGGAGACCTCCTAATGTTCCTGCGCCTATGTGGACGCAATATGTGGACTTGAGGTTGAGCGAGCATATAGTGGCATGTAACGAAATATATGAAAGATTTTCATTGAAGTAAATTTATTTCGTGATACAAATTGTGTTACTGAAAAAATCTTAATTTGTAGGAGCTGTCTTGGCTTAACTCTTTGAGGAGGGCGGAATACAAATCACCCCACACTGGAGGGTCAAAGAAGTTGAGAGTGAGAGGGTCAGAATTGGTAAGAGTTCATCCTAAAATCACCTTATTTAGTTAAATTATTTTAAAAGAAATTAATATTGTTTAGTCTATGCACGTGTAGGAAGCCGTAACGGGAAAGAGACCCACGAAAGGTGAGTTGTATGCCATCACTCACAAGAAGAAGGATGGCACATACACCGATCCTAATGTTGTAAGTGACATTTAATGTTTTTTTTTCCAACTTTGTCATTACATTTTTCAGAGTTTGGTTTCAAAAAAGTAATCGTTGGCCACTGTGCAGCCTAAGATTCTTGAGTTGTTGACGGACCCAAGCATCCCGACTTGGGTAAGTTCTAACGATGCATTGGGGTAAGTCTACACCACTGAGCATAGTGGTCGAGTTCGAGGATTAGGATTTGGTGCTACACCCACTAAGGTACATATAGTATATTATGATCTGGTTTGGTTTCAATTTATATAACACTAACATTTTTAATATTTTGTTGTCTCTTTTTTGTAGGTCAACTTGAGTAAGAAGAAGGGTGAAGCTACCCAGAGTTCCAGGCCATTAGATGTTGCCAGGCATGACTTCGGACATTGCCCTGTACAAGGAGAAGTAGCAGAGTTACGGGATGAGGTTCGAGTTCTAAAGGAGCAGATTGCACATTTGACATTAAAAGTTTCAGGATCCTCAGCTCGGGATAAAGGGAAGGGGGATTGCCACCGTGCAGGAGGTGGAGGAGGAGGAGAGTGAGGATGATGAGGAGGAGAAGGCGAGTGAGGGTGAGGGTGTGGATGATGATGAGGAGGATGATTGATGAGAGGGAGAGTGAATATTTATGCTGATATATTACACGTAGACATATGTAGTTATTAATATTATTAGAATTATATACTATGTTATGCATATTAGTTATCTATGTCATTGGTTAGTACTGTGTGGTATAATTAGTATTGAATTCCATGAATGAAATTGCAGTTTGCAGGTTGGCACTAGAAGAGTATGAGATAAGGAGCTGAAATGGCCAAAAATTTTTGGCCTGTGTTAGGTATTTAGAGTCAGTCAGACTCATTTAGCGTCGGTCAGAACCGACGCTAAAATGACCCGTAAATTGCTTCGCTTTATTGTAATTTAGCGTCGGTCACTAACCGACGCTAAACATGCAGTAGTCAACGCCATTTGGTCAATGGCTGACCAATTTTGGCGTTGCCTGCTGACCGATGCTAAAATTGGTTTGGTTTCCGACCAGACTGGTCCGACCAAGCATTTAGCGTCACTTGTTACAAGGATTTAGCGTCGGTCCTTAAACAACCGACGCTAAAGTTTAGCGTCGGTGGAATTGGCATCGCTTTTGTGAGCGACGCCAAAAGCCTTAGCGTCGGTCAGCAACCGACGCTAAAGTCCCTTACTGACCGACGCTAAGAGGCCGGATTTTTGTAGTGATAGCTTTCGTTGCTTAGCTTTAAATCTTTGAACCGTCCCTCAAACTACTGGTTGCTAATTCCTTGGTAGAAAAGTTAATACTTGCGGCTAGTGAAATAATCCTAGGTTAGTGGTCTTATTTGTGCTAGACATCGCGATAAATTTGAATTTGCTACCTTTGAAGAAACTTGCAACTGATTGAATTGAGCTTGATGTTGTTCTGATTTTTTAAAACCATAATGTGAGTTTAGTTCATATTTTAGTTTAGAGATTTGCAAGGCCTTGTTCTACTTACTAATCATGGCAGATGGAAGTATGATGGTTATAGAGGCACAAATAGCAGCCCTCACTCAAACCATCGCCAACTTAATGGAGCAACAATCGAAAGGAGGTGGAATCCCAGAAAGAGACAGGCGGCCAAGGAGGAATATTCTGGAGACTGATGATGATGTCAGCAGCCTGAAGCTAACCGTGCCCAAATTTGATGGCAAGGCACAATGTTGATGAATACATCGACTGGGAGAGGAGCATGGAAGATTTTTTGGACTTCTATAACTATTCCGAGAGCTACTATAGAGTTTACTGACTATGTGGTGCGCAAATTAACGCGCACTAGTTTTACCCGATGGATTTCTCCAAAGAGATCGTTTTTCCCAAAGGTCTTCCTTTCTCTATTACTCAGAAATGTGTGTTAAAGCTCATCGAGGTTTCGTTTTGGTTTGGGATTTGGTTGTGAATGAAATGATTATCTAACAAAGAAATTAAAACAAGTAAACAAGCAAAGTAGATTGGGGTTTCAAAGGTAGACTAAGGCGGTTGTTCAGACTCGAATCCACGCTAGCTCGGTTAAGATGGATGAAACTATGCAATCGAAGAAATTCAACAGACTAGATGACTCGACATTCCTTTTGTAATCTCTACTCCATGGTCAAGCCGTAGAGATTCTATTCTATCAAACCTACAAGCTCCTATGGTCAAGCTAACTTGCAACTTATCAAGCACGAACAAGAACAATGAAATGCCACATGATCAAGCAAAGAGATTAGGTTCTTCCAATCCTATGGTCAAGATATTGGGGAACCTAACGACCTCCTAAACTCTAGAATGAAATGCGTTCATGGTCAGATCCACAAATCAAAGATAAACTCAGAAACTAACAATTGATCAGGTTGCCAGAATCAAAAAGCTTAAATTAGGGTATAAGAGAAATTGCATCTAAGTCTGAAAGAACATCGATTAACATAAACGGGTTAGAAACCCAAAATCATCCATACAATATCCTAGCTAATGCTTTATCTAATCTAAACAACCCTAAGAGTTTAGCTCGACATCACTACAAAGGAAATCACAGAAACAAAGAAGAAGAAGCAAACCAAAGAAGAAGACATCTTACTCCGTTAAAACCTAATCTTGATGAATCCTAGAAACTCCTGAGTTAATCCTCGCTAATCCTCGCTCAATCGTCACTTCAAAGCTCTGAGTTCTCCCTCCGAGAGTGTCTGGTTCATCGGGGAAGAAAGAAGAATGAAATTGTGTGTTTTTTCTCTTTCCACGACTGAATTAAAATTAGGATTTTTCGTTAGAGGAAGAAACACGACGTGTTTCTTGCAACATACGTTGTGTTGTTTGGTAACACACGCCGTGTTGTTTGGTGACACACACCGTGTTGTTTGGTGACACACGCTGTGTTGTTTGGTAACACATGCTGTGTTGTGTGATAACATACGCCGTGTTGTGTGATAACACACGCCGTGTGTCTTGAAGTTCCCAGCAGCTCATCTCATCTCATCGGCCTCTCTAGTCTCGCGTGCTCGTCCCCAATCATCATGGACCACCTGAAATGAACCAAAAACGTGCAAAACACATAAAACGGCCCCAAGGGGCTAAGGAGAACGAAAATCCTTCAAACCATGCAAATCAGACAGATAAATCACCGAAAATGTCATCTAATGAGAAGATAAATACGCCAATAATGAGACGCATCACTATGCTGCCCTTTGGTGGAGTCAACTTAGGCGACATGTCCAGAGAGATGAGGAGGATCCCATCATGTCATGGAGGGATCTGAAGACAAGGATGCGGAAGAGATTTGTACGGGATGCCTACACACGTGACCTGCACACCAAGCTTCCATTCTTCAAGCAAGGTAACATGTCGGTGGAAGAGTACAACAAAGAGATCGAGATGTTGGTGACCAGGCTAGACCTAAAGGAGGATGAAGAAGCAAGAGTGGCCAAGTTCACAAGCGGATTGCAGAAAGATATACTTCACAAAGTTAACATGATCAATTATATTGATTATGATAACCTAGTGGCCTTAGCCATCTGTGGGGAGAGGGAACTGAAGAATGGCTTCGGAAGGCGACCCGCGGCCATACCATTCCCATCCAGCCCCTGGAAAGGAAAATCGAGTGCTAGAAACACCCCGTGGAAGCAGAATGCTGATAGGAGTGGCGCCACCTAACCAAACCCTAACATTAAAGGGCCAACACCCCGGGTAAACCCTAGCACTACTCCTACTGTTCTGAATTCTAATCCACGACCAAGTGGAATCGTATGTTTTAAGTGTCAAACGAGAGGCCATGTGGCGAGAGACTATCCAAACCAAAGGAAATGGTGGTAAGAGAAGGAGAGGTGGTCACCGATGAGGAAGGAGAGGAAGCCGCCATTGAACGCTTGGAGAAATTCCCGGCCATGTACATCGGAGCCCCGAGATGGGCAGATGAAGCCGACGCGGACACCCTATCTGACGTGAATAGCCTGGACACGGACACCGACCTAGACACTCTGCCCGAGGTGGATACCGTGCCCCCACTTGGCTGCCATCCCCGAAGAAAGTGCTGAACAAGGAGACCCCTGGAGGAGAGTGCTAACGCATTAGGAGCAGCTGACCAAGCGACCCGGACGGACGCGGCACCCACGCGGACATGGTCGCATGGACACTCTGTCGGCAACATGTGCCCTACATATAGACCCTGCCCTGGACAGCTTGTCCGAGTCAGACTGATGACCGTTGTAATGCGTGCGATCAAATACTACCAAGCTAAAAGCTAAGCAGATCGTATTCCATGAGTCTTCTAATAATCGTCTACTCAAATGTAAAGGAAGATTATTCAGGTTTAACACGTTGTGCGTGGTGTGAGTTCCATGAATTCTATTCTAGAGAATGCAAGCAAATTAAAAACTAAATTGAAAGACAGATTGGAAGATTGGTTGACTTAGCAAAGACGACAGACAAGCTTAGACTTCGAATCCCCCTTAGTTCACCAGAGCATTGGCAATCAACAGATCAGCGGATTTCAATTCTCGTTCAATCAATTCTAAGACACCACCATAACTCTTGACCCTTAGGTTTAAGACTGGCGAACGTTCGCTCTATCCGATCTAGCTACCAAGATTAATTAGCCGCCCGAGTACGGTCGCTTCTTGCGACGACTAAACTAACTGGTGTAATTACTAACGATTAATGAGTTACTCTTGCAGTGGATTAACCCTAATTGGTTCCTACGAAAGGCACACTCCAATGAATAGGTTAATTGTTGATTCACTACAAAAAAAGAGACGTTTGGCGTCGGTCGGTAGGAAAGAATTTAGCGTCGGTCGACAGATAACCGACGCTAAACCCTTGACTCGCATTTGACCGAGGGTTTAGCGTCGGTCAAACATCGACCGACGCTAACATCTATCCAAAAAGCGACGCTAAAGTCGATTCCGGACCAAACCAACGGTGCAAACCAATCATTTTTTGGCGTCGGTTGGGATAATGGGTTTAGCGTCGGTTGCAACCGACGCTAAACACACGGGAATTTTGCGTCGGTGCCGTTTCCAATTTAGCGTCGGTCAGCGACCGACGCTAAATTTCCAAGCTATAAAAACCCTGGACGGACAGCCAGAATCATTTGTGCAGTTTGCAACTCCTCTCAATTCTCTCAACTCTCTCCACTCTCTCAACTCTTCTAAGGTATGTAGTTTCTTTTTTCATATTGTTGTATTTAGTTAGTGAATTAGTTAGTTATAGGATTTTAGGGTTAGTAGTTAGTTTGTTAGGTTGTGAACTAATGAAGTAGGATTTTGATATTATTATTTAGTTAGTGAAATAATCTATTTAAGAATAAGTGTGCATTATTAGTTAGTGAGTTAAATTGTGGTTATTTTTGTAGGCGTAATTTTGTTTGAGATAGGAGCAGCGGTGACGCCGTCTCTTCGTTGTTTTCTCTTCTTCGGTAGTAGGTATGTATATATTAATTTTGCAATTGTGTTGTTTCATTGTTTTTTTTAGGATTATTATGCTTACTGATCACTAATTGTGTCGTACATTTATCAGTGACCGTCTTTCTTCTATCCTAATTTCTCCTTGTTTCGCGTCTCATCCCAGGTGTACGGTATGCATTCTGTTAACTATGTTATTAGCTACTGGCTATGTTCATTTGTTATTTGGAATTGCTATGTTAATTTGTTATTTGAAATTGCTATGTTCAATTGGTATGTGAAATTGCTATTAAATTGATATGGTATTAATCTTGCAATGAAATTGTTATGTTATTAATCTTGCAATTAAAATGATATGTTATTACATTGCTATGTTATTAATCTTGCAATTAAAGTGTTATTGTATGAGTTAGTTTTCTCTGTAATTTGCTATGTCATTAACTAATTGGTACTTTATTATGACTCAACATAATTATAATTATATTGCATGTCCCATTGTTACCTAATATAATCTTTGCTGTAGATATCTAATAGCTATTCCAATATAGCTATATAGTTAACTGATAGATATTACGATTTAACTTTCTAATTAATTCTATCACCTACACTAAATCAGGCATCTTCCAAATGGATAAGTCTTGGATAACCAAACATCGGTTGTCACAGGAGTATAGGGATGGTTTAGAAATCTTTTTGAATTTCGCTTTCGTGAATAATCATGAAGGAGAGCAAATAATTTGTCTGTGTCCAAATGTGGATTCAAGAAATGGCTGTATAGGGATGATGTGTACGAGCACTTGCTTCGCAAGCCATTTCCCACAACCTACACTGTTTGGTATCGACATGGAGAGCGCCTCATTGCTGAATCTTCTCAGAGTGCAAATGCAGTAGTGCAAAACTATGAGCATACAAGAGCATTTCGAGATCTGGTTAATGATACTTTTAGTGTTATTCCAGAGGAGGTCACTAGTACAATAAAAGCCTCTTAAGATATTGTTACTGGTAATGAAGTAGAAAATGTTCTAGAAGATGATATGAACACTGTATTTGAAGATCACCCCATTGCAGAGGATGACATGAGCTACCCGAATGACACAGAGGAGCCGGATGAGACCAATGTCAACTTTAGGGATTTAATGAAAGATGGAGAAGCACCCTTATATGAAGGATGTACAAAATTCTCAAAATTATCTTTCATCTTGAGGCTTTATCATATCAAGGGAATGCACAACATCAGCGATAAAGCAATGTCGTTGATCATTGAGTTGTTGCATGACGCTTTTGAGTTTGCCAACATACCGAAATCGGAATATGGTGAAAAGAAAATGATCTCAAAATTTGGAATGGGGTACACGAACATTGATGCATGAGAATGACTGTATGCTGTTCTGGGGGAATGATATAGAAGAGAGTGTTTGTAAGATTTGCAAGCAGTCCAGATACAAAGATGATGGGCATGAGGGTGTAAGTCAAGAACATAAGAAAAAACGAAAAGCGATGAAAACATATCGCTACTTTCCCTTGATTCCGAGGTTGAGAAGGTTATTTATGTGTCCTACAACAGCTAAGAGTATGGTGTGGCATTCTACAGAAAAAGTTAGTGACGGAATGGCAAGGCATCCACGAGATGGAGAAGCGTGGATAGACTTTGACAATAGATACCCTGATTTTGCATCTGATCCTAGAAATATACGCCTTGGTCTTGCTACTGATGGCTTCAATCCATTTGGGAATATGAGTCTTAGTCATAGTACGTGGCCTATTATTCTTATGCCATATAACACGCCTCCATGGGAATGCATGAAATCAACAGGTATGATTTTGTCAAGTATCATCCCTGGAAAGAAAGCCCCTGGCAATGATATTGATATCTACCTACAACCTTTAATCAATGAGCTCAAAATTTTGTGGGAAGGTGTAGAAGCATACGATGCAGCCAAAAAGGAGGTATTTCAATTGAGAGCTTCCCTAATGTGGACTATTAGTGATTTTCCCGGACTGTCCGTATTATCTGGTTGGAACACTTACACAGGGCAATCTTGTCCAACTTGTAATTTCGACCAAGAACCGTTACGGTTGGGAGGCAGTTTGAAAAACTGTTTCATAGGAAGTCGACGGTTTTTGCCTGCAAATCATCCTTTCCGACAACAAAAGTCTAAATTCAATGGTGATGTCGATTTCAGAGAGCCAACCAAACTATTATCTGGCTCTGAAATACTGAAACAGGTGGAGAATGTCACTGTCACTTTTGGGAAGACGAGTGAGAGTGAGAAGGGTGCACCGCCAAAGAAGAAGTCTAGAAGTGATGGAGGGAACAAAAGGCAGACAGAACAATGGAAGAAGAAAAGTTGTTTCTTTCAATTGCCTTATTGGGAGTTCAATAAATTGCGACACAATCTCGATGTTATGCACATAGAGAAGAATGTGTGTGACAATATTCTTTACACTTTGATAAATGACAAAGATTGAAGTAAGGATCATCTGAAAGCAAGGATGGATTTGAAAATCATGAAAATTAGAAGAGAGTTATGGCCAAGACCAGATGGAAGAACTTGTCCAGCAGCTATATACACAATGGGTAAACGAGAAATTCAAACAATGCTCGAGACCTTGAAAGATATTTCTGTACCAGACGGATACTCTAGCAACATATCCCGGTGCGTTGATGTGGAACACCAGAAGATATTGGGTTTGAAAACTCATGACTGTCATATCTTAATGCATGAGTTATTACCTTTGTCCATTCGGAATGTATTGCCATCGCAAGTCTCTTCGGTGTTGGTCGAATTTTGTTCTTGCATGAAGCAATTATGCTTAAAAGTGGTCCATGTTGAGGGTTTGGATACGCTACAACAACGAACTGATGTAGCTCTGTGTCGTTTGGAAATGATATTTCCACCATCATTCTTTACAGTCATGGTTCATCTATTGGTTCATTTAGCCGAGGAAGTGAGACTTGGGGGACCAGTCTATTATCGTTGGATGTACCCTATAGAAAGGTACAACTATCAATTTCAATCTTCTGTATTACGCTGTCAATTCCAATAATCTATTCATACTGAACTTGTTCTCTTAATCAGATTTCTTGGGAAGTTAAAATCTTTTGTACGAAATCGATCACAACCAGAAGGTTCAATTGCTGAACGATGGATTTCTGAAGAAATCACAAATTTCACATCCCTATGCTATGATGTTGGAGTCGAGACTAGATTCAACCGTGGATCTCGACTTCATGATCAAGTATTAGAAGATGATTCACGTGATTTGTCCATTCTTCCATCTATTGGGCACAATGTTGGTAGTATAAATTACTTCTGATTGACAGATACATAGTTGTTACAAGCGCATCGACATGTCCTTATGGGGTCCCAACTAGTCGGTCCATTTCTCAAGTAAGTATAATTCTTATTTGGACCTGTGACATGGTTAGTAATTCAACAAGTTTAACGTAGGTGAATTTCAATAAAAATCATTCATTGTCCCTTAGGGAGTTCCAAACTATTACAACACGACGACTTCGAGGAAAATCAACAGCAGAAATTGAGAAAGCTGTTCATAGAGACTTCGTACAATGGTTTCGGAGTCGGGTACGTGCTTGTCTATGTAATTAAGCTGTGATATGGTTGTAATAAAAATATGAAATATAATAATCTTGTCACACACTATTATTTATGTCAATTTAACAGATTCTTGACGATAACCAAGTAGTCCATTCCAAGGATCTAAGAGTGTTAGCTCGCGGTCCTCAACGACAATCAAAAAGATATGTTGCTTATAATGTTAATGGTTATCGGTTTCGCATAGTTGCTCGTGACAATCCCCTCAAAACTCAGAATAGTGAGGTATACGACAACTATGAAACTCATAGTTACGCTAGCTCAGTGGACAATCGACCTCAAACAAGTGAACTGGCGTATTATGGCAAGTTAGAAGACATCATTGAGTTGAATTACTATGGAGAAATCTTCGTGGTGTTATTCAAGTGCAATGAAGAAAGATGGATTGGGGTTCACATCCATTAATTTCTCACATTTGCTATATACTGGAACTCGTTTAGACGATGAACCATATATTGAAGCAAAAGATTCTCGAATGGTCTACTACGTTGAAGATAAAGTGGACAAAGGATGGTGCATTCCCGTACATATCAAACCCAGAGATGTCTATGACATGGGTGATGAGGAAGGAAGCAATGTACATGAGTGTGAGATGTTTGGAAATCAAGAGTTGTCGGCTTTTGATAATTCCAATATTCTACCCCTAGTTAGGCCCGGAATAATTGCAGAGTTCGATTAGGGTTTGGTAATATATTCATTTAACTTATTATAGTAAAAGTTAATCTATTTGCTACGTTTTACACATCTAATCCAATTAAATGTTTTTTGTTATACAGACATGGCTCCTTCAGGAAAGCATGAGGTGGAGCTCATCGATGGACGTGGAGTGAAGACTCTGGTCGGCATTCCTAGTAATCAGATGATGAGTCTTCCCCATGGGAAGAAGGTTGTCATTCCTTGGGGTCTTACAGGACCCTTAGGTATTGGTCCAGCTACGATCCTTGGACAGTTCCATGGTCAGCTCTCTAGAGACACCAACCTTCTCCCGATCACATACGTCGGGTGGCCGAATGTGTCTGATGGTGAGAAGGACGCATTGGTCGCCGCTATATGGGTATGTATAAAATACTATTACTCTCAAACGACCTAGGTTATATAAATACTAATGTTTATAAAATTTGTTGTTGCAGAAAAGTATTGTCATTGAACCCGAGGAGGCAAAGGATAGAGCTCTTGACTATATCGTGAGTGATATAGGAAAGAAGTGGAGGGATTACAAAACGAAGCTGTGGGCAAGGAAAGTGACTGGGCCGTACAAAAAGTTTTTAAAAGCTGAAGCTACAAAGAACAACCAAGATTTCAACCCAAAAGCGTTTGTGGTGCCGCCGAGACCGTGGGCACTAGAGAGGAGACCTCCTAATGTTCCTGCGCCTATGTGGACGCAATATGTGGACTTGAGGTTGAGCGAGCATATGGTGGTATGTAGCGAAATATATGAATGCTTTTCATTCAAGTAAATTTATTTCGTGATACAAATTGTGTTACTTAAAAAATCTTAATTTCTAGGAGCTGTCTCGCTTAACTCTTTGAGGAGGGCGGAATACAAATCACCCCACACTGGAGGGTCGAAGAAGTTGAGAGTGAGAGGATCAGAATTGGTAAGAGTTCATCCTAAAATCACCTTATTTAGTTAAATTATTTTAAAAGAAATTTATATTGTTTAGTCTATGCAAGTGTAGGAAGCCGTAACGGGGAAAGAGACCCACGAGAGGTGAGTTGTATGCCATCACCCACAAGAAGAAGGATGGCACATACACCGATCCTAATGTTGTAAGTGACATTTCATGTTTTTTTCCTTCCAACTTTGTCATTTCACTTTTCAGAGATTGGTTTGAAAAATGTAATTGTTGGCCACTGTGCAGCCTAAGATACTTGAGTTGTTGAACGACCCAACCATCCTGACTTGGGTAAGTTCTAACGATGCATTGGGGCAAGTCTACCCCACTGAGCATAGTGGTCGAGTTCGAGGATTGGGATTTGGTGCTACACCCACGAAGGTACATATAGTATATTATGATCTGGTTTGGTTTCAATTTATATAACACTAACAATTTTAATATTTTGTTGTCTCTTTTTTGTAGGTCAACTTGAGTAAGAAGAAGGGTGCAGCTAGCCAGAGTTCCACGCCATCAGCTACTGCCATGCATGACTTCGGACATTGCCCTGAACAAGGAGAAGTAGCAGAGTTACGGGATGAGGTTCGATTTCTAAAGGAGCAAATTGCACAGTTGGCATCAGGAGCTTCAGGATCCTCCGCTCGGGCTAAAGGGAAGGGGAAAGCCACCTTGCAGGCGGTGGAGGAGGAGGAGGAAAGTAAGGATGAGGATGAGAAGGAGGAGGAGGAGAGTGAGGGTGAGCGGTAGGGTGAGGATGATGAGGAGGATGAGTGATAAGAGGGAGAGTGAATATTTAGGCTGATATATTACACGTGGACATATGTAGTTATTAATATTATTAGAATTATACGGTATGTTATGCATATTAGTTATCAATGTCGTTGTTTAGTAATGTGTGGTATAATTAGTATTGCATTCCATGAATGAAATTGCGGTTTACAGGTTTGCAGGTTGGCACTAGAAGAGTATGAGATAAGGAGCTGAAATGGCCAAAAATTTTTTGACCTGTACAACATATTTAGCGTCGGTCATACTGAGTTAGCGTCAGTTTGAACCGACGCTAAAATGACCCGTAAATAGCGTCGGTCATTGGTCATTTAGCGTCGGTTTTATAGCCGACGCTAACTAGGACGCAGTCAACGCGTGTTTGGTCATTGGTTGACCACTTTAGCGTCGGTTGTTAAATTTAGCGTCGCCTAATGACCGGCGCTAAAAATTGGTTTGGTTCTCGCCCGGACTGGTCGGACCATCACTTAGCGTCGCTTGTGAAAAGGGTTTAGCGTCGGTCATTAAACAACCGACGCTAAATTTTAGCGTCGGTGGAATTGGCGTCGCTTTTCTGACCGACGCCAAAAGCCTTAGCGTCGGTCAGCAACCGACGCTAAACTCCGGTTCTGACCGACGCTAAGGTGCCGGATTTTTGTAGTGATTTGGTGTTTTAAAGTGAGGCGAGCGTTCGCTTCTATCCTCAGCTTAACAAGCATCTAATCTAGGTGATCAAGTGGTGAACCCGTCGTTGTGCTAGTTCAACAAATAACTAACAAAGCTAACAAAAGCTAGGGTAGATCGTATTCCACGGGCCTTCTAATGATCGAATACTCAAATAAGCTTGCAAATTACTCAGATTAAACACTTCGTGCGTGGTGTGAGTTCCACGACTTCTAATTCTAAGAAATGCAGAGAAATTAAAAATTGAAACTAAAAACAGATTGGAAATTAGGGTTGAAAACAGAGATGACAGACGAACTTAGACTTCGAATCCCCTTCGTTCACCAGAGCATAGGCAATCAACAGATCAGCGGATATCAATTCTCATTCAATCAATTCTAAGACACCACCATAACTCCTAACCCTTAGGTGTAAGACCGACGAACTTTCGCTCTATCCGTTCTAGCTACCAAGATTAATTAGCTGCCCAGGTATGGTCGCCTCTCGCAATGACTTAACTTAAATGGTGGAATTACTAACGATTTATGAGTTACTCTTGCAGTGGATTAACCCTAACTGGTTCCTACGAAAGGCACACTCCAATTATAATGTTAATTGTTCAATTTGATGTTTTAAAGTAAGGAGAGCGTTCGCTTCTATCCTTAGCTTAACAAGAATCTAATCTGGGTGATCAATCCAGACAAGAAACATAAACAATGAAGAACAAACCAAACATGAAAGAGAAACTGATTGAACTTTGAATCTAATCACCGCCGATATGTGACCGCTTTAAAGCCCTGGGTCACTTAGGGTTCATCTAGTCTAAGCTCTAAGAGTTTAGCTACTCATGTTCATCACAAAAGAATCAAAGACAAAGAAAGAGTTCATCATACAAAGGAAGAATAGAAAAGTATCTGAAAAACCTAATTAAGACGACTCCGGCAGAACTTCGATCTTTCGGTAGACTGTAATCCTAGCTCCGAGTCCTCGAGATGGAAGTGATGGCGTCACGATCTCTTTCCGGCTCTTCGAACTATAAACTCTCCTTCAGAACTCTTGAGAATCCTTGAAGTATTTGGTATTAGTTGGAAATTATGATTATGAAAAGTATATGCTGATTTGGGCCGCCGGTTAAGTATTTATACTTAACCCTAATACCGCCGGATTTTAACTGAGATTTTCGGCGAAAATATGAAGGAATTTTCGCCAAAAATTCCTTTACAAAATAGGACCGATGGTTTTTGGCGAAAACTTCATATTTTCGCCGAAAACTTCTTTGGTTGAGCTCCAGTCGATTTGTTCATGTATTTTCGCCGAAAACCCTAGGTGTTTTCGCCGAAAATTCCTTTGTAAAACGGGGCAGGATTTGGTTTGATTTGGTTGGCTCCTTGGATCAATTCCGGTGCGATTCCTCGAGGTTCCAATGCCTTAGACACGTCCTTGGCTACTTATTTGATGGCAAAAACCTGTGCTAACATAGAAACACTAGAAAACCATCAAATAGACCCGAAACGGGCCAAGTTAACACAAATGGCACGAGATAGGGCAATTGATTGAATATTTGTTATTCTACCCTAAAAACCATGTCTTAAGCAAGGAAATGTCGCTTAAATGAGGCTGATAATCACGTCAAATCGAGTGTCATCAAAATATCCCACACTTAAGCTTTTGCTTGTCCTCAAGCAAACTGAATAGAAATGCTCATGTTCACAAATGATAAGATCGATTAAATTAGAGCTCAATCAAACACAACGAATTATTAGACAGATAGATCCTAGAACAAGAAACCTAACATGCATACAGATCAACCAAACAACCTGGTCTCACTAATAAACTGCACACGACAAGTAATCGTAACCAATTATGCACGAATTTGACCTGACCGACCAGACTCCTTACACAGGAAATATTTAGTAAATTGGGAACTCTCACTCTCTGTGTTTAAGGACATGTTTCTGCTCTCAATCATTTTCTATTACTGAATTCTGTCATAAGTTTGCATTTCGACCACATCTCCACCACTGTGACAACACGAGTAACCAGTCAAGAAGGACTTCCCTGCTAGGACTGTAACGAATTCTACACTACAAGGGTTTATGATGAGATGGATGATGGGAAAGTATGATAATGGCTTTGGTGCGGTGTAGCTTTCGACTAACTTCCCTCGAATCTAATTTGTGGCTTCTTACCATCTAACCAGACACGGGTGGAATAGTGAACGCTCGTCCTAAGATACCCTCAAGCAACCTAGCACTTTTTATTTTCTTTTAACACATTTTTTTTTCTTTTCTGACTTTTCTTTTGACTTCGTTCTTCTATATGTAGAGAGAAGAACGTTTATTGAACTTAAAACTTTTTGGCTTTTCTGATTTTTCTTCTTTCTCTTTTTTTTTCGAAACTTGCTTCTTTTCTTCTTTTTCTATGTTTTCTTTTGTGCCGATTCTTTCTTTTAGTTGCTAGAGGGGTTTACACGTCTGGACATAATAGCTAAGACCACCTGTTTAATGGCTATAGGCAGGTTACCACAAACCGACTTCCGGTAGGTCAATCTAGAACTACAACCACAGGGGATCAACGGGGAATGAAAGAATGGGAAATGGCTGTAATGTACTATCGAACCGAAAGAACAGGCCAAGCTCAAGGGTTTAAACCTAATGGATTTTATCGTTGGGTAGGTTATCTGGCTTAGTAGCTGAATCTAGGTGCCCCTATCATTCTAGAACTCGTGTCATCGTGTGGTCTCGAGTAGGTCTCATGCAAATTCTAACTCATTCAAGCAGACAGAAAATCACTCAGAAAGAATTGAAATTGCAAGTTACGTGCAATGGATCAAAAGCTCACATTTGGTTTGCTAGTCAGATTCGGTCATTTTCATGCAATGAAGGCTACAAACTACAAGTGTGATTTTAAAAATTCTGTTCTGACCAGGCAATTTAGCATCAAAGTAAACATGTTGGTTCTCAAGTTCTAGGTTAAGCAGTCTAAGCATCATTATGAAATTTTGAACAGCAACTTAACATCAAAGATCAAGAACTGAGCCATTCTAATGCTAGAGAGATTGGACATGAATCACGAGGCACACAAAAACACAATCAAGGGCAATCAAGTTCATGCAAGGTTCTCTAGCATCCTACCCCACACTTAAATCGTGTTGTGTCCTCCCAGGACTAAATCTAGAGTTCAGACTAAAGTAGAAGAACCTGGACCGAGATGGTTGGCGTAGGGGATGAGCATGGATCCTTGGAGCGGAGGGAATCTACCAAAGCGAAGCAAAGGGAATCTCCCTACTGCCTACAAAACAAAAACAAATGAAACATAAAAAGGAAACCGGGAAAAGTGTCCCGGATCCACACAGAAAAAAGTTGGATCGAAATACGAAAAGAATAAATAAAAAGAAGGGACAAGAAAGAGGATAACTGCTCGTCAGGCGCGTCGGGAGGTGGAAAGTGGAGGAAGTCACCGAGCTGACGTTGCCACGCCAGTTGTGCCTCATACCGCTCGTTGGAGCGGTGCATATGTTGTTGCATAATAGTCCATCGCGCCTCTTGAGTGGCATTGTCGATGATGCGCCACTCCTGCAGTCGCTCATACAGCTCTCCAACATCCGCGGGGTGCGGGTGGTGCTGCGGGTGAGGCGCCTGATATGGATCTGGAATGTGCGGCGGCGACTGGTGTGCATACCCTGCCTGATGGTGTGGCGAGGGTGTATGATCATGAAATTCTGGCTCGTACTGAGGCTGAGACTCTTCAGAATCATCTTCTTCCTCCGACTCATCCTCGTCCTGGGGAGGAGGATCTGCTGCTACCTGGGGGCTGAGGTCCAGCTCGAGGTTGTACTCGACCGCCAAATCGCCTCCAACGGTGCATACTCTGCGGCGTGGGATGTTCGGGCCATATTCATGGCTGAGGCCGAAGGAGATGATGAGTGGGCCTACAAAGTTGCCTCCCAGGAGTGAGCGAGGTGGCTTTGACCTCTGAGTCTTCTTGCGGAGTAGTCGGGCAAGCACCCATCCGGGATGAAGAGGGTAGCTCTCCACTCGGCTGATGTGGTGGCGGTCCTTCTCTAGAGCATACAAAAGAGAACGAAGCCAAACCATGTGAATGAATTTATAGAGAGGGTGAGAGAGAGACTTAACTGAATTATGCTTCGTGAGACGATCGCCGGGCACTCCAGTCATGTGGCTCCAGAGTGCATGGTACTCCTCTCCGTCGTCATCATCGTTCTCCCAGCCGAGGTAATGACCATTATAGTGCTCGTGGGGAATGCCTAGATGAGCTGCAAACTCATCATAGGCGAGTGTCCTGTGCACCCCGCCCAGATAGAAGGAGACGACCTTCTTGCCCTGCCTCCTCTTGTGCTCGTCGAGATCGAACGTCGCCCAAAACTCCTGTAGAGCGACTTCTGGGAAGTCGGTGGCTAGTGTGGTCAGCTCCAGCAAACCAGCATGCGTCAGTGCATCGAGCACGTTTTGGTGCCAGTCCTCATCATGATCGAAGAGCGACTCCATCGAAAGGGGGCGAACAGCAGCTCCAGGGATATGCTCGAGCTTCTGGTAGCACTCGAAGTAGTACGGGGGCAGGCGAGCAACGGTGTGGTGGTACCCAACACGGTCAGGGAAAGCTGGTGGAGGTCCATGGATGGCAGGTGTGACGGGAGCGGGAGCTCGGGAGCTGGAGGCGGTGTCAAGTCTCTGCTTGGTCCTGCGCTCAGGAGTTACGTTCCTAAGCAAGAAAACAAACCAGATTAGCCAAACTAAAACCCTACCCCACACTTAGTCGAAAAACTCAATTTCACAAAGAAATGAGGAAAACCATGTGGGGATAAGCAAAGCAGATTAACCGGTAATCCCAAACAATTAAAATACACGCTTAGGACACAGCCAGAATGGAATTATCACAATCAGAGTTCAGAAGTCAAAACAACATTCAAAAAGTCAACATAATCGAACATTGAACCCTAATCATGGCAAGACTATCACAAAGCGGGAAATGACGGCATAATATAATCTCAAATGGCAAGCACAATAATATGAACGTAAATGAGCACATAAGGCAGCCAACTGATTATAAACAGTTCATGGTCAAACCGACATTTCTCAAAAGTCAACACCACAAAGAATAGGTCTTATGCAAAGCAACACATGATCAAACGATATAAAAATTAAGTACAATACTCCATAATCATGCTAGATCAGTCCAAAGAGTTCAGCTAACCTAGTTCACAAGAAATCAGCCGGCACGCAAATCGAGGTAAACTGAAAAGTCAATCGATAGTCAACCCCAACGAAATTCAGCATTCAATATGTCAAAAGATTCGTAATGAAAAGTTCTACAACTTACCTTGAAGCCATGAGTGCTGAAAACGAACGGAGAAAGAGAAATCGGAGAAAAACCAAAAAATTTAGGGTTTGGCTGAACGGGAGCTCTAGAGCTCCGATTCGACAGTTCTAGGGCTCGGGTTGATCGGAAATGGAAGGGGAGATGTGCGGCGGTGGCGGCGAAATGGTGGCGGCGGTGACGAGATTATATTAAAAGTAGGGGAGGGTTTTGAAATTTTTTTCGAAAATGAATTGAGGAGAGAGGGAAGAGGTGACCGGATTTTAAAATGAAAAATTGGTTTATTTTCACACAACTTTTCGGCGAAAATAGGTGCAAGTTTTCGCCGAAAATGTTAGTTAAAAAATATTGCCGGTGTTTCATAAGGATTTTTGCCGAAAAGTTTTAATAGTTTTCACCGAAAATGTTAAGAAAAATCGTCTGGAAACAAAGTGGGATTTCAAAGGGAATTTTCGCCGAAAATAGGGTATATTTTCGCCAAAAATTTTGAACTCTACGATTGAAAATATTTTTGCAATCCCGGCAAACTTCAGAAAACCACAGTTAAATCCACAAAAATCGGAAAAATCTCAAACGACTTGCAATTGACACTACGACACACAGACTACACACGAAAAATAAGACATCAAACAAACTGACACTTTTGGCTCCCCCGAACCGACTCTAAAACACTAAGGTTGACACAAATGAAAAACTGACTCCAGCCATGGGTTGCCTCCCACGAAGCGCTCTAGATTAACGTCCTTGAGCTAGAAGATACCTGGACGGTATTAGGAGACATCCCAACTCAGGTTCTCCTTAACGCTAGCATCAGAGTGCATGAAGTAGAGCTTCGGGGTATCTCCGGTTCCCGTTAGCGTGTGTAAGCTTGGTACGTCCGTCGGGAAGGTGCTCAGTGATCTTGAACGGACCAAAGAGCTCTGTCAAGGGATCATCTTCTACAAGGAAGACGGTGGAAGGAATGAAAATGATTTGCTTCGTCTTCTCTTTGACCTCCGGCTTTGTATCACCAGGATCGGTGATCGTAGGTATTTCCTTAGGAGATGCTTTAGGCCCCTCCTTCAATACTTGTTCCGGCGCCGGTATCTCGGAACGAATTGGTGGTGCAGCTGGCTCGGTAGAAGGTGGCGGTACAACTGGTCTCCAGACCATTTGAGTCTTCGTCTTCTTGTTCTTCCCCCGGGATCTACTAGGACCTTTTCTCGGTGGCTTAGAAGAGGCTTCCAGTTCATTCTTCTTTGGCGGCTTCTGAGGAACAGATTTCGGTTTCTGCTTGGTAATCTATCCAGCACTTGCAGTAACAATTGAGCTAGGAACACTAGAAGAGACGTCAGTGACGGAGTTGACCAGAGTCAACTCCACAGTTTCAACAGCTAGACAATGCAATTCTTCACTCTTAGGATTATATTTCATTCCGTCTTTAAGGCAGAATGCTATCGTTTCTTTACCAACCCTCAAAGTTAAGAACCATTTGGAACGTTAATTTGCATTCCAGTAGTAGCTATGAAAGGTCGTCCTATGAGAATGGTAAAGTCATCTTTACTAGTATCAATGATAACAAAGTCAGCTAAGAACGTGAAAGGACCACATTTAGTAACAACGTCTTTTATCTCTCCCCTAGGGGTTTTAAGTGATCTATCAACAAAGACAAGTTGCATGCTAGGCGGTTCAAGTTCTCCTAGGTTCAATTTTTCATACAGACTCATAGGCATAACATTAACAGACGCGCCAAGATCAACCAAACAACGTTCTATCTCAACATCATTAATGACAAGAGGTAGAGTGAAAGAACCAGGATCAGGATATCCTTCTTTATTCCCCTTCATGCCGGTCTCGATCCTTGCATTTGGCAGCAATGCTCTCGGAAACGGAGGCTTCACATAGTACGGTGCAAGAGGAGGATCATCCTCCTTAGGCGCCACTTTCAGTGCTTCCTTCTTCTCTGGAGTTTCAGTGATCCTGCGTAAAACAGAAGAAGCGTCAGCAGATAAGCTTGTAAACTTTTTAACAGATACCATCTTAGCTTGTTCCTTTCTCAGATTCGGCTCTGTCTGGCTCGAAAGTTGGCCAAATGGTCGACCAGATGCTAGCATGCTCGAGATGTTGTTCACAGCCTGCTCAATTCTTTGACCGTCTGCTATCTGTTCTTGATTGAGAAGAGCTTGAGCTTTGAACTGACTGTCATGATCGTCGAGTCTGGTGATGATCTGACTAAGTTTCTTGTCCAGGTCACTGACGTTGTTGTCCTTCTGGTACTGCTGACCTGTATAGGTGTTATTCAAATATTGATTCTGGCGATTGCCAGGAGAAGTTCCATAGTTACCCGAATTACGGTGTGGCGGCTGATAGACACCTCCCGGTGGATGGTTAGGATTCTGATCCTGAGCTGGACCAGCTGGACGGTTATTCTGGTTCTGGTTATGCTTGGCGCCATTATTGTAGGAAGGTCTGTCTTGATAGTTCCCTTGCTGCCTGAAGTTGCGGTAGCCAGCATAACCATTTTGATTGTTAATGAAGCCTTATTGAACGAAATTTACCTCTTCGGCTGACCAGACTTCTGTCTTACCAAAATTCTGGCAACGGCCTCCATTATGCGCACAAGCTCCATACCATTCGCAATCAGCAACATAGACAGAAGCTGCCGGTGGTTTGATTGGTGTAGAAGACTTCTTCAGATGCTTCTCTACTTCTGCCTTGATAGTAGCTTCGAGATCGAGCTTGCTCCTTGATCCTTCTGATTGTCGTTCCCAGTTCCTTGACTTGGAAGCACAGTTTGCAAAATGTAGAAGAGCAGCTTCAGGTGTGAGCGTAGTGCAATCCCCTTCAGCTAGAGAATTGACCCACTTGGAAGATTCTTCTCGAAGACCTCGAGCAAAGATTTCGGCTAACTGCCTCTGCTCGAATCCGTGATGAGGATAGTTGTAGAGAAGTTCTTGGAATCGATTCCAAGTATCGTACAAGCTTTCGCCTTCTTTCTGGGAGAATCTGGCGATGCTGTCTTTGATGGCTGTTGTTCTGGCAGGAGGGAAGTATTCTTCAACGAAGTCCTGAGCCAGAGTATCCCAATCAGTGTAATATCCAGGTGGTTTGCCAGTAAGCCACCTCTTGGTTGCGCCTTTCAGAGAAAACAGGAAAGCTCTCAAGCAAAGAGTGTTCTTGTCGAGGTTTCCGTTCTTGAAAGTGCTGCAGAGATCAAGGAAATTCGCCAGATGTGTGCACGGATTGTCTAGCGGCCTGCCTTCAAACTGTAGATCCCTGGAGATCATAGTCAAGAATGGAATCTTGATCTCATAGTCAGGATCTCCTTCAACGCGCGGCGCGGCAATGGCAGATCGAACGCTAGTCGCGCTCGGCTTGTTGTAGTCAGCTAGACTCTTCTGTGCAGGTGGTGGTGGTGGATTTCCGCCTGGTGGTGGTGGTGGTGGTAACTCATCAGTCATGGTAGGAGATGGAGGAGGTGAAAGCGACTCGGTGTATGAAACGGATGAAGATGACGGTAAAGGTGAAGATGAGGAACTCTCCTTCAGTTCCTCGATCTTAATCGGAGTGACGGATGGAGGTGGATTGGTTCTGCTTTTCCTTGGAATCTGTGATTGTCGAGGTGGAGCAGAACTGTTTGGTCTCTCTATACTCTTAGACTTCTCGGTTTGGGAGCGAGTCCAAGGGCGGCGATGCATACACCTGTGAGCAACCTACAAATAACAAAAACAAACAAAAACTAGTGTAAAATCGAAGTGGGTGGAAAAGTGAAAGATGGAAAGTAGAAGAATAAATTGCCAGTTCTTCTTTCAACCAATCAAAAGAAGTCCCCGACAACGGCGCCAATTTGGTGAACCCGTCGTTGTGCTGGTTCAACAAATAACTAACAAAGCTAACAAAAGCTAGGGTAGATCGTATTCCACGGGCCTTCTAATGATCGACTACTCAAATAAGCTAGCAAATTACTCAGATTAAACACTTCGTGAGTGGTGTGAGTTCCACGACTTCTAATTCTAAGAAATGCGGAGAAATTAAAAATTGAAACTAAAAACAGATTGGAAATTAGGGTTGAAAATAGAGATGACAGACGAACTTAGACTTCGAATCCCCCTTCGTTCACCAGAGCATAGGCAATCAACAGATCAGTGGATTTCAATTCTCATTCAATCAATTCTAAGAGACCACCATAACTCCTAACCCTTAGGTGTAAGACCGGCGAACGTTCGCTCTATCTGTTCTAGATACCAAGATTAATTAGCCGCCCGGGTACGGTCGCCTCTCGCAATGACTTAACTTAACTGGTGGAATTACTAATGATTTATGAGTTACTCTTGCAGTGGATTAACCCTAACCGGTTCCTACGGAAGGCACACTCCAATTATAAGGTTAATTGTTCAATTTGATGTTTTAAAGTAAGGCGAGCGTTCGCTTCTATCCTTAGCTTAACAAGAATTTAATCTAGGTGATCAATCCAGACAAGAAACATAAACAACGAAGAACAAACCAAACATGAAAGAGAAACTGATTGAACTTTGAATCTAATCACCGCCGATCCGTGACCGCTTTAAAGCCCTGGGTCACTTAGGGTTCATCTAGTCTAAGCTATAAGAATTTAGCTACTCATGTTCATCACAAAAGAATCAAACACAAATCATACAAAGGAAGAACAGAAAAGTATCTGAAAAACCTAATTAAGACGACTCCAACAGAACTTCGATCTTCCGATAGACTGCAATCCTAGCTCCGAGTCCTCGAGATGGAGGGGATGGTGTCACGATCTCTTTCCGGCTCTTCGAACTCTAAACTCTCCTTCAGAACTCTTGAGAATCCTTGAAGTATTTGGTATTAGTTGGAAATTATGATTATGAAAAGTATATCCTGATTTGGGCCGCCGGTTAAGTATTTATATTTAACCTTAATACCGCTGGATTTTAACTGAGATTTTCGGCGAAAATATGAAGGAATTTTCGCCAAAAATTCCTTTACAAAATAGGTTGTCCGCCGGCTGAATTCTCCTGGGTTTTTCGGACTGATGGTTTTCGGCGAAAACTTCATATTTTCGCCGAAAACTTCTTTGGTTGAGCTCCAGTGGATTTGGTCATGTATTTTCGCCGAAAACCCTAGGTGTTTTCGCCAAAAATTCCTTTGTAAAACGGGGCAGGATTTGGTTTGATTTGGTTGGCTCCATGGATCGATTCTGGTGCAATTCCTCGAGGTTCCAACGCCTTAGACACGTCCTTGGCTACTTGTTTGACGGCAAAAACCTGTGCTAACATAGAAACACTAGAAAACCATCAAATAGACCCGAAACGGGCCAAGGTAACACAAATGGCACGAGATAGGGTGATGACACTCGATTTGTCATGATTATCAGCCTCATTTAAGCGACATTTCCTTGCTTAAGACATGGTTTTTAGGGTAGAATAGCGAATATTCAATTAATTGCCCTATCTCATGCCATTTGTGTTACTTTGGCCCGTTTCGGGTCTATTTGATGGTTTTCTAGTGTTTTTATGTTAGCACAGGTTTTTGCCGTCAAATAAAGTAGCCAAGGACGTGTCTAAGGCGTTGGAACCTCGAGGAATTGCACCGGAATCGATCCAAGGAGGCAATCAAGTCGAACCAAAGTCTGCCCCGGTTTACACTAAAGTTTTCGACGAAAATACCTTAGTGTTTTCGACGAAAATCCCAGCACAAATCGACTGATGCTCATCAAAGGAAGTTTTCGGCGAAAACCCTAAGTTTTTGCCGAGAACAATTGATCCGAAAATCACAGGAGAAAAGCAGCCGGCGGACCATCCATTTACACTAAGATTTTCGCGAAAATCCTTCAATATTTTTGGCAAAAATATCAGGCTAAATCCGACGGTTTAGGGTTAAGTATAAATACTTAACCGGCGGCCCAAATTAAAGACGGATACACAATCATAATTACCGACTAATTCCAAACTTCAGAATTCTTTGAAGTTCTGGAGCAGAGAGTTTAGAGTCCGAAGAGCCGGAAAGAGATCGTGACGCCATCCCTTCCATCTCGAAGACGCGGAGCTAGGATTGCAGTTTACCGAAGATCAAAGTCTGCCAGAGTCGTCTCAATTAGGTTTTTCAGATTATTTTCTGTTCTTCCTCTGGATGATGAACTCTTTCTTTATCTTTGATTCTTTTGTGATAAACATGAGTAGCTAAACTCTTAGAGCTTAGACTAGATGAACCCTAAGTGACCCAGGGCTTTAAAGCGGTCACGGATCGGCAGTAATTAGATTCGAAGTTCAATCAGTTTCTCTTTCATGTTTGGTTTATTCTTCATTGTTCATGTTCTTGTCTGGATTGATCACCTAGATTAGATTCTTGTTAAGCTAAGGATAGAAGCGAACGCTCGCCTTACTTTAAAACATCAAATCGAACAATTAACCTTATAATTGGAGGGTGCCTTTCGTAGGAACCGGTTAGGGTTAATCCACTGCAAGAGTAACTCATAAATCGTTAGTAATTCCACCAGTTAAGTTAAGTCTTTGCGAGAGGCGACCGTACCCGGGCCACTAATTAATCTTGGTAGCTAGAACGGATAGAGCGAACGTTCGCCGGTCTTAAACCTAAGGGTCAGGAGTTATGGTGGTATCTTAGAACTGATTGAATGAGAATCGAAATCCGCTGATCTGTTGATTGCCTATGCTCTAGGGAACGAAGGGGGATTCAAAGTCTAAGTTCGTCAGTCATTTCTGTTTTAATCAACCAATTTCCATTCTGTTCTTAGTTTCAATTTTTAATTTTTCTGCATTTCTTAGAATTAGAAGTCGTGGAACTCACACCACGCACGAAGTGCTTAAACCTCAGTAATTTGCTTGTTTATTTGAGTAGTCAATCATTAGAAGGCCTGTGGAATACGATCTACCCTAGCTTGTTAGCTTTGTTAGTTATTTGGCTGAACCCGCACAACGATCTGGAGGTATCACCAAATTGGCGTCATTGCCGGGGACTTTCTTTTGATTGTTTGAAAGAAGAACTGGCAATTTATTCTTCTATTTTCCATCTTTCACTTTTCCACCCACTTCGATTTTACACTGGTCTTTGTTTGTTTTTGTTATTTGTAGGTTGTTCACAGGTGTATGCATCGCCGCCCTTGGACTCGCTCTCAACCGACAAGGCTAAGAGTATAGAGAGACCAAGCAGTTCTGCTCCACCTCGACAATCACGGATTCCAAGGTGAAGCAGAATCAATCCACCTCCATCCATCACTCCGATTAAGATTGAGGAACTGAAGGAGAGTTCCTCATCTCCATCTTCACCTTTACCGTCACCTACATCTGTTTCATACACCGAGTCACTTCACCTCCTCCATCTCCTACCATGACTGATCAACTACCACCACCACCACCAGGCGGAAATCCACCACCGCCACCTGCACAGAAAAGTCTAGCTGATTACAACAAGCCGAGCGTGACTAGTGTTCGATCTGCCATTACCGTACCGCGCATTGAAGGAGATCCTGACTATGAGATCAAGATTCCATTCTTGACTATGATCTGTAGGGATCTACAGTTCGAAGGCAGGCCCCTAGAGAATCCGTGCACTCATCTTTCAGACTTCCTTGATCTCTGCAGCACTTTCAAGAACGGAAACCTCGACAAGAATACTCTTTGTTTGAGAGCTTTCCCGTTCTATCTGAAAGGCGCTGCTAAGAGGTGGCTTACTGGCAAACCACCTGGATATTACACTGATTAGGATACTCTGGCTCAGGACTTCGTTGAAGAATACTTTCCTCCTGCCAGAACAACAGCCATCAAGGACAGCATCGCCAGATTCTCCCAGAAAGAAGGAGAAAGCTTATATGATACTTGGAATCGATTCCAAGAACTTCTCTACAACTACCCTCATCATGGATTCGAGCAGAGGCAGTTAGCTGAAATCTTTGCTCGAGGTCTTCGAGAAGAATCTGCCAAGTTGGTCAATTCTCTAGCTGAAGGGGATTGCACTACACTCACACCCGAAGCTGCTCTTCTTCACTTCGCAAACTGTGCTTCCAAGTCAAGGAACTGGGAACGACAATCTAAAGGATCAAGGAGCAAGCTCGATCTTGAAGCAGCTATCAAGGCCGAAGTAGAGAAGCATTTGACGAAGTCTTCCACACCAATCAAACCGCCGGCAGCTTCTGTCTATGTTGCTGATTGCGAGTGGTGTGGAGCTTGCGCACATAACGGAGGTCGTTGCCAGAATTTTGGTAAGACAGAAGTCTGGTCCGCCGAAGAGGTAAATTTCGTTCAACAAGGCTTCGTTAATAATCAGAATGGTTATGCTGGCTACCGCAACTTCAGGCAGCAAGGGAACTATCAAGACAGACCTCCCTACAATGCTGGCGCCAACCATAACCAGAACCAGAATAACCGCCCAGATGGTCCAGCTCAGGATCAGAAGCCTAACCATCCGCCGGCAGGTGTCTATCAGTCGCCGCACCATAATTTGGGTAACTATGGGACTGCTCCTGGCAATCGCCAGAATCAATATCTGAATAACACCTATCCAGGGCAACAGTACCAGAAGGAAAACAATGTCAGTGACCTGGACAAGAAGCTCAGTCAGATCATCACCAGACTCGATGATCATGACAGTCAGTTTAAAGCTCAGGCTCTTCTCAATCAAGAACAGATCGTAGCCGGTCAAAGAATTGAGCAAGCTGTGAACAACATCTCGAGCATGCTAGCATCTGGTCGACCATTTGGCCAACTTCCGAGCCAGACAGAGCCGAATCCGAGAAAGGAGCAAGCCAAGATGGTAACTGTTAAAAAATTTACAAGCTTATCTGCTGATGTTTGTTCTGTTTTACGCAGGATCACTGAATCTCCAGAGAAGAAGGAAGCACTGGAAGTGGCGCCTAAGGAGGAAGATCCTCCTCTTGCACCGTACGTCGTGAAGCCTCCTTTTCCAAGAGCATTGATGCCAAATGCAAGGATCGAAACTGGCATGAAGGGGAATAAAGAAGGATATCCTGATGCTCGTAGTAAGAAACCTTCCTCTCCATATCCAGCTAAGTTTTCTGATCCTGGTTCTTTCACTCTACCTCTTGTCATTAATGATATTGAGATAGAACGTTGTTTGGTTGATCTTGGCACGTCTGTTAATGTTATGCCTATGAGTCTATATGAAAAATTGAACCTAGGGAAACTTGAACCGCCTAGTATGCAACTTGTCTTTGCTGACAGATCACTTAAAACCCCTAGGGGAGAAATCAAAGACGTTGTTACTAAATGTGGTCCTTTCACGTTCTTAGCTGACTTTGTTATCATTGACACTAGTAAGGATGATTCTACCATTCTCATAGGACGACCTTTCATGGCTACTACTGGAATGCAAATTAACGTTCCAAATGGTTCTTTAACTTTGAGAGTTGGTAAGAAACGGTCACGTTCCGCCTTAAAGACGGAATGAAATATAATCCTAAGAATGAAGAATTTCATTGTTTAGCTGTTGAAACTGTGGAGTTGACTCCGGTCAACTCCGTTACTGATGTCTCTTCTAGTGTGCCTAGATCAATTGCTGTTGCAGGTGCTGGACAGGTTATCAAGCAGAAACCGAAATCTGTTCCTCAAAAGCCGCCAAAGAAGAAGGAACTGAAAGCCTCTACTAAGCCACCGAGCACAAAACCTAGCAGACCTCGGGGAAAGAACAAGAAGATGAAGACTCACATGGTCTGGAGACCAGTTGTGCCGCCACTTTCAACCGAGCCAGCTGCACCACCAATTCGTTCCAAGCTACCGGCGCCGGAACAAGTATGAAAGGAGAAGCCGAAAGCATCTCCTAAGGAAATACCTACGATCACCGATCCTGGTGATATCAAGCCAGGAGGTTAAAGAAAAGAAGGAGCCGATCATTCTCATTCCATCCACTGTCTTCCTTGTAGAAGATGATCCCTTGACAGAACTGTTCGGACCATTCACGTTCACTGACCACCTTCCCGACGGACGTACCAAACTCTTACACGTGAACGGGAAGAAATTCATGCTCACCGGAGAAGCCCCGAAGCTCTACCTTATGAACTCTGATGCTAGCATTAAGAAGAATCTGAGTTGGGATGTCTCCTAATACCGTCCAGGTATCGTCCAGCTCAAGGACGTTAATAAAAGAGCGCTTCGTGGGAGGCAACCCACGGCTGGAGTCAGTTTTTCATTTGTGTCAACCTTAGTGTTTTAGAGTCGGTTCGGGGGAGCCAAAAGTGTCATTTTGTTTGATTTCTTATTTTTCGTGTGTATTTTGTGTGTCATAGTGCCATTCGCAAGTTGATTGAGGTTATTCCGATTTTTGTGGATTTAACTGTGATTTTCTGAAGTTTGTTGGGATTGCGAAAATATTTTCAATCGTAGAGTTCAATTATTTTTGGCGAAAATAACCCATGTTTTCAGCGAAAATTCTCTTTGAAATCCCACTGAGTTTTCCAGACGTTTTTGCTTTACATTTTTGGCGAAAACTATTCCACATTTTCGGCGAAAATTCTTTTGAAAACCGGCAGTACTTTTTAACTAACATTTTCGGCGAAAACTTGCACTTATTTTCGCCGAAAATCCCTTTGAAAATCAACCAAATTTTCGTTTTAAAATCCGGATTCACTCTCTCTCTCTTCCTTCTTCATTTTCGAAACAAAAAAAACCTCCCCCTCTGTTTAAAATAAACCCGCGACCGCCACCCACACTCGCCCCCGTCGCCGCCGCCGCCGCTCCCTTTCCCTTCCATTTCCGATCAATCCAAGCCCTAGAACAGCTGAATCGGAGCTCTACAGTTCTAGTTCACCCAGACCCTAAAATTTTCAATTTTTCACCGATTTCTCCCAATCCGTTCATTTTTAGCATCCATGGCTTCAAGGTAAGTTGTAGAACTTTTCATTGCGAATATTTTGACATGTTGATTGCTGAATTTCATCGGGGTTGACTTTCGGTTGACTTTCAGGTTTGCCTCGATTTGCGTGCCGACTAATTTCGTGTGAACTAGGTTAGCTGAACTTGTTGAACTGTTCTAGCATGCTTAGGGAGTGTTGTGCTTAATTTTCATATCGTTTGATCATGTGTTGCTATGCCTAAGTCCTATTCCTTGTGAGGTTGACTTTTGGGACATGTCGTTTGACCATGAACTGTTTTTGATCATTTGGCTGCCTTATGTGTTCATTCTCGTTCCGATTATTGTGTTTGCCATCTAAGATCATATTATACCATCATTCTCCACTTTATGATAGTCTTGCCATGATTAGGGTTCAATGTTCTATTATGTTGACTTTTTGAATGTCGGTTTGACTTCTGAATGCTCATTATGTCTCAATTGTAAAGCAGAGTAGACCATTGACGAGGAGAGCTTCTCTTCGTGATTCTAGTAAGGGAAAAAACCACTCCTTTACAATCCCTGGTTGATTCTCAAGCTGCTGAATTGAAGAAGCCGCAACAAAAATTTTGATAGGATGTCGTCTGGATATTTTAAGTCTTGAAGTGCTTCCTCAATGGGTTCTTTAAATGAAGTGAAGAGTTGTGACGTTTGTGGTGATCCTCTTCATCCAAAGCGCGCTTGTCTTGCAGACGTTGGAGCCACAAATTTCCAGGAACCTTGTGGATGGTGCGGTCTTGCAATCATAATGGTGGCACATGCCACAACTTTGGGCACAATCTTCCTATAAACATTGAGGAGTTAAACTTCATTTCTTAGGCTATCCTCAGAATTAGTCTGGCTATGGCGGATTCAGGAAGCAAGCACAGTTCAACCGTGAATACAACCGGGACCAGAAGAGGAATTCTGGGCACCAAGGATCAAGAAGTGGTTCTCGACCTCTATACCAACCTCCGGGTCAGCTGGGAGGACTAATAGTGGATCATCTGGTTGTGCAGGACCGACTACTAGAGAGATTATGTAGAGGTAGGATAGGATGGAAATCAAGAATGAGCAGAGGATTGATCACATGGACAGCAAGTATGACATGAGGTTTACGACTGCAAAGAAGCAAATCAAGGGTCAGATTGCTCAATCTCAGAGGACAGAGCAGCATATTGCTGAGTTGGTGAAGCTAGTGGGTTCGAATATTCAACAAGAAGGAAACCTACCTAGCACCCCCAAGCCTAACCCTCGGCATGAGCATATGAAGGCGGTTGTGGCCCAAGAGGAAGAATAGATTGAAGTGCTTGCTATTCCCAAGGAGATGAACCGTAGCTAAGGCAGTGGTTATCCTTATGTACCACCGATTCCATTCCCTAACCGAGTAAGAGATGATTCACAGGGTGAATTTTTCCATGCTTATATCAAGGTTCTTGAAGGCAAGAGATAACGACTCATTTCTTGCATTCTTTAGTGAAGATCCTTCCTATGCTAAGTTTTTGCAAGAGACTTTTTCTCGGTAAAGAAGGATTTGAGTTGGGAGCTGTGATGGTTGTTTGAGGAGGTTCTACCTCCTCCGGTGATTGAGGAGACAGATCAAGTGGTGGTGATGCTAGGGAAGGTGCATGTCAAATGGGAATTCTTGGACACCATTGTCAAGAAGCCATCAATCACCTACCACTTGAAGAAGCTGTGCTTGAAAAAGAGGAACTGGCAAGAGTTGATGAAGTGGCTTTAGGGATGAACTACTAACATCTCCTCCAAAGATGGGTTGCCAAGAAGCAAGGATTAAGGGAAGCTTCTCATTTCCTTGCTATATTGGTTCCCATTGCATAATAGTACTTTTGCTGAATTAGGAGCTAGTATAAATGTGATGCCTTATCCATTATGCCAACGCCTTGGATTCACTGAATTAGTTCCTACTAGTATGGACATACACCTAGCTGATAAGAGCATTAAACAACCCTTAGAATTGTTTAAAATGTTCTTGTTAAGATCAATAATTGCTACTTCCTATTGATTTTGTTTTGCTAGATATGAAGGAAGATTCAATACTCCCTCATACTTGGTAGAACCATTCCTCGCTACTGCTAGAGCCATCATTGATGTGCTTAGCGAGAGAATGACCTTCCGCTTAGGGGAGGAAGAGATCGTGTTTGAAATAGCTACTCCAGTAGTTGTTTCTCTCCTCCTTCATCTCCAAGAAGGAGTCTTCTTTTTATTTTTCTGCTTGGCTTGACCATTTTGATAAGTTTACCTCACTCCCGCAAAGTTCTTTGTTGGTACATGAGGTTGGTACAATTGAGGGAGAAGCACAAGACCCCGGGACCTCATTGAAGAATAAAAGGGGCTAAGGAGGTGAAGAAGTTGCTGTCCAAGAAGTCGGAAGTGAAGAAAGATGTCAAATGAAGAAGATGAAGAGGAATTCGGGATTTAATCACTCGAAGCCCTCTAATCATGTACCTTGAACTCCATTCCAGGTATCGTCGAGCTAGCAATGAGAAATTTAGCACTTTTTAGGAGGCACCCGATATTTTTGTACATAAAGACAATTTCTAATTTTCTACTTCTAAAGACTTTGTTTGAGTTTTTTTGTCAGTTTTGTGGTGTCATTGTTTGATGTTTGCTCGAGTCTTTCATTGTTTGTTTTTGGTCGAAGGAAGAAGTTAAGGATTAAAAATTTTGAGTTAAAACTTTGTTTTGTCGATTTTTTTAAATGCTGGAATTTTTTCCCAACAGTCGATGCACAAATGGCGCATGCGTCGGCTACTGGGAGTAAAATCCTTCCTTAAAATTCGAATTTTGAGCGGGTTTCTTTCCTTCTTCTTCTCTTTTCCGAATTTCCTTCTTCTTCTTCTCTTCTCTTAAACCCCAAGTACATGAACCCTAACCCCTCCACTCTTCCATACTTCCTCCATACCAAAAATTCATAAGCCCCAAGCCTTTTAAACCCTCAATCATTCCCTCTTCCATTAACCCCCAACCCGCATTCTCTCTCCTTCATCCATTGAAGAAGCTCTCAAAAGCTTGAGCTCTTCTTCTTCCAACCCATTCCCACTCACTCTCCCACCTTAAAACCACCACCAATCTACCCCAAATTTGTTTTCCCATCATTAATTGTTGGTTAGGAGCATGCTATGGTTGTCATTCTTGAATTTTAGGATTTTTGTGAGTTAAAGAGCTAGGATTGTTATGCATGAACTTGATTCTTAGACTTTCTTATCAATTGTCTTGTTGAGTTGAATTGATTGCATGATTCTAGTGCTTCGGATGACTGAGTTTGGATTGTTGCATGATGAACGAATTTTTTCTAGAAATGTTAGTATAGAATATCGTTTTTGTGCCTACTTTATGTTGTGAGATTTTAGGTTTGATGTTCGATTGCGCATCCAAGGTACACACTCTCTTTCCCTTGATTTAAGATGATGATTTGAACATTGTGATGGCTTGTTCTTTGTCGATTTATGATTTTCAAAATTTTGCCTCACTTTGTCGATTTTTGCCATGATTCTTTGATTGAAGATGATTTGAATTTTATGTTCATGTCTTCTATGGGATTTGGCATGATGAAATCTTTGGCTAGAATTGCATGAGATTAAGTAGTGGGTGCTTATACTCTTTGTTTTTTATTTGCCTAATGCCATAGAATTATTGATTTGCGTCATTTCACACCCCTTTTGCATATGAGTATTAGTGCTTAACTTCTTTTGAGGAATGGGCCAGACCTAGTCATTTCTCCAGAACAATCGCTAAAGGACCAAATACTACACTTGGATCTGGAACAATACATGCTGAGCCACGATTTCAAACAAGTATATAACAGGAATTCCTTGGAATTCCTTGGGGGTTCTTGGTCGGTGCCAGCACCAGCCTTGAATCCAACACTTGCTTTAAGTCTCGTTTGGTAACAATAAGTCCTTCCCTACAACCATGAATTAAGAATTCTCACAGTGAAAAAGGTAATTTTTTTACCCTAACCACTTAATTACACCCCATGATTACCCTTTCACCCATTGAATCCCCCCCTTACCCCAACCCTAGGTCTAGTGTGCCACAGAAGATAGAAGAACTCCCTAAACAAGAAACTAGGAGAAAAATACATTCTTAATTCTTGAATAGTCTTGGGATGGGTGATGATGGATGGATACCTTTTGGATAATGGTCTTGGGGAGGGGGAAACCTTCTTCCTTCGCAAAATCACCTTGGAGACACCAAAAACTCAAACTCTCTCAAAAGATCTAAAATGGGCCTTTTATAGTGCGGATCCAGGAAGGCGCGGTCGAGGGTTTAGGGTGACCGGGGTTTTCCCCGGGGCGGGGGGATTTGAGAGGCCGCGGCGCCGGGTCAGGATCGGGGGGAAAGGGACACCTCAAACACCAATTTTTGCCCAAAATCTTCGACAACGCATTTAATTTAAGCACCCTGGAACACTTCATGGGTGCCAACTTTACACGATCACTTCGGTAGTTGTAAACCCAATACAAACCCTTTTTTGAACCGAGGAAATCTCTCGCGGCACTCTCCAGTCAATGACCTGAAACAACAAAAAACACTTGGAACAGGTGAAAATGGACTAAAACGTCCAGTCACCATAACGGGTAAAATTTTGAAACAGCGGAAAAGGGTTGTAAAACTCCCAAAATTTGCGGGAAAAAAGGATATAAATTTCGTGCTCAATGGTACTCCTTGGCGCCTTATAATAACACAAAGTTTTGACTGTGCACTGTGAACTGTGTGTGATTGAGATTGCTTCAGCATAATAATGTTAAATGAAAAAGGATTGGTTATGTGTTTCTATGATGTTATATTTATGATATTGAGAACTGATGATGGAAATAATAACTGAACATGGATGATCCACGTATACTCTTTAGGGATTAAAAAATGGATAATGTGGGATGCCTCTTATTTCTAGCTAGTCATTATTGGGGGAGTGTCGAATTGCTCCTTTGTTTGTTCGACACGTAGGGGGGTGTTTGCATCACCAATTTCATTAAGAAACTAACCCCCCGCTTTCAAATAATCGTGGCTAGGTGTTGGAGTTAATGTTGTTTCTAGCTGAAGTGTTCGTTGAAACATTAAGTTGACCATTGGCGGCTTGGGATTTGGAGTTTTCTATTCATTTTTGGATTTGGTACTGGATTTGGATTTCTCATTAAATTTTATTATCATCAGATTTGTATAAGATTTACTACAGGAGGACTCCTTATCATTTACCCCTTTACATTTTTTGTTGTTTTATCGTTGTTGGTTACTTTGGTTCGTTATTTACCCTCATTTTCCCGGTCTAACCATGAATTTTAAACCCATTAGTTCAGGGTATAACCTTTTCAACAGGACCACAACCGGGCCAAATACTTGTCGTGAAACAAACAAGCTAACACGGGGTTACCGGCGCGGACTTAGAAACCGACATCCTTGCTCGCGAAGGAAAGGGAAAACCCAACTTTTGGATTAAAGTCGGGTAGGACCTACGTTGGTTTGGACTTTTGAGGCTCATTAAAATTTTAAAATTTTGTTAATTTTACTTTTTAGTTAGGATTCTGTTTTTTATTATTATAGAAGTAGTTTCTTAGAAGACATGGGAAACATTGGCCGAACCACTCATATAAATAGGACCCTTGTACTCATTGAAAGATAAACCCTTTCAATCAATAATTGATTCGGAACTTTGTGGGTCCAAGGTTTCACCCTTACTTTTGTGGTAATGTTTTATACTTCGATTTCTTAGATCCTTATAGCTAGTGGGTCCAATCTCTCATACCTTGTTTGAGGTGAATTCATTGCCTTGTTGCGAGCATCTTGGTATTGGGTCACAACCATGTTGTTTGTTTGGCATATCAGGACATACCTTGGAGTTGGAGGAGTGATGAGAACTCATCTTCTGACTGTTAGGAAAGGAAGATCTCAAAAACCCCCTATGGGGGGGTAGCACACGTCCCTTGAATGAATTTTCTCACCAAGCAATCAAGAGCAACATTAACCCCCCCAAAAAGAAGGCAGTTGCACCAAAAGTCAAAAAAAAATTGCTAGATGAATCAAAAAAAACCAGAAACATGCTTGACATAAATTTTTTTTTCAGAGGGGGGGGAAAAGGGGTTTTGGTTTTTTGGTTTAGTTGCCGTAATTTCTTTCTCTTTGTAGTTGGGGAAACCCCGAATTAGATAGTCAAAAAAAGGGAAAAAATGAAAACCAGTTTATGGATTTTCGTTGGGGGGCCAAAAAAGAAGAAAGAATGATACAAGTAGGTAGGCTTGCCACCTCATATCCCCAAAAAACCTTATACTTTGATCTCATGTAGAAGCTTAGCCTTTTGGTATATTATTCAGACAATAGATAACTGTAAATAAAAAAACGGTTAAAGAGATTCTAACCACGGCACACTACTTTAAAGAGGTGATACAACCAATCATCATAAATAACTCAAAAAATCCCTCAGACTATTTGAGGAACCAAAAAAAAAGGGAGCGGTGGGGGAAACCATTTTTAAACTTTTAGTCCTATGCCATACAAAAGCCGGAAGTTCCTAAATCATCCACGGTCTTGGGGCGGGGACGAACTGCCAATCCCAAGAGAGTAAAAGGAATTAAAGAAATATGTGAGGAAAAAAAGAAGGAGGAAAATTATTTAGAGGGGAAAAGAGATTTTTAAAACCAAAAATAGAATGTATTTATCTCGAAAGAAAAGAAGGGGAAAAGTGGATGAGAGGATTGGACCAAAAGATAACCTACATAACCCACTATAAAAACATGAGAATTTTTCAAACCACGCAAAAAGGCATGTCAAAGAGCCTCTTAACTAAAATGGACCGGGGATTGAAAGCTGAAAAATGAAATTATATAAAAAAAAAGCTTGGAAAACGAACAAAAAAATTTATTTACAAAAACACCGAGACGTAAAAATTTAGGGAAATCGAAAACCCGTTAGGCGATGGATCTGAGTTCAAG